>JARHVA010001746.1:185000-232500 GCA_037957365.1 Torreya grandis | reverse complement strand
ATCAAACTACCTAGTAAAGTGATAGATAAATTAAACCTAATGCAATGGATAAATTCACAATTAAAAATAGCATTATGATCCTAAAGATAAATGATATACACCATGATCAAGTAGATTAAAATAAGAAGATTGGGATTTAGATTAGCTTGACTCAGATTTTTGACATGGTGATGTTGCTTGATCAATGGATGTTGATGATGAATTGGATTGGCATGGATTCCTCACTTGATTGATAGTTGGACATGGATTTTCTATGGATTTAAAAGATGGTTATAATGGAGGAGAGGATTGGTTTAAATATAAAGAGGAGGGAAAGATCTATGGATGAGATTTGAAGTTGGATAAGGGAGATCAAGGGATGATGATTATCCAAAGAATTTAAGATTCCTTAGAAGCCTCTAGATTTATTGGTTTCTAGAGAGGAAGGGTTAGAATATAAAGGATTATATAATCTTCTTAGGGTTTAATAAGGATTATGATAGGACATTAGATAGGTATTAGTTGATTTATTAGGGATTAAGGGTGTAAGAGATCCTAAGAATAGGCTTAATAGGTGGGTAGGTGGGATTTGGGAATTTAAAATTCATAATTAATGAATAAGATAAATTTGGATGGGATAATGGGGCTTTAGGATAAATTAATGATAAATTTGAAATAGATAAAGTTAGTAGATGAATAATAATAGAAGGGGGATATTAGACAAATAACTAGAAGGGGTGATTTTAGGATGAGATTAAATAAGATAAGCAAAATTAATGTTGACTAATAGAAATATTAGTGATAATACTAAAGGCAAATGAATCTAGATGCATACATTTTTCCCCTCTTTGAAATTTCATTTAAAGTGGAGTGAAGTGGAAGGAGTGATGGTATTTCAAAGAAAAACCATGTCATGGATGAATATTAATAAATGATATTAGGGGATATGATGCCCCCTTAAGGGGATATACAAGGAAGAATGAGATGGATGGACACTTGAAAGAAGAAATGAGGGGTGGGATGAGATGGATAGACAAGGGGTTGGGATGTTATGTGTGAGATAGAATATGAGGAAGAAAAATTTGACTTGAATAATGAGCTACAAATTGATGATGCCCCTAGTAAGGACACATGCACAAGGGGTAGAGATGATTGGGTCATAGTTGTTGACACATCATAAGGGGAAATTAACCATAATATGATAATGATGATATTAAAATGATACAAGCTTTAGACATATCCCAAGGAAGGACACAAGTAAGGGAGAGCTATAGAGCATGATAATATGATGATTTGATAAGATTGATGGGTGTAGCTCAAAGATAAATCGATCAAAATGATGTAGGTGATGACATAGAAGAAAAAATATGAGTGAGTGCCCAAAATAATTGGGATAATTATGAGAGTGGTCAAGTAATCTTTGGACACTAAAATGTGGCCAAGTGATACCTACATGGTTTGAAAAGACCTTAAGCTGATGTAGTTTTAACTAGAGGATAAATGACAATTGATGGAGTAGAAAATGATGATGATGATGATGATGATGATGATGATGATGATTAATGATTAGAGGTTTATGTTAGTGATTAAAGTTCATGACTCAAAAGATGAGATAATTATATAATATTGGATGTGGGTAAAATAGATATCAAATATTAGATTAGTGATGGGAATAAGGATGATGAGATGATTAGATAAATGATGGGGGTTTAGGTGTTAAAACCATCATAACTATTGTAAAGATCTTCATAGTCTAAGCAATCCAATAAATATGGAACTTGTTAGTATGCCCCATGATATAAGGATGATCATGGGGAGATTATACCAAAGTGCATGGGAAAATAGCAAACTATGCATCCTTTAAGGGTAATTTTGGTGTCCTCATATCATCCTCATTAATTTACCAATAGATTAAAAGAGATATGATGAAATCAAGACATAAGACAAACATAATATATACATGATTCAATACATGCAAATAAGACAAACAAAACAAATAAGTAACAGACAAAAGTATCTACATGTAGTGTTATTGCACCTTGTCTAATGATGGAATGAGTTATTACATGATGGGATGGACTAAGATGATCATGATGTGATTGTGGACTTAGGATAGAATTGGATTTGTATATGATGATCATGATTAGGATGAGGACAAGGTATTGCCCCTAATTTAGGATAGAAGGATATATAACGTGATAAGGTCTTTGAAGACTAATTTGGTATTGAAATTGAATCAAAAAGTGGCTAAGGAAGGTGGTTTAGAAAAGTGATGACCAAGGATTACCAATAGATAAGGCTATGCAAGAGTTCAATATAGCAAGGAGACTAGGATATGATGAGATAAAATACCTTTCATACTAGCAAAATAGTGATTAGATAGGTTCTAGATATGAAGAGGCAATGATAAATATAGTGATGGGATTAAGTACTTTTCACACTAGCAAAGAAGTGATTTGATGGGTGCTAGGTATGAAAAGGCATTGATAGGAAGTGATGGGTGTTGGATTAGTTTCCTTGAAAATGTAATGCATGTCAGTAATACTTAGTCAAAAGGATGATGCTAAAGAGATGGAGGGATGGGTGACCACTTGGGATTGGATTTCAAGATAGAATGTGGTATCAAAGATGGGAAAATATGAGATGGAAGTAACTAGGGGATTAAGCATAAGACAAGACATAATGCACTATTTTGGGATTTTTTGTACTTTTTAATGATTTTTAGGGTTTTTGACATATTTAAAATTTTAGGGTTTTTTGGGGATATGTATGTACACTATACAAATGGGGTTAATAGAAAAGGGAAAACCAAGCCTATAAAATAACATAAATAGGGATGATATGAGAAAAGGATGAGGATAATGTGGAAAAAGAGATGAGGATCAAGGAAGAATTGACTAGGGATTTCTAGTGACAATATCATGAAGGAACCATATGTTTAGTTGCCCAAGTGTTCATTAGAGGATATGCCAAGATGGTTTGAGAACATGTCTCAAAACACCTTCCATTCTTTATGAAGGTTAAGACAAGAAGGGATGAGGGTCATAATAAGATGTAGGATATGATAGTAAGTAATGGATAGAGGGATAGTAAATGGATGTTATTGACAAGGGATACACGTGATGGTTAAAAATTATGGATTGTGCCCCCAAGTGTTGAGGTACAATGTGAATAATTGATTTATTTTACCAAGATGCCAGAAACTAGTTTTCATCATGGTACTTTCTCAAGGCACTAGAATACTAGTTTTCACCATTAGATGAATGATTGATTGATTTTTTAAAACTTTAATAATGATGGAATCTCAATTTATTAAATGATGGGCAAGATTCAAGGTGTGGGTATTTGATGGATTATTTAGACAACACCTATCCTAGAGATATGTGATGTTAGGATCATGTTATTGTGATTGGATTACTCAATGTCTTGGTGGCCTTTATTTATTATTGATTTAACATCCTCCCAAGATTTTAACTATATGTATTTGTAACCTCTATGAATGACAATACTACCTAGGGATTGGTGATATGGTATGGATGGGATTTCATCATGATTTTGATGATAAGATATAGGATATGAATGAGGGTTGTGATCATGATGGGATGGGGAGTGGAAATGGGGTTAAATAGTTGCATACACCATTGGATATGGTGGAGGGGATTATTTAGATTGGTACCATGAGATTAAGGGATCTAAAGCCTTTTGACTTGTTGATTCTTTAACCCAATCATTAAGAGGATGATTATCCCTATGATTATTATTATTGACTTTATTTTGCATTATTTATTACATTTGACTTTGATTCCTCCCTAGTGCTTGATTTTTATCTTCACTAGAGGATATTGATTTTTGGCTTGATATATGATTATTTTGACTTAGATATGCCCATAGTGCTAGATTTTGGGCTTCACTAGGGGAAGATATTTTTTATTAGGCCAATGATTTTATTTTGCTTGATTTTGACTAATAGGATAAAAGATGATTTGATAATGTCTTATGATTGTTGGATGATGGTATTAGATCTTTTTGTTTATGGCACATGATATAGAATTCAGAGGGTAATCTAATTATGCATGATTCTGTTCATTCTTACCATGCAATGGGATGTAGGGATTATGGAGGTGAGGTGGATGAGTAATGTTGGGTGATGGATTAAGGGGATAATGGGTAGAATATTATTCATAAAGGTCACTAGGAGCCATATCATAAATGTTATATAAAGTGTCCTCAATAATCTCAAAAGGATCACCAAGGTTATTACTAGTATATGCATCCCTGATAAGAGTAGATCCATGTTAAAAATATTCAACAAATAAAGTTCTTAAGAACTTGGTTATGAATTAATAATTGTGATTAGGATAAAGAGATATGAATGATGATTGCTGTCATCCAAATTGTATTTAACTTCAAAAGTGTAGGCATAGTGATCATTTTCTACAATATTAAATAAGGATGATGTTTTTGATGAGGAATATGGTATTATACATGATCGTGACGCATATGGATCTAATGCTAAATGTGGTGTACATGACTTGAATATTATTTTAGTGAATTATTGTCTATGATTATCCTCTCAACATGGGGTATGTGATGTGATGAATGAGAGGGAGATGATGGATTAATGATGGACTAAGCAAAGAGAGGGCTGTGGAAGTATTAATGAGATATAGGGGGACTAGGTGTATAGGAAATGGACTTATGGTTGGTGGAGAATTCATAAATAATAAGGGTATTATTAAAGAGGGATAGGCTGTCTTAAACTTGGCTTGGAAGGGTAATGGATTTACCATGATTGAGACTCGAATCTTGGAATTCCTCTTCTTTTTCACCCAGGGATTTAAGTTCATTTGATTCATCCTTGATTACTATGTCACCACAATCAATGAGGCCTTAGACATTATATAATAAAATTTCACATCACTTAATGGAATGCCCCTAGGTTTGATGATAGACATAGTATCATTTTTATTTATACCAGGAGGGATTATGCTTAGTGGGATCAAAATGTCAGATGGGGGGTAAACCATCTTGTTTGTAATGACTAGTTGCTTAAAAAGGGATTTCAAGGATATATGAAGGGGAGTATAAGGGCCTAATTTAATTTTTGACTTAGATGTGGAAGCATTGTATTTAAGGTTAGATGGTTTTTTATGTGACTAGGTGGATGGTATGGTGGTAAATGTGGTAGACAAGATTGGATTCCCTTTGATAGTGTAGGAATGGGTGGATGATGGGTTATGACTAGTGGATGGAGGATTGAAATGGGACTCACACGAAGGGGTTTGGACTAGGGGTGAAATGAGTTTAAGGGTATCAATGCCTTTGAGAAGTGGTACACCCATCATAAAGAAACATAAAAGGATCTCATCCTTGTTGGAATTCATGTATTGGTATATGAAAGTGGGGTTGAGGTTCAAGGTTGTGGGTGACAAAGGATGGGTGGTTTGCTAGGCTAGAGCATTGGGGAATGACGAGGTTGAAAATATGGGATTTTATTTTATATTAAGATGAGGGAGTGGTAAGGGATTTGATTGGGGATAAGTATGTACTAGAGCTAAGGGGATTTGGATAGGGCTAGTGGATGGTGAAAGGGAATGGGATGAGGGTAAAATTTTATGCTGGACATATTTGGGAAGGGATTTTATAATTGTAGGGTCAAAATCATCAAGAAAATAAGCACCCATATTCCATATCCACAAGAGTTATTCATCTTTATTCTCTATGATGTATGGATTGATGAGGGTGACTGCATCAAGGAATTTTTATACTAATTTTGATGGGCTAAAGGGTTGTGAATGGGGTGGTGGTTTGGGGTGAATGGGATCAAGATAAAAAGGAAGGTAAACACCCATTTATAGAAATTTTAAAGGATATCATATTTATTGGCCAAGATGTATTAGTCTACGTAAATAAGGTCTAAATCTATGAGGATAGTGGATAAAAAAATGGATAATCATGGGGGCCGATGTGGAGGTAGATGAAGGATTAGATATGGGTTCTTAGAAAAAATAGGTTTGAAGGATCAAGGTAGTATAAAATGTGATGATGAAGATGAGGTGTGATGGAGATGATATAGGATGAGGATCAAATTTTGAACCAATAACACAATAGGTGCTAACGACCTATAAACAATACCTAGTTTTCAAACTAGCAAAATGATTAAGGAATTGATGGGTGCCTAGGTTTAAACTAGAAAGAGGATGATATGATGTGTTTCTAGTTATGAGTAATCAAGGATGACATAGACTAAATTAATGATGATGGGTTGCTATATTGAAATTGACAAAGTGACAGGATGCTAGTAGAATATTGACTAGGTATGAGATCTAACCAAATGATGAGTGATAGTGGACTAGGATGATATGAAAAGATAAAGGACTAGCTAAAAACATGGGATGGTGATATTGAAATGACTAAGGGTGATAGGGATGGTGTGGACCCATATATGACCTAAAGATCTAACTAGGATAGGACAAGGTTAGATTAAATGGGTGATGAAGATGAGGTCAAGACAAAATGATGATGGGTAGAGTAGAATTAGGATAGGATGCAGATTATGAAACAAAATGTGCTTAGGATAGGTAGGGGTATGACTAATGATGATGGAGACTAGGATAGGATGTCAATATAAGGATGTAAAATATAAAAAAAATATGTAAAAGAGAGTAATATGAATCTATACAAGATGATAATTAGGTTACATGAATGATGGGGTGATGACCAATGATGGGTGGATATGGTTTGACTAAGAGGGGATGAAAACAAGAGAGTGATAATATGTGTCTAGGATGTGATGAATATAAGATGAGGGATGGGATAGGACAACACAAGGATAATATGTATAATGGGATGATGATAAGGATGTACAAGAAGTGATTAAAATATGTAGTTGATGGGGGATTATCAAGGATGGGTGGATATAATTAGACTAGGATGAGAGTAAAATAAAAGGAAAATATGTACAAGATGATGTATAGGATTTTAAATATGAGATATTCATGATGGGGGTGTGACTAATAATGAGTGGTTCTAATGATAATAAGGGATAAAAGGATTTACAAGAGAATAATGATATGCACAAGAGGTTAAGACAAGGATATACAAGATGATGATTAGAATATGTAGGTGATGAGGGATCATGATCAATGATAGGTGGCTATACTAAGAGGGGGATTGGGTGACTATGTTAAGGAAAGTATTTGATGTTGTGGACTTAGGTTAGGATGTAATATGTGATTGGGGTGTGTAGGTGATAAAGGTATGATTAATAATGGGTGGATATAACTAGATTATGATATGGTGATAATGGGAGTATGTAAAAAAAGGGGATAGGTACAATAGGATGATGATGAGGATGTAAAAAAGGATGATGGGATAAGGCTAATGAAAAGGATAAGGATATGTACAAAGGATGATGGGATGAGGATATACATAATGATAAGAATATAGATAAGATGTTGGTAATACGGCTGTGACTAATGATTATATAAGATAAAATGGAATGAATATATTAAAATGTGGTGGAGACAAAATTTAAATAAAAGGAAAATATGGATAAGAGGATAATGATGATGAGTAGAGATGTTTTGACTAGGAAGGAGTTAAGACAAGATGAGAGTTGGGATAGGCCAATAAAAAGGATATAATAGGGTGATGACAAGGAGATACAATTTTAAAGGATATAAAAGAGGGTAAATAAGTAAAAGATAATATGTTTATGATGTGTGTGTGACTAATGATGGGTGGATCTAGTGATAATATATGACTAGGATGATGTATAAGAGAATAAAGATATGTACAAGAGGGTAATATAAGGTTATACAAAATGATGACTAGGATATGTGAGTGATGAGGTAATTATAAATGATGAGTGGATATGATCAATGATGAATGGGATGGGGAAAATATAATAGATAAGATAGTATAAAGGTAATAAGAGGATGATGAGATGTGCATGAAATGGTATGTACAAAAGGAAAGGATAAACAAGGTGGTCTTGGGACAAGGTGTGGGTGACTAGAGGTGATTAGGATATATGAGTAATAGATTATGATTAATATTGAGTGGGGATGAATAGAATAAAATATGGGAGATAGGCCAACACAAGGATATATAATATGGTATGTATAAGAGGATGATGACAAAATGATGAGGAAAGTATAAACAAGATGATGGATTATGAAAAGACCTAGATAGGTGTGTATAGGTTCAAGTGAAGGCTGACTCAGTGCACACATAAAATGGGTTTAACACAACACACACCCAAAAAATAAAGTCATAAACCTATGACTAGTAAACTTAAGGGTGTGTAACCCCATGCCCTCACCATCCAATAGCTTCATGGGTGAAGCTATAGGCCAGTGACCCATTGCAGTATCAACTAAACCCTCTTAACCTTAATCACACTCAATGGCTACTATAGAGTTGATAGTGAATCCTATAAACGTAAACTTGTTATGGCTAAAGGCTCCTAATCTAGGTATACACAAAGGTTTCTAGGTGCATCCCCTATATACATGAAGGTATGATGGGGCCCAAGTCTGTGTAGGATGTTATCTAACTGCCCTATGAATTAGATCTTAACCACATCTCACTCCACAAAACCCTTTATGGGGAATTCTAATCAGGAACATAATGATAGCTCTCCTAATTTTTAAACTCCATTGGAACATGGAGTTTGGTTAGTGCGTGGTGATAAAATCCACATCACTATCCCCCTAGAAAATAAAAATGATGGAGCATTTATAGGTTGTTTTTGATCCCCCAAAAATCACTATAAGGATGCAAGGGGGGAACATACACCAACCATAGCCCTCAGGATACAAAAAATAAAATCAGAAATATTAGTTAGCTAATTAATTTAGATGTGAGATATATATAAGATCAAAGGTGAAAAAGAATATACAAGTTATAAACATGACTTAAACAAAGTGACTGAAATAATTAAATTTTTTCTAAATGATGTTCAAAATGCCAAATGGTTTTTAACAGGTGGCCAGCAGGAAAAATGATTAGTAGTTTTGAATGGCAAGTTTGGAGAGGTAACCTGAAAGATAAGATGTTTTAGTTTTGATTGACAATCTTAAGAGGTAACTTGTGAAGTGATTATTAGTTTGCTAATTTCAATAAATAACTTGCAAAATAAAAATGTTACTTTTGATAATTTTGGCTTTTATCTTGCATGTATTTATAAAAATATGCCTACCTCTCTGTGTGTGTGTGTGTGTGTGTGAGTTTACTTAATGGCATAAGAAGATATATTAAATGTATACATCTTTTTAATACCATCTATACATATGAAAAAATTGTTTTTGTTCTAATACAACCCTTTTATTAAGTTTTTATTATATATAAGAAAATTAAGAGGTAATATAATGTAAATGACTTAAAATGTATAACGTAAGGATCAAAATACTCATAGATAGGAAAAGTGTTTGATCAATTGAAAGGACTTATTTTACAACCTACCCCAAGCTTCAAGATAATACCAACAATGAGGAGGTGGTCAAGTGTTCAATTCATTGAGGAACGGACCATAGACCTAAAATCTTGCTTGGTTTTGTGTGGCTCAAGGTAGTGTTAAGCTCGAAGGAGAGAGTCCAAATTAACATAGAGGGGATGTTGGCCAGAAATAATTTTCTATTTTAAAGCTGACATTGTAAGATTTTGGAATAACTTCATTCCTGATTTAAAGTGGATTTTTGTGTCACATGATATGGTTGCTAGTTCTATGTAAAATGTGGAAGCATGCCAGAATTATTTGGTAGAATATCGTAAGGAAGATGATATTTTAGGGACTACAACAATTACTAAAAATTATTAGAAATGTTTTGAATGTGGTAGGAAGTTAGCTAAGAAGTAAATGTGAATATTTATGTTATATGTTCCACTAAAAAGGAACTTACCAAGTCCACATAAGAGTGTGTTTCTAGCCATAAACTATTTTCTTAAATTCTAATAATTTCCCAATATCCTTTATTTTGGGCCAAAAAGAAAAAAATATATTTTAGTTTAATAAAATTTTTCCTATAGTTTAGAAATTCCATTTTTGATAAAAGTTCCATAAACTTAGATGTAACCAAGGCTTCTATGCCTAATTTTGTGAATGAATTCAATGAACTAAAATCCCCTAAAAGTTCTTACAAATTTGTTGGTTCTTCTTCTAATGCAAATTATAAATACATGGATTGGATAGAAGACATGATAAGCACAAACCATCCCAAAAATTTGATACAATGTTTCCAAATACACTGAATTCCAAGACATCTCTAGGCCTATGCCATTGCTTACACGACTAGATGAAACACACTCTTATTTTTATAACTCCCTAACTTGGCTCAAATTACCCCTACTTAAGGTCAATAGCTTCATGGAAGGGGCTTGGGATATGGGAGATTGATTCCATGGAATTGAAACAAAACACCAATAGGTATAAACTAAAGATTTTATTTAGCGTTAAGTCAAAGATTTTGGTCAATCAAAAATATAGGAGCACCATAATTTTAATCACTAACTTTCAACAAGCAATGAACATGTAGTAGAATGTAGGGAATATAGGGGAGAATGCAGAGGTATAGGAGATCATAGAATGTAGTGAAATTAGAGAGAATAGGGAACATAGAGAAAAAACCTAGGCACAATGAGAGGTCACCAATAAAGATAACCTCTAGAAGTCAACTAACATAGGCATGGAGGGTTTGTTTAGAGAGAGGAAACAAAGAAGAAAAAAGTGAAGAGTTTTGATTTGGTAATCCTTGGTCATCACTTTTATAAACCACCTTTCTTATCCACTTTTTGATTTGATTTCAAGACCAAATCAATATTCAAAGACCTTATCATGTCATCTATCCTTATATCCAAAACTAAGGGAAATACCTTGTCCTCATCCTAATCATGATCATCATATCCAAATCTATGTCTATCCTAAGTTCATAATCACATCATGATCACCTTATTCCAACCCATCACCTAATTAATTATTTCATCATTACATAAGGCACAATAACACTACATGTAGATACTTGCGTGTGTTACTTGTTTGTTTTGTTTATCTTGTTTACATGTCTTGAATCATGTATATATCATGTTTATCTTAGGTCTTTATTTCATCATATCTATTTTTTTCTATTTGGCAATGAATGATGATGGTATGAGGACACCAAAAGTGCCCTCAAAGGTGCAGAGTTCACTATTTACCCTCATACTTTGGCACAATGTCTCCTTGATCATCTTTATATCATGGGCATACTACCAAGTTCCATATTTATTGGATTAATTAGATTATGATGAGATTTATGATAGTTGTGATGGCTTGATCACCTACACCCTCATCATTTATCTAATCATCTCATCATCCTTGTTCCCATCACTAATCTAATCTCTTCTATCCATTAAAATCACATCCAATATTATATAATTATCTCATCCTTTGAGACATACCCTTTAATCACTAACATCATCCTCTAATATCTAATCATCATCATCCTCATCATCTTCTACTCCATCAATTATCATTTATCCTCTAGTCAAAACTACATTGGTGTATAGTCTTTTCAGACCATGTAGGCAACACTTGTCCACTTTTTAGTGTCTAAGGATAGCTCAACCACTCTCATCATTATCCAAATTCTATTGGTCACTTATTCATCTCGTTTCTTCTCTATCACCACCTACATCATTTTGATCAATTTAGCTTTGAGCTACACCCATCAATCTTATCAAATCATCATCTTATCCTAGCCTATAGCTCTCCCTTGCATGCATCCTTGCTTGGGATACATCTAAATTTTATGTCCTTTTAACCCTATAATCATCATTTTATGGTTGATTCCCCCTTGGGATGTGTCGACAACTATGACCCAATCATCTCTACTCCCTGTGCATGTGTTCTTACGAAAGGCATCATCAATTTGTAGCTCATTTCTCAAGTTAAATTCATTTCCCTCATCTTCTATCTCACATCTAGAATCCCAACCCATTGTCTATCCATATCATCCCACCCATCACTTCTTTCGAGTAGCCATCCATCTCATGATTCTTTGTATGTCTCCTCAAGGGGGAATTATATCCCCTAACATCATTTATTAACATTCATACATGACATGGTTCTTCTTTGACAGACCATTACTCCTTCCACTTCATTTCACTTGTAATGGACTTTTAAAGAGGGGTAAAATATATGCATATAAATTTTCTTGCCTATAATATTGCCACTAATATTTATATTAGTCAACATTAATTCTACTTATCTCATTTTATCCCATCCTAAAATCACCCCTTCTAGCTATTTGGCTAATATATCCCTTCTATTATTATTATTTATCCACTAACCTTATTCATTCTCACTTCATCATCAATTTATCCTAAATCCTCATTATGCCATCCTAATCTATCTTATTCATTATTTGGGAATTTTAAATTCTTAAATCCCACCTACCCACCTATTAAGTCTATTCCTAGGATCCCCTACACCCCTAGTCCCTAATCACTCACCTAATCCCTTATCTTAAGCCTAATTAACCCCTAAGAGTATTATATATTTAGAGGATTATATAATCCTCTCTATTCTAACTCTTCCTCTCTATAAACCTCCATATCTATAAGCTTCCAAGGAATTTTAAATTCCTTGGATAATACTCATCCGTTGATCTCCCTCATACAACTTCAAATCTTATCTATAGATTTTTTCCTCCTCTTTCTATTTAAACCAATCCTCTCCTTCATTGGAACCATATTGGAAATACATATAAAGTCCATGTCCAACTAGTAATCAAGTGAAAAATCCATGTCAATTCAATCCATAATCAACATCCATTGATCAAACAACATCACCATGTCAAAAATCTGAGTCAAGGTAGTCTAAATCCTAATATTTTTGTTTTAATCCATTTAATCATGGTCTAGAGAAATTATATTTATGATCTTAATTCTATTTTAAATTGTTCATTCATCCATTTCATTAGGTATTAATGGCTCTATCACTTTACTATGTAGTTTGATATTTGGTTTGATTGAATTGCATGACTTAATCCGTATAGATCAAATTTCATCATGATGTAGAGTATTTATATTTAGGATCATATCACCTAACTTCATTTATTAACATTCATCCATGGCATGGTTCTTATTTTAAAGACCATTACTCCTTATACTTTGCTCCACTCATAATGCCCTTTCAAAGAGGGGAAAAATGTATGCATCTAAATTTACTCACATGTAGTATTGTCACTAATATTTCTATTAGTCAAAATTAATTTTGATTATCTCATTTAATCCCATCCTAAAATCACCCCTTCTATCTATTTGTTTAATACTCCCCTTATATTGTTCTTCATATATTAACCTTATTCATTCCCACTTCATCATTAATTTATCCTAAAGCTCCACTATCACATCTTAATCTATCTTACTTATTATTTGGGAATTTTAAATTATAAAAGCCCACCTACCCACCTACTAAACCTATTCCTAGGATCTCCTACATCCCTATTCCCTAATCACTTACCTAATCCCTATCTAATCCCCTATCCTAATCCTAATTATCCCATAAAAAGATTATATAATTGAAAGATTCTATAATCCTCTCTATTCTAACCCTTTCTCTCTATAAACCTCCAAATCTAGAGGTTTCCAAAGAATTTTAAATTCCTTGTATAATCCTCATCCCTTGTTCTCCCTCATCCAACTTCAAATCTCATCCACAGATCTTTCCCTTCTCTTTTTATTTAAACCAATCCTCTCCTCCATTGGAACCATCTTATAGATCCATAGAAAATCCATGTCCAACTAGAAATCAAGTAAGGAATTCATGCCAATCCAATCCATCATCAAAATCCATTTATCAAACAACATCACCATGTCAAAAATATTTGTCAAGGTAATCTAAATCCTAATCTTCTTGTTTTAATCTATTTAATCATGGTGTAGAACATTTGGCTTTAGGATCATAATGCTATTTTGAATTGTGCATTCATCCATTTCATTAGGTATTAATGGCTCTATCACTTTACTATGTAGTTTGATATTTGGGTTGATTGAATTTCATGATTTAATCCATAGATCTCAAATTTTATCTACATTTTTAATTTTATTATTTATTATTTTTATATAGAATAAATAAAATATATACACAAGTATGTATATTACTATATATATATATGAAATTATAAAATATCTCTAAGATTTTAAGAGTATATACACTTGCAACCTACTAACAATAAAAAGGAAACATATAACTATTTTAATGGTAAAATAAGAAGTAAGATAAAAACATTAGCATATGCTATTATATACATAAGTACATCAACCAAAACCCGATGATTGTTATGGATGGAAATTTTGAAAATGTGGAGCTACCAATCTTGCTTCAAATTTATCCTACAATCTTAAAAAGTCACACTTAAGTGCCAAAAATATTAGCTCAAGATGAATTTACCTCTCATCGTGGTCATCAAAATTTAGATGAAATTTGAGCTATATGAATTAAATCATGCAATTCAATCAACCCAAACATCAAAATACCTAGTAAAGTGATAGAGCCAATAATACCTAAGGAAATAGATGAATGTACAATTAAAAATAACATTATGATCCTAGAGCTAAATGATCTACACCATGATGAAATGGATTAAAATGAGATGGTTAGGATTTAGATTACCTTGACTCATAATTTTGACATGGTGATGTTTCTTGATCAATGGATGTTGATGATGGATTGGATTGGCATGGATTCATCATTTGAATTCTAGTTGGACATGGATTTGTTATGGATTTCCAAGATGGTTCCAATGGAGGAGAGGATTAGTTTAAATATAAAGAGGAGGGAAGGATCTATGGATGAGATTTGAAGTTGGATGAGGGAGATCAAGGGATGAGGATTATCCAAAGAATTTAAAATTCCTTGGAAGCCTCTAGATTTGGAGGTTTCTATAGATGAAGGGGTAGAATAGAGAGGATTATCGAATGTTCCAATTATAGAATCCTTTTAGGTGTTAATTAGGCTTAGGATAAGGGATTAGATAAGGATTAGGTGAGTGATTAGGGACTAGGGGTGTATGAAATCCTAGGAATGGACTTAGTAGGTGGGTAGGTGGAATTTATAATTTTAAAATTCCCAAATAATGAGCAAGATATATTAGGATGGGATAATGGGGCTCTAGTATAAATTAACGATGAAGTGGGAATGAATAAGGTTAGTGAATGAAGAATAATAGAACATGGATATTAGACAAATAAATATAAAGGGTAATTTTAAGATGAGAATAAATTAGATAAGTGGGATTAATGTTGATTAGTAAAAATATTAGTGACAATACTGTAAGTGAATGAATTTAGATGCATACACTTGGTCCTACTAATGGTCTTACAATTCAACTCACAAATGGGATCCCTAGGGGGATAATCAGTTAACAAGTAATATTTTTCAAGGGGAAATATTAAGAATTTTATAAATGGAAGAGTGAATGTAAAAATCATAAGGTAGTCATATATGACAAGACCTTAGGAAATATGAGGCATATAAAGGACACGTAAAATACACTAAGTGGCTAGTGACAATCAATATACAAATGATACACATTAAGAATAAACACAAAGTTGTAAATACAAATAAGTGAGATACTAAGATTGATTCATGTTAGTTGTATTAAAAATAAAAGTAAAATAGACCTACTTCCCCATAACTTATTCCCCATTCTTCAATACCTCTTACAGAGTTGTTGATCTACTGTGAAGATTGGGTACTTTTTTGAGAAAGTAGGTATCACTAAAAGATTTTTTTATTCTCCTTTCCCAATCTATTGTCTTACCGCACCCCAATGGACCTTGAGTCTATATTGAGTCCAACTATGGAGTTTGAGATTTGATTAAAAATAAAGATATGTGATTTACATCATGTCTTTTAGTGTGATTTGACTTTTAAAATTTGAATGTTACCTTTTATATCATTGTCTTTTGTTTAATTGTTTGGATTTTAAGTATTTATGCCTTTTAATGTTCCTTCTCCATATGGATTTGGATAACCAATATGAGAGATAAAATTGATACACATGAATGAGATTTAGACTTTGAATAAAGGAAGATAAGTATCTAAAGACGTAATTGACAAAAACACTTAGGCTTGCCTATGAGACAATATGTTATCTTAAGTTTCAACCATGTGTATGCTTATTTTGAGAAATGAAATATGGGAATAAAGGGATATCCAAATTGGACCGATAAGATATAATTATAATGAGATGAATTGTTTTCTAATTGATCACATGGTAAATAAGGATTACTAAGGGGATCTAGGTTTATATAACTAAGTCACAATAATAATTATCTATGTTTTATGACATAAGGTAGAAACAAATCATGAGAAAAGATAAATATATCCATGAAAAAGAAATGAAATCATTAATATAAGAAAATAATCATGAAAGTGCAAAAGGAAATCATAATATAATATGAAAGAAATGAAACCATATACAACATAATGTGAAATATAAATATCTATGTAAGATAGATAAGAAAAATTTGACATAGAGTCAAATGATATAATATATAGATAAAATTTGATCACAAGTCCAATCCAAAAATCACAATGAAGCTGAACATGAAGGAACACAATGGTGTGTTCATAAATAATGATAAATCTTTCTACCTATATTATCCATAACACTTGATATATCTCTATGAAGTTGGAACCTAACTACAACAAGAGTCTCATAGATCATCAAGGAAAGATATGAAAAGACTTCATGTCAAATATCCTCTACATAAAATGTAGATGTAACTAAAGGATAATGACCATGAGGTCCATCATGATAGAATGATCAAAAAGGGGAATATATGCTAGAATAATAATGGTATCTATGGGACAAGGAGGTGACACCATCGGTGGAGAAGGAACCATGAGTGGGAGAGAAGATGCATGTGGCACAAGAGCTATAGGTAAAGGAGGAAACATAGGTGGAGTGGGAGACACAGGTGAATAAGGGGGAAACTTCTTATGTCGACAACCTATGGGAGGGGGAATAGTGGGCATAGGAATGGTCATGAGGTTATCATAAACATGTTGCTAGAGGATGAAATAATGATCAGTATGATGGGTACCGAACTGGTGCCAAAGATAATAGACCTATCCATATTTAGGAATAAAGTTAGGTAAAAAATTGGGAGGAGGTATAGCCTTATCTTTGGGCTAAGGAAGGGTAGGGTGCAAGGTATAGATATATTTTTGAATATTTTGACAATGGGTAGGAAATGATTATCTATATTATGTAATCAACATATATGCTTGTTAGTAGACTTTATGGGTTTACTAATTAAAAGAGTAGAAGAAAGAGCTAGGGAAGGTTGGTATAAATAGTAGTCTCTATTCCAATGACTAAAAACTATATAAATGTCATAGTAAGGGTGATCAACCCATTGAGTAGGTAAGGGATCAAGTTATGATAAAGGAAGAAGGTCATTACTGAGGGAGGGTGGGGATGGTGGAGAGACTAGGATAGGTTTGGTTGAATAAGAATATGGATAAGATATAGAATGAGTCTAAATTAAGGGTAAAGTGGGAGTAGACTCTAGACTAGGATAAACTAAGGGAGAATAAAGATGTTTAGAGGGATTAAGGGTAGTAACAAGCATCTCTAGGGGATGTAGGCTATAAGGATACTAGTATTTAACAAAATGATAAGGACCAATCATATCATGATCCATAATCATGATCTTAAGAGGATCTATATAAATTGGTGGTGTGTCATGCCAACTCTCCATCTTTACCTAAAAAACATGAGGAATAATACTAGAATTAGGAACTATATAAGATGGAATATAATAAGAGAAAAGGGAAGACTAAAATAAAGAATGATTTAACATCTCTATCCTAAATAATGCCTACTAGAAATAGATCATCTAAAGTATAATCATCATCATAATCAAGTGTATGAAAGTCAATGGTGTAGGTAGGTATGATATATTGATCAAAAGTTATGTGATGAATAGAATGCCAAGTCTTAGTTAATACCACATGTATATCATTAATAGGTGGATGATAAAAACACATATTTAAGGATGGTGAAAGTTGGGAAATGATATGAGGAGAGAGATAAAAAGTTTTTATCTTGAGGTTAATCTCATATAGCTCATTGTCATTAGAATCTAAGTGGTTAGGTGGTATATTTCCATTGAGTTCAAGGTGACTATGATAACCTTGAGTAGAGTTGACAAAATAGTTAAAACATTGAGATTTTTAGAATGGAAAACTTGAAAAGGGTTCAAGGGTTAGAATTTTTAATACACCATGTTCTTAGAATTGTTTAAAATTCTAAGGTTTGGTGTCTCCTTGAATATTATAGATAGCATCATCATGGGAAAAATTGACACATTGGTAGGTACAGAAGGTGATAGACCTCATTTGATAGGTCCAAGGTCTACCCATTAAGATATTGCAGGAAAGGGTAAATTTGAACATCATAACCATCAATCAAACAATGATAGGTAAGATGGTAATAGGGAGCCACATGTAACATAAAGGAGGCATTTTCTTTTGATCATAAACTTGATATGTTCTACACATGGATTTAAGATTACACTCATAATATCTAATATTTTTAATGAAGTCAAGGGAGGAAACACAAGTACTTGAACTCTTATAAATCAAAGCATGTTTGACTTGGATATCATTGATTTGAATTCTTATAAAGAGTGTAGGACCATCCACATGAAGTAGAATCTTATCTAGGATCATGGAAGCAATAGGTAATTTAAGAGAAAGAGAAGTGTCCATTGTTTTGTCAATGTGTATAGAAATCTCTTCACATTGTTGTAAGATACTATCTTATGACCTAGATAAGATAGTTTCACATCCTCCAAGGGGAGTATAAGGGATGTTAATTTCAAATAAAAGTTGCATTAGGTAGTTGTGATGATGTAGAGAAGTTTTCACGAGTTTAAGAAAGGGTATTTGATATGGGAGATTAGTAAGTTCCATGAGAGGGTCACATTCATCATAAACCATGGGTTGAATTATAAAGAGAGGTGTATAATGTTGGATTATCTCTTGGGAAGGAGAGGTAGAAGTACATTCAAACTATGTTGGTAAGATGTGGTTGGTTTAGTTTGGGGATAAATCAATCTATGGTCTTGAGAGGATGGGGTAGTTAATTTAAATTTAACTTGTGATTTATTTAAAGAGTGTTATTAGAAGGTTTAAAAATGTTGTTGATGGTTAGAGAGGTTGGGGGAATTATAAAAATAATGTGAGAGGTGTTATTGGAGGTGTTGGAATTAGTTCTTGAAAAGAGATAAGGTCATATTTCCCCAACTTTATTGAGTGAGATGGGGAAGAATCTTGGATAACATAGAAATTTTGGGATGTTTGGTTCATGTGTGTATGATGAAAATCAATGAAAAAACTATCCTTTTCATATTATTAATATTTACCACATTATCTTCAAGAGTTTGGTCTATAAGACTTTAAACATTTTTGGTGGAAAGAGTAGGCTTGTCATTATTGTCTTGATGATTAGGAAGAGGGTCTTTATATATGTCTAGATGAGCATTAACCTGGTTCAAATATTGATTTTTATTTTATGTTTCATGAGATTTTAAGGATAAATCATAGGATTGTTGGCATTTATGAATAAGTGAATCATCATAAAAAAATGGATGAAGGAGGAAATCCATAGCTAAGTTATGTAATTACCTACAAGTCTTATGAGAGTGACCACAACTATCTTAAAACCAACAAAAATATTTGGATCATACCACAATTTCATAGGGAGAGTGGGGTCAAGCTATCATGGAAGAGGCATTTATAGATACTTTTGGAACTTGGTTAAGGATAATGACTTGTGAACAATGATGTTGTTTAGTTGAGAAAATTGAGGATTATGGGTGTGGTATCGTAATAGGGTTGAGAGAAATGGATTGAATATTATGAATGGTATCATAGGAGTTAGTGACACCATCATGTGTAGCATGATGGTTTTTATTTTTGATGAGCATGCGAGTTCTCATGGGAGATTGGGATGGCTCAAACTGATGCATAAGAAAATCTTGGCATTTGGCTTGGTCGAGGGCCTCTTCCAAAGTTCAGAGAGAGAGAGAGAGAGTCCTAAACTGATATTAAAACTTGGGATAAAGATCATTAATGAATAGATGAAAGAGATTATCATCTTCCATGTTATGCTCACACTTATTAGACAAGGTCTTCCACCATTTGAAGAAATCTTGTGTATTTTTAGTTTCAAGTTGCTTGCAATTGATAAAATGAGCCAAGGTATTCTCAGGGAGGTCACTAGTTTGAAACTCTTCTACTAGAGAGTTAACTATATCTTTTAATATAGTGATATAATGGGACTTAGGTTGATTATACCAATCTAAGGCATCTCTAAATAATTTTTTTTCTAATAGCTTAGTAGAAAAAAAATGTTTAACATGACCCAATATTTAAAAAGATTAACAAACATTTTTAATTATAAGGTAGGATTAGTTGAATCATTGTAACTAATGGTAGGTATGATACCTCCTATATATAGTTAAAAATTTGACATGTAAGAGATTCATTTTGAAGATGTTTAATCATTTTGTTAACAAGGGGTTGTTGGGGAATGAGGTTGCCATGGGAATCCCTAAGGCGCGGGGGGGGGGGGGGGGGGGAGGTGGGGGTCATTTTTATTTTGTGCTCTCCATGGAGACTATTGAGGTTGATTTTGAGGGTGAATAAGGTGATTACACATTTGAATAATTTGATTAGCATTATTATCTTGAAAAGTGTTCATTTGATTAAGATTTTGCAATAAGAACTAAAGGTTTTACGCAGTATTTTGACTAGTTTACATAACATGTGAAGCATTATCATTGGTATTAGTGTCTTGGGTTTCACTATGAGTAGTGACATGCATGACACTAGTGGATTGAGAGGGATTGGTAGAAAAGGAAACACTAGTATCATGATTAGAATGTGGAGCAGAAGATGCACTCATATAAGGATTGGAAGAAAAAGAAGCATTAGTGGAATGTTTACCATTGGTATTAAATAGTGCACTACTAGAGTGATTGAAAAGGATGGGTTTTGGAAATGAGCCATTAAATGTTGAACCTACCAGTTAGTAGATATAATTGGCATGGAGATTGAATAAATCAAAGAAGAAACAATCATAGTATGAAAAGGAGTCAAAATAGAAGGGAGGGGTTGAGAATCAAAGAAGGTATCACCCCCAAATCTATGAGAGAATGTTGGGGAAGGTGAATTGGGTTCTTCTACTTGACCAGTTATGATGAGATAGTAAATAGTTTAAGGGTAATTTTACCTATGTTGAGGAAACTTATTAATGAAGAAAATAATTTTTGACATGTACTCTAATTTTGGTTGATCTTCTAAGGATAAAAGAGGGTTATAAACTGAATATGGATGAGGAGGAGTCCCATAATTTATAGTGTGAGTGGCCACATGCACATTGATTTCATCTAAAGTGGAAGCCACACATTATTTTTTGGGAAAACTATTGGGATTAGTAAAAATAATCATATCTATTGAGTTCAACTCTGTGTTCTCTTCAAAAATGAAGTTTAAGATGAGAGAAGGGAACTAAAAGGAATGATGTAAGGAAAAAAAGGGTACAAAGTCAAATTGGTTGATTGTGTTCTTTAACCCAGGGAAGAGAATAGGAAAATAAAGATACACAATTGTGTAAGTTTATTGTGTATTGAAGTCATGAGGGATAAAATAGGTTGATAAGGAGACACAGTCATGTAGGTCAACTACATACTATTAGACAAAGGACTAAATAGGGAGATAATAATACATAATCATTTAGGTCGAATGTGTATTTTAGGTAGGAAGGCTTAATAGTCTGTAAGAGAATGTATCGACGAAGATGATAATGTTTTAAAATAAGGGAAAGTTTTACAAGAAATTTTAAAGCAATAATGAAATCAAGCACACAAGTAATTAGATCAATGTGACTAATCTAATTAGAACACATAAAAAAAAACCTTTCACCAATGCTAGCTAATGAAAGTTTTGAAATACAAAAAACATAGATACAATGAAAAGTAGCAATTGAAAAGTAAATGATAACTAGTTAGTCATCCTAAGGGTTATTAATTTATAATAAAGTGTAATGTTAATGTGATAAGAAATTTAGCTAAAATAGGGAACCAGAAAGCAATTTAAGGTTGGTTTCAGGATGTTTAGGATGAAAAGGATCTTTATTGGTAATGGTACTAGCTTGGTATTGGGGCCTACCCCTTCACTTCACAATCCTACAATGATAATGGTGTGAGGTGATTTTCCAATATATACAATCAACCACGTATTTATACTTTGCTAGAAAAACAAGTTAGCTTTCCTCTTGGTGATGAAATCCCAGTAGGTAGACCTTGGGAAGACAAATGTTTGAATGCTCTTTAAATGTAAATTTATTTGGTATTATGTGCAATATAGTAAAATAAAGTAACTAAAATGGTAATTTGAAAAACCACCTATTTAATCTATGTGAGTTAATCTTATCTTGATCCTATTAAAAATCACCTTGGTCCATTCTACTTGAGGAATTAATTACTATCAAATAAATGTTATTTAATTGATTAACAATAGTATAGGGTCAGTTCAAGTGACCTTGTATGTAAATAATACAAAATAGAGTTGACTAAGTCATTGTTATTCTATAAAAGAAAGGTCTTTAATAATAAAGTCAAATAGGTTGACTATGTCTCTTATACAAAATACATACTACAGAACTAAATTGACTAGGTCAACCTAGTTGGGTATAAGGTTGCAATTTTGTAAACTAAAAACTTGTGAAAAGTAGTAATGAAGAACTGAAATGATAGAGAGAGAAAAGAAATGAACCTTGGTGGGATTAAAGATGTTTTAGCTTGAAATTTTTTATGCTATGATGTATAAATGATGCTTTCAAAATTATGTCAAATAGGTCGACTGGTTCGACCATGTTTATAAAACCCTATGTGTTAAAGAAGAGATAACAAACATATTTGACCTATTTGATTGTGTTTATTGACCTGTATGTTAACAGAATGAAATAATATAAAGATTCAACTATGTTGACTATGTATGCTAATCTGGGCCTAAAGAAGAATACTGCATCGAATTGATTGATCAAGTAACCTATAATTAGTTAAGACCTGCATAGATAGAATAGAGTCATTTTGAAATGACTGTGTGTTAAACCTACACACATAAAGTTAGGACTATAACAAATAGTTATACATAGTAATGCAAATATACAAAAATATAAATGATGATAAAAATGATGGTGTGAAATTAAAATTTTAAGGGTTAGATTCATGCCAGGTTTGCTAGAATGTATGCAAAGGGAAATGCAACTAATATAAAAATGAATCCTAGCTCAGAGAAGATAAATCCTACTTACACTTCCAATTGTTGATACATTAGATATTTAGGGTCATGACCAATATGGATCCTCTAAACCTATCCAAGGGATATCTTCCCATAATAATATCACTAGGGAGGGTTCCAAAGCCTCCAATCAAGAAAAAATATGCAATGACCTTAACTAGGTCCTATTTTTTCATATTCACTAAGTATAAATGAAAAAAATAAAGTATAATCTAGTGATCACCAAATCTTGTGGCATAAAGTGGGGGTAATAAACATGAAAATTAAACATGCATATGATATATATACTCATGTCAATGTATACAAAATACTAATGCATGGGAGAGAAGTATAAATGCAAATCTATCTATTCTTAAAAAGAAGGAACAAAGTTAAGAATACTTACCTTTGAAGATGAACCCATTGAGACTCAATCTCTCCCTTGTCCAAGATTCTTTATAAGAGGTTGTTGTGGTATGTAAGGATGCCAAATATAAATCAGCTCTAGGCTACACAACCTATCTATGTATACAAAATACTTCTCTACAAGAGTAGATTTGTATCTCCAAAGAAAGTATAAAAACCCAAGCCATGATCCTCAAGTAGAGTGGTGGATAAGAAGATGTGAAATATAGTATCATTTTTATTCTTTTCTTCTCTTCCTTTCATAAATGATGAATGATTGTGTATATATATTTGTATCTAACCCTAATCCTTTATGAAATTTTATCCGATAGGGTCAACTCAATCGACTTTGTATTGTTATTGACAAAGACAAATTAGATCTTCATCTAGCTTAGATAGGGGATGACCTAGACCCTAAATGAGATTTTTCAATAACAGTAAAATGTTGATGGGGATGACAATGTATTCTAAACTATAAAAAAAAAGCCAAATCTAGGGAAGGGTCGATGAAGCCAAAAAATGACTATAGGAGGGTGAAAAAGAGGAGGTAAAGATTAGGTGAATGTTTTTAGGAGATGGTTGCATAGATATAAAGTGCTAGTATAGGGACAAAAATCCTATGAAGCACCAATGGTCTGCCCACCCCTTCCTTGGTGCACCCCTTAAGGAATGCACTTAGAGAGATTGATACTCAATAGCTTATTATAAGAGAGGAAGCATCAGTAATTGATAAAGTTTTAAAATATTATGTGTATACATTGACACTCTCAATGTTTTTGCATCCAAACACTTTATTGACCATGACATAAATGGATAAAATTTACTTATAGGTGTCATACATTAATTTTTCTTTATTTTAGTATCACAACCACTATGCTTGCCAAGAGTAATTTAATGCAATCTAATCTATCTTGGTGCTCTGTTTGTGCTTTTCTTATTGGTCAAAGCCATATGGATACAAGAAGACATTTTAGCCATATTTTATCCTAAGGGTACAACAAGACATTCCAACCATATTTTAGCATGGTGTTGTAAGAAAATCATCTCTCTTATCAAATGTGGATGTTTGACAAATATTCATATTCTTATCATCATATTTTTATCTAATTTAGTTCAATTGTTTATTGCATGTTTCTATGTAATTTAGTTCATCAGTTTATTGTAAATTTATTCATAATTATCCTTTTTACCAAATAGGGAGATGCAGTTTTCAATAATCAAATAGATGTTCAAAGCTATTATCCCATAGGGAATTGGCACTTCATTCAATTCAATATTCCAAAATATGAATTCATCTCAAGGGAAATAATCTATCATATCTTATAATAGTACACCTATATATAAACTTAGTGTTACTTATGAAGGTTACTAGATAAGAAGTTTATTAAATTACATTATACTTTCACCCTACATATCACTTGGTACAATGTGGTATACCATTTATTGATTATCATACATTTAATGGACATAACACATGTGAGTGTTGGGATCTATAAATAAGGATTGAATGACTTATTCATAATGGCCAAATCATAGTGGATCAATCTAGAATGGAGTTATGAAGTATAACACATGGGTGTTAAAATGAAATTTTTTTAATTGAGAAACCTAACCCAATTATTTGTTAATATCTTAAAAAATAGTTTACTATGCAAAGGGAGAATATTCCAAAAGATGTTTATTTCCTTATAAAAAACACACCCATTAAAATAAATGTACATTATTTGATAAAAAAGTTATCTAAATAATATATTCCTAAAAAACAGCAACATGTGAAAACCCTTTCATCAACTTTTACTCAACCGGTTTCATCTACTTATCCTTTACATATGATATGGGAAAGACTTATAACTAGGGGATTCTGATATGTAAAATCAAAACAACTCATTCTCCAATGTTTACTACATCTACAATGTATTCAAGTTCAACATAGATTACCTAGTCTATCACATCCTATAGTAATATTACAACATTCTTGTATGCAAGTTACATGAATAAAACTAATGCATTATCCAAATAGACAACATATTCTATAGGTTAGTTTGAATACTAGAGTTATGCCATGCTTACATTATCATATACACCATATTGATGATTTTGGATATTCTACATTTATTGACCATTTTTTATGATTTATATATTTATATATTTTTTACTTTTTCCCCATGGCATGTGATATTTGTACTAAATAATACATGACCTTTATTTTAACATCCCATTGATGGGATCATAGGTTAGTTTCTATATATATATATATTCTCATCAATAACATGCTTATTCATC
The DNA here is from genome assembly GCA_037957365.1 of Torreya grandis. NCBI lineage: Eukaryota > Viridiplantae > Streptophyta > Pinopsida > Cupressales > Taxaceae > Torreya > Torreya grandis. The sequence goes on along the minus strand of JARHVA010001746.1, from coordinate 206,489 downwards.
CCAACAAACATTTAATAATTTATTCCTTTATTCTTATATTTTTTATATGGATTTGTACATATGTTTTTTATTTAACCATTATTCTATCCCTTGGATTCAATTTGATCATGTGTTTCATTAGCCCTTAACTTTTATGTACTTGTCCTGATCTAGACATTCATTCTATCTTTCCTAGGAGAACATGTGTATACACACCATTTACAATAGTATGATCTTATTATATATTCCTTAAGGCATGCTATACCTCATTATGGGATACCACTTGCATATTTTTCCATATTAATTATCTATGATTTATTTTTTCATGACACATATTGAGCTTACACGATTACATATATTCTATGCCTAAACATCTTATGAAATATTCACATTGACTCTTTTCCAATATGGACATGTTTATATTATAATTTATTCAACATAATTATTTGAGACAAGACTTTACCATAAAGTGGAGGCTTATCACTTACCTTCTTGAGACTATTTTTCTATTACACTTGGTCCACACAATGCATTGACATATGCTACTGATTGTCCAAACCTATCCTATTCTTAAATTTTGTAACCTTTCCACATGAACTTGCTTGATTAACTGATCACTTTATTATATCAATATTATTAAAAAATATCAAAATTTAAAAATCATAAAAAAATTAAAAAATAAAAAACCAAGACCTATGCATAATTTTCATTACAAATAGACATAATTGTTTGATGTCATTTGTCATATGCATTTTGAGTTACATATCCATTTTCTACACACATTATTTTCATGATCTACCTAATTTATATGTAGGACATATAGGTTATATATTAAAAATGGACATACAACTTCATGACATTGATTATATACATTGATAAACTTTTCAAATTTACGATATGCCCACATTAGGGGAATCTTGTCATATTTATCAGTTTTATCTTTTTACTGAACCACCTAGATTGTTTATACTTAATTTTTTTCATACCTTTTAGAGTGACACTTCTTATGACTATTTTATTTTTTATATTACATGATGACATTGAATGATTATGAAAACTAACACTGCTTACTATGTGCTTACTTTTTTCTATTACAACAATGAAATTATTTTATCTTTAATTTGTTATATATTTCTTGTTCTATGTTTTATGAGTACATTGATTTTAGCTTTTTGCATCATATGTTAGTTTTGTGAAAGGATCCTCTAGTCTATGTCATGGCCATGTCATGTTCATGTAATATCATTTTTTTGTCATGTCTTGTATTCTTTTCTATTTCTTGATCATAATGTGTGTTGTTATGGTTTATTCATAATGATATTATGGGCATGTTTACATAAATTTAGTGGGGAAATTTCAACTTTTTTATGCACTTGGATTTGTAAGCACTATCATGCATATTTTAATTATTTGATATTTAATTATATTAGTGTTTCCATTATTTATATCATGCATTTAGTGTGATTCTTATTATGTGTGCTTCATGGATATATCTAGTTGACATTGACACATATTTTGAAAAGAATTTTCATGGCTATATCTGGTGTGTTATTAACAAACAATCTCCATTACCTTGAATTACATGTTTCATAAACACTTACAATGATCAAGTGGGGCTCAATTGTTCCCAGTTATGTACCTAATCGTACCAATTACTTAGTTTCTTCAATCAACTATATATAATTAGGTAAAATCAAGCCCCATGATGTAATATGGCTATATGTGGTTTCACAATGATTGATTAGCCCCAATTTCATACTATATTGAGCTAATCGAGTAATTGGTTCAATGTGGTATGAAATTTGTGTCACTCAAGCCCCAAATTAAAATAAATAATCATATTTGGTTCCACAAGGATTAATTAAACCCACTTGTATACAAGTTTGAACCAGTTAATTTATTGGTTCAATTAAGTACATATTTGGGTCTAATCAAACCCCATTTGAAAATAGAAAATCAAAACTAGTTTCAAGGGTTTAATTGATATAGAATATGTACTAGATTAAATAAATTACTCAATATGTTAAATTAAGTATGTAAATGGGAGAAATAAATCCCCAATTTAAAATATATGATTATTATTTATTACAAAAGACTTAATTTCCCTAATTTAGTATCATATTTATGTAATTTATCAATTGTTTTAATATGTAATGCAATTGGGGAAAATCAAGCCCCAATCAATATGAAATGGTCAAAATTGGTTTCATGGGACTCATTTATCCCCAGTGGTATACCAAATTGAAATAAATACTTTATTGGTTAAATTTAGTACACAATTGGGGCCAATTGAGCCTAATTTGATTTCTGATGGCTGTAACTGGCTACATGGGGATCAATTGATCATAAATATGTACTACATTGAATCAATTACCATTGGTTAAATTTATACACAATTAGGACCAATTAAACCCTAATTGACATTAAATGATCATAGTTAGTTACACAAGGCTCAATTTTCCCTAATTACATACCAAATTAAACCAAGTAATTTATTTAATGTGGTAGATACAATTTAGGCCAATCAAGGTTTAATTGATACTACATGGTTGTAATTTGTTACAAATGTCTCTATTGGCCAAAATTACATACCAAATTAAACCATTTACTTGAATGGTAAAAACTTCATACTAAATTGAAGCAATTAATTGATTGGTTCAATATAATATTTATATTAGAAGATAACAAATGGTTGCAAGGGGATCAAATAGATCCGATTGCATGATAGATGATCTAAATACTTCAAAGGTTTAGTTTAATATTAAATTGGTTTCAATCAAGTTCCAATTAACATTAGATGGTCATAAATGTTTGCATAGGTGTTGAGCGGTTGTAGTTATGTACCAGATTGAATCGATTATCCATCAATAGTGAAAAAAAGTTTTAGTTTGAGGCTAATTACATGAATTTAGCCTAATAATGACCTAAAAACATAGAATAATGATGAATATGGGTTAATTATATGTGAATTTCCTAAAAAATTACTTCATTTCTTTGAGTTAACTTAATAAGTTCATTTATCTATCAAATTTTGTCTAATAACAACTTATAAACATTAAATACGAGAAATATGTGTTAATTATGTATTCATAAGACTAAATTGGCCTTTATTTATATGACTATGTTTTAATTCAGAACTTAATTTTTCATTATTTTTCATAATCACCCCTTCTTAATCCATAAACTCTTGTAACCATGATATCCTGAAACCTTAAAATATAGAAATTTGTTCAAGTCTAAAATTTGAAGGAATCACACAAAAATTAGAAATTTTGTTATGATTCTTAGGGGACTAAAACCAATCTCAACAATATTAGAATTACAAACACACACACACACACACACACACACACACACACACACACACACACACACACACACACACACACACACACACACACACACACACACACACACACACACACACACACACACACACACACACACACACACACACACAAAAGTCTAAAATATTAAGGAATCATACAAAAACTAGAACTTTTGTTATGATTCTTAGAGGACTAAAACCAAGCTCAAAAATATTAGAATTACACACACACACACACACACACACACACAAATTATAAGTTTACATTTATATATTTACTTTTAATATTATATTATACTTAAACATAAACGTTTATTTAATAAATAAACTTTCATGATTCTCGATAGGCCTTTAGTCCTATGTATTTTTACACATACTTAATCTAAATTTGCATCTAGTTTAATACATTAATTCATACACTAAAGTCACATTAAAGTTGTAATATAGTCACTTTTAGTCATACCCTAACGTCACCACTTAAAGTTAGATAATAGAGTCATCAACAATAATAACCTAATATAACCCCATAGGGACACACTAATGTTAGTCCCTAGGGACACCCTAAAGTAACCCCTATAGATGGATTAAAATATTATCCTATGAAATGTGACTTTAAATATGATTTCAACATTGGAAGTTAGAAAATAAAAACCTAGGTATCACTAAGGTGATGTAAAAGTGACTTAGGGATCTAAATTTAAATAGTCAAAATGTTGTAGTTCCTATGTGATCTGATCAATGAGAGTGAAAAATGTGGCATAATATTATACCATAATCATGCCAAGAACTATTGTTCAATTGAATTCACATATGAATATCAAACTCTTTGAGATGATCATTGCAATCATGACATGTGGTGTTACCTTAATACATGAAGAAAATTGGCAAGCAAAAATACTAAAAGTTAGATAATGTATAAATGTTTTGTGATACTGTCAATGTGGTTACTCCATGTAAAAAAATATTATTACTTTGAGATAAGTGAAAAAATGTAGACACATAAACTTGGTATTATATACTTGGAAATGTTATTTTTGATCAGTGCTTAACATACATGATTTGTGTGTACACAAATTAATCTTGATCACAGTCTCTCTTATTCATTCACTTACATATGGGCCACAACTTTCTAAATTTTTATCATATAAATATAGGATCTTCATAATTTGTGCCTAAATTTTTCATAATCATAAGTAGATTATCACTTGATTTCATATCATTATTTTCTTTTACCTAGATATCTCTAGCCACAGTCTAACAAATCTAGTAACTAGATTCATTTTCCTTGGTTGGACCTATTTAAAATATATATAATGGATACATTTTCAAATTAAAAATATTCCTTTATGCTAAGTCATATATATTTTAATTATTATGGAAATTACCAAAAGAGTTATTTATTTATATACATCAAGACTACTATTAAACAAGCATTTAATGTTACACCAACACACTAATAAATACTTATGTACATCCTTGAGGCACTTATATAAAGTATATAAATATGAAAAAACCCTCAAATAAACAATCTTCAAGCCAAGTATGAATACTATTTCAAGGTCAAAATCATAGGTTTTCAAGTTTCAAAAGTCACTTAGGATTGTAATCCATACTAGTATATCATTATTGAGTGCACACATTGATAGGTAGGATAAATATATGTTTTTTGAGCCCTTTTTGGAGTATTAGAATGTTAACAAATACCAACCACTAAGTAGTGGTTATTGGGGTCATCTCAAACCATCATATCTAACCCCCTTTTATAGGTGAAATAAGTGTCAAAAGTGGAGTTAGGGTTTCAAATTTGAGGAGAGTAAATTTGAAAATATAGATAAGATAAATACTTTAATATTTCACATGAGCCCTATTAATAGGAAGTTGAAAAAATCTACCTCATAATAGTCTGGTAAAAAAGTTATGAGGTTTTTTATAAGAAACATATAAATGTGGCTTGTATAGGTGTTTATGCATTATCATGTTTATCCATGCATGTTATGACATTTGTTCTTCTCATCTAGGTGACAATAGACTTATTTTAAAGAATCTATAGTGATTTTACACTATCTCTTACCAAAACATAACTGAAACAAGTAAGTATCATATCTTCCTTGTCATTTATATAAATATCAAGTTGAATAAATCAATCTTACTTTGCCTTTTACACTCAAATCTTATTAATTTAGATATATCATATACAATATAAATTATTCAAATGTTTTATCTTTTTTATACAATTAAATAAAAAATAATATAAAACATAATGGTGAACCCTTCATTCCTTTAAGTTTAGAAAACCCTAGGTTTCATTAGGGTTCCGTTTTACATTATCAAGGTTTTAGATCTGATTTTTCATTTCCCCTCATGCACATAAATAAATCATGGCTATAGTGTATATACATAATTTACATTTTATAATTCAAGCTATGATTATAATCATTACATGTTTTTTCTTGAAAATATTTAATATCAATCAAAACCATGAAATGAAGTGGGTCAAAACCATGTGTAATGAAACTAAGGCAAAAAATAATGATGAATAATTGTTAGCTATCCTTATAAGCTCCTATTGTCTAGAATATTTGATTTGAGGTGCTTCCACTTAATACTATACATTATATGGCATGTATGAATCATTTTGCTTCTCCCCCTAGATCTTGTGGTCATGTTAGCTGTCACCCCTCCCCCATTATTTTACCTATGCGTATATTGGATTTTGTGATCCATGCTATTAGGACCAAAAGAATTAGGGTTCCCCAACATAAATTGTATGATAGAGGTCAAAATATTCCTCCCCGTCCCATTCCACCTCCCATAATTACACCTAATTTAAATAAAGGGTATGATATCATTATTAACAAAAGTATCAAAGCTAAGACCTCTATATTATAGTTACTCAAAAGGCTAACTATATACAAAGATATCTTATATGATGCAGTGTATGATAAAGATATACAAATAACATATAATCAACTTAATTTACACTCATTGTAAATACATTAAATAATAGTGAAGACATTATATATTTTGAGAGGGAAGGGTTGCCTACTCAATATAAAACATATCAACATCTCCTATTACTTATTTAAGTACAAATTTTAAATAAGTGATTCAAATGTGTCTTGGTAGATAATGGATAAAGATTTAATATATAAAACATCACATTTTTATAAACATTGATTGTCAATATGGAATCTATTTAGAAATTATATAAGAAGATCATAGGTTTTGACAATGTTCCTTGCCAAGTGCCAAGATCTATTACTTCGTATATCAAAATATGTCCTAAGATAATGACTATTGTGTTTCATTGTTTCAAAATAAATTGGATTATAATTTAATAATAGGTACAACATGGATCCATGAAACTAAAATTTTACACAATCGAATGTGTATTGATGCATTAAGTTTATCCATAATGGATGTTTATAAACATGTCATGTGGATAATCATCCTTTCAAGTTTTACAAATTAACTTAACCTAGTGATGGATACCACTCATAATATAATGATTTTCAATCTATTATAATAACTCCATCATAAACCATCCCACTGGAAAGGATACAAACACATAAAATTGGTGAGTTAGAAAAACAAACAAAAAATAACATTCTCTAGATATAATAAAGGACACAAAGGAAGATATGATACTAGATCTTCCCTTCATGGTCAATTCAAAACATCCAAATCATATATTTATAAAATAATATTATAGTGATGATGATTAAAATGACATCCCAATAAATTTAGATGACTATTTATCTCATCTAAATTTTACACCCATTGGTCCAAGGAGTATATAAATGATTCCAAGGTAATAAGTAATACTAAATGGGATAATGGAATTAAAACCCTTATAAAAAATCATAAGGATATAAATGAAACTACTTGAATTATAATATTAATTTATAAAAAATACCTAAATGATAATTATTCCACTAAAATAATTATTTATCAACTCCAGCATAACTATAGAACATGAACCTATACAACACATTGCACAATGCTTCAAAGGTAAGCACCAAAAATTTATGACAGATTCAATAAGCAATGTAGAGATCATGGATTTAGAACCAAATATTATATTACATGTTACTAATTCAAAAGATAAATTAAGAACTATACTTAGATGTTGTTTTATGAACTTCTGATTGATCTACTTATGAATTGACATAGAGCTATGGGTAGATTATCATCTCAATAAGGAAAATCATTTTGTAATTATCATAGAATTAAAATACACGAGGTATAATTTTATTAGAATTAACATAAAAAATTTATAAGTTTAAGGATGAGTGGATTATCAATATAACTTTGGCACAACAACAACCACCAATAGTGGTCCTAGCATGAACTAATAAATAAAAAAAGCATATAGAGATTTCAAACATTCATGACATGACATCTTGGATATTAAAATATACATTGAGGTTAATTATCACCAAAATACTTAGATCAATGAAGAAGAATGTCCAAACACATTAAACATTACATTCTTATAATAGTTTGGTCAAAACACAAAAAATTAGAAGACAATATACATTGTGATGGATTAATCAAACATATTACATTTTTTTTAATTTTTGAGACAAATGTTGTCGATACATTGATACTTATGATGCACCTTGGAGAAAAATTATGGGTTATATTTGATAATAATGGTTATAATAGATGCAAACTACAATCGATATTTCAAATAAATACATAGCCTTCCTATATCATTGACATCCAATAAAGATTCGACATGATGGAAAAAATGAGCACCATATGATAACAAACTCAAAGACAAGTGAAACAACATTATCTCATGATATATATCATGAATTCTCATATATATTTAAATAAAATGCAAAAAATTCAAGGAATATAAAAATAAAAGAAGAAATCGATTGTTGTACATAAATACGATGATGATAATGATGATATATAGGAATTCAATGAAATCCTATATTTAGAGTTCAATTTTAGTTTATCATAGGATTAACCATATGAATTCACACATCCAGTGGATGCCATATAGGCCTTTGAGATTCAAATAACTCAAGTTTAAAATAAAAAAAGAAATATATATATATATATATATATATATATATATATATATATATATATATATATATAATTAAAAACTACTACCTAATCATGACATGTTATGCTTATTTACATAATTAATTTATGATTTATCACATACATGGTAAATTATAAATCCATTTTTTCTATGCACATCCATTCCAATTATATATAAGTGGGATGTAAGACATACATACTATATATGACATGGGAATTTAGATGTAGGATATTCCAATACCTAGGGGCCACCTTCCTACAGTAGGGGCATGCTTGTAATTGAGGCATCTTGGTACATATTCACAAGTTATATCTTTATATGACCATTCCATTGATCATATTGAGAAACTTACAATTATTACACATGATTTGTTTTGATGTATACTACTTAGAGTGTTATATTATATGGATACTACATTTTGTAATGTTTGATGATGACATACATTGATTATGCATATTAGCCTTGATTTTTATATGCATGATTGATGTTGCTACATATTATATGGTGTGATCCTTGGTCGAGCATGATATTGTGTGACTTATCCTATGTGTCACATTGAGCCTACATGTGTGATTCTTACTTTACATGAAATTGAATGTACATTACATGAATCTTACTTTGCATGATATTGGGTTTTCATTATTTGAATCTTTTTATGTTTAAATCCTTCTACGTATGACCTTTAATCTATGTGACATTTATTGTTCATTTTAGGAATCCTTTTCTATGTGAATCTAACTCTACATGTTCAATGTGTGTCTCTCTTTTATGTGTCACTATTGTTATGCATGACATCAATTATTCTTCTATGATTTTTTATTTGTACTCTTACTTTGTGTGACATTGTGTGTGATCATGCATGTTTCTATGATTGATTATGTGTGTCATGGCCATGACATTATGTTTTATGTGTGGATATATCTAATATTATATTAAGATCTTATGATGTCATGATCCATATGACCCATTTTCCCACTTGTGTACGATGTCATGATACATATCATGCATCTTTTACATGGTTATTACTCAATGCTTCTACAATTATTGTTATGATGATTATTACTATGTGTCTCATTGCTATATGTACTTGACATTACACTTGTATGCCTTAGGATAAATGTTTCATATATGTTCTGATGATAAAATTTTCTATGATGGCATAATATAATTGTGTAAGGACATGATTTACATATTTAAATCTTTCTATATAACATGATGTATATAACTCTTTTATTTTGAGATGGCTAGTTTGTAAGATATTCCCCACACATCAAATGGGGACCCAAACAGTGTGCTCATCTTAGAGACTTAAGCCTTCACAGATAAATAATTAAGAATTTGGGTAAAGATTGATTCATAATGACACATATTAGAACTAATTGACATAGATTACTACAAATTAACATAGATTGGGGGTATATGTAAGCCTTATATGAGGTATTATATCAAATTATGAGTGATAGTTTTAAAGATGTTATGATATTATGACACAATATATATGACTTAGAATGCACATGTTATCAGATTAAGTGATATTTTATGTCATTCCATTCTCAAAGTTACTTATATTTACTCATACTTATTCAGGTTTACTAAATCTACAAAAACATTTAAAGGAACAACCCTCAATACAAGTCTAAATATGTAAAAAATATAGATTGACAAGTGTCAAAAGCTACATAGGATTGCACTGCATACTAATATATCATTGTTGAGCACACACATAGTTAAGTGTGAAAAATACTTATGGTTTGATCCCTCTTCGGAGTATTGGACAATAGGAAATGCTTATCCACTTAGTGGGGGTGGTTGAAGTCAATGCAATCCATCCCATGTAATTTACAGGTGAAGAAAGTGCAATAAGTGAAGCTAGGGTTTCAAGGTGAAGGAGATTAAATATGAATTTGCGCACATGACCGATGCTCTAATATTCCACAAGAACCATATTAATAGGTAGGTGTAACAATATCATAAAAGCAAACCTGTAGAAACATAGGGGTGTGGTAGGAAACACATAAATCCGATCATCATAAATATCTGTGTATTACCAGATTTGTTTAGGCAGGTTTCTATAGTAATTCTTTTGATTTGAGCAACCACAAGTCCATTTCAAAGCATTGTTGATGGCTGTATGCTCTCATATACTAAAACATAATTGAAACAAACTAAGTACCATATCTTTTTGATCATTTTTGTAAATAACAAGTGCAATAAATCAATCTCAATTTACCTTTTACATTCATATTTGTTATATTTACATATATCTTATACAATTTAAATTATTCATATATTTTAATTTATTTAGACCATCAAATCCAAAATAAGATTTAAAAAAAAAAAACAAAAGTAAAATAAACTAAGTCTAGAGAGAATAAACGAGGAATTTACACGTGTCACATTCACGTTGAAAACTGGAGCAGTGTGAACCTATTTAAAACCTTCAGAAAATGTGAAATCCATGACTATTTAGATGATTTAGATGCACATAGTAAAATCCTCGAGTTTAGCTTGAGAAAAAATCTAAAACGGGAAGTGGTGGTGATAAATTTGAGATTGAAACCCATGATTTAGCAGTGCATTAAACGTGAGGCCGAATTTGGACAAGGACAAAGAAAACTATTAACAAGAAGTTGCAAGATATCAAATTCAGAATGTCAAAGATAACTAGATGTAACTCTGAAGGCAAAACGTGGGCCCAATTTTCGAGAGCATAAGAAAATTGGAGGCTTAGAAAAACAAATAGATTGAAATCCCATATCAAGGAAACAAAATTAAGATTAAAATGAGAAATATGTGGGTGCATAACTATTGTTTTAAGGGGGGCATTATCTTTAATTATCTATCCCTTACTAGAGCAGCCTTGTTTGAACTGTACTTAAATGGGAATTTTCCACCAATTGTTTTAAATCAAAAAGGTAAAATATAACCTATAATTTTTAATTTATAATAATGATTTAAATCGCTAAATGCTAAGCATTTTTACTTCCAAATGTACTTTTTATGGAATATTACTTTCCCACCTCTGCAGATCCTTCATCTAATATTATTTTGAAAAGATCTCCTTCAAGAATTATGACTGAGAACATGGTAAAGGCAGCATTAACATATCTGTAATGATGGAGACTCTCCTTGAAGGTTAGCTGAGGTTGATATTTGTAGAATCTGTTCCATGTCTGTCTGACTTTACATTTTTACTTTATCATTAGTTTACTAGTTTGAGAAAACATATAAGGGAAATCCTCTAACAATATCTGATAGAAGAGCTCCGGAAGAAATAAATGATTATGCATATGAAATTAGGAAACAACATTGGTCGTGAAAACACAAAGATCTTTCTATATGTTTTGCTCATTTTCTCATACAAACCTCATAGAGAAAATAAGTGTCTTCTGTAAGCCAAAACCGTGATCTTCTCTAAATTATTAAGGCAGGCATCTTCAATATGATAACTCTGCTGAATCAGGTGGTTGATAACTATCGTGCTAATGAATTCCATTTTCGGATGTTTCAGATGATAAGTACTATTTTGTGGGAAATGAATTCATTTATTTTGATGCAAACATCAATGACTTTATTCACAAAACAACTAAGCTTAACACAACTGGGTGTTTCTGACAGAAAATAGAAACATATAAAACAGAAAATAGAACACACAGATTGCTACAACAATCATGGAACAAGATTTTTATTAATCTTCTTGAATCTTGTAGATTTTCTTGATCCTGCTTATCTTGCTCAGATTATAATACTGCACTCATGAGTCCTTTAAATAGATTTGTAAACAAACAATAATTAGAAAAGCAAACTGAAGACTAATTTTAGTCTTTACATGCAAACTGAAATTGAACTGCTTCTCTAACAGTTTAACTAACTGTTTGATAACTACTGTGCATGCATGAGGAGTGGAGAAATTATCTCTTGTTAACTTCAGTTTCTAACACTCCCCCTTAATTTCTACCACTAACTAATTTAGCATTTACAATGCCTAAATGATTTACCATTCTTGCCACAGCTACGTTGCTAGTCGCTGCCATTGATGGCATACATCTCTTCACTCATTCTGTCTACCGGAGTAATCTTCAGACAAAACAAATAAAATTGCTCAATGAGCGTTCACTCAGCATTTAAGACTGAGGAGTAGCCTGTCGAAAGGCTATCAATAGACATGCTTATATCCTACACTGCAAGCTTCCTTCTTACTTACCTTTCTTTCACCCGACGCTTAACTGCTCAGGTTTCCTCACAGGACTCTTCTGAATTCTTTCCACGTTGGTCTAGATTTGTCAACGATCGGCCTAATCTTCAAACACTTTGACAACTTCACTCACTGTTCAACACACACACTTTCATAGCTTCATTCGCTGTGCAACTCGAGCTTTGCAAAGCTCTTACCATCTCTCACGCGCGCCTCTTGCACTACCTTCTTTCTTCAACTGTTCCGCTACTTGGCTCTTTTCAATACCTTCACAACATCTTGGATATGCGACCCATATCTTCTGCAGACTGCCCTTGTACACGAGGTGATTCAACCTCATCAAATTTGTATGCTCCAAATGGTGCTAGACGATGAGAGTTCGAGTCCTAGCCATTGTACTTTTCTTGCCACAAATGACGAAGCATGGATTAATTCTTGCCTATTGTCACAAGAATCGATCCAGTGATTTAACGATATCCTCATGAACAATTTATTCTGTGACATGGAAGATGAACATGAAGAATCCATAGCTAGAGAATAGAACCCTGATGGAGATCTTGATGTCGATCCTGGCACAGACGGATGATTGTCTGTCATATGATGCCCCAGAGACATCCGACCACCATTTTTCGCGTCCATTAGTTGATGCATTTAATTTCAGAGATATGAAATCAACGTTGGAGGAGCAGAATGTTGATAGCCTCAACACAATATTGGGTGGCCTCAATATTTTTGTCCCCCGTAATAGACGGAATAAAAAATCATAACCCGATTTTTGTCCTTTTTTCTTTTTCCTTTTTTTTTTGTATTGTCCCTCCTTCCTTGGGTAGCTTCTTTTCGGCCTTGCCTGCCTTCTTCTCGGCAACAGGGGATTTTCTCGCGCACCGGCTTCTTCTCACACCTAATACACAATTTTTTGTATAATTGCATTTCGCTGAGTTCAAACTGGTGTGCTCTTCCTTCATGCTGAACTGCGACTACTGAGCTAGCTCTTACCTGCGCTCTTTTTCCACGGGCTTTACTCCTTCGGCTCTACTGGCTCTGATACCACTTGACAGAAAATAGAAACATATAAAAACAGAAAATAGAACACACAGATTGCTACAACAATCATGGAACAAGATTTTTATTAATCTTTTTGAATCTTGCAGATCTTCTTGATCTTGCTTATCTTGCTCAAACTACAATACTGCACTCATGAGTCCTTTAAATAGATTTGTAAACAAACAATAATTAGAAAAACAAACTGAAGACTAATGTTAGTCTTTACATGCAAACTAAAATTAAACTGCTTCTCTAACAGTTTAACTAACTGTTTGATAACTACTGTGCATGCATGAGAAGTGGAGAAATTATCTCCTGTTAACTTCAGTTTCTAACAGTTTCCAAATGACCTCAAATATTAACCTCAATACATTGAAGAAGGGAGAGAATCTCAATACATTGAACAGATTCTACAAATATACAAATATTAACCTCAGCTAGCCTTCAAGGAGAGTTTATGTTAATTATGCGTTTTCTAAGTTTACTATTACAATTTTTGAAAGATATTTTTTCTTCATTTTTTTCTTTTGATTGATTGTATGTTTGGAGGTATTATATGGAATTACTGAATTACATAAAATGTTAGTATCTCTGTTCATATTTTGAAAATAAATATATAATAGATTTATAATATTGAGCTCTTTTAAATCAGTGAGTTCTTTTGGTTAAGCAACTATGAGTAAGGGGCATCCGTGCCATCAAAATCACTTAAGGTATGATCTTAATCTTGGGGTGTCAAATATTTAAAAAGATTTGTACTATGATGAATAGATATTAACAGCTATTATCCTCACCAGTTGAACTACAACCCTTTCAATTCCAAATAATATTAAATAAAAAAACTGTAAAAAAAAGTTGTTTTATCAAATTGCCAAATGTTAAGCATTTTTATTTTCAAATGTACATTTTATGGAAAATATTTACATAATTGTGCAGGCATGAGCATTATCGTCGCTAAAGAGCGCCGTGTATTTCTCGTGGAAGCGATTAGACTCGGAGAAATATCTGTAATCGGCGTTTAGAACATGGCCTGAAGGGCTCTCCTCATCATACAACTTTGGATCATAAGGATAGTAAACCAGATTGTACGGCACGTACGGCCAAAACTCTGCACTGTTTCCCACTCCTGATTTCACCTCCTTCAACACTTTGTTCCGATCCACATACCCCATCACTGTTACTTTGTTTTCTTCTCTATTCACCTCCACTGACCTCACACCTGCCCAGCAAACCCCACAGCATAAATTTTAAGTCCATTTTGATAAGTCCATTAAATTGTTTTGTTTGTCATGTAGAGATAGAAGTTTGGGAGTCTCTGAATTTTTTTTTCTTTTTATTTTTTATTTTTATAAAACTGTAATTTAAGAATCGTTTATACAATTTTATTCAGAAATATTTTTCTTTAAACAATAGTACAGTTATTCATACATTTAATTACACTTCAAGTTTCTACAATCAATAATTTTAAAATAAAAGATTTTTTATTGAAAGATATTTTGAAACCATTTTTTTTCCCATATATAATGATTATCAATAATTTATTAGAATTTTTTTTATAAAGAATAATTAATTACATTATTTAAAATATTAAATTTTTTATGTAAAAATTATATCATTTAAATTTTAAAATCAGCTTATCAAATCACATTCTATAATTCATCATTAAAACTAAAAAGATATATAGTCACAAAGTATAATCAGAAAGATTAATTAATAAGCATACACTATTGTTCCCATAAACCTTCTCGATAACATTATTGATAACCCCCAAAAATACTTCTCTTAACTATAAAATACAAATGAAATGTATTAAACCTTTAATGGAAGAAACAGTGCTCCTGACTTTGGTTTCGCAGCCCTCACAGTCCATGCGAACTTTTAGCTCCACAGTCTACAGTAAAATACACAAGCAAGAAACAGTCAGCTGGATTGATCTGTGTAATAAAACTAGAGCTACTAAGCATATCCCATGATTTTTTTAATGCCTTAAACCCATATTTATGCTTGCTTTTCTTTGCATTGCCACCACACAAACTAAATGCGTAGCCGAAGGCACCCATTTTACAAGAGATGGATACAAAGATGGGCATTATATAAGCTGAGAATTTGTTATATTGACTCTTTCTCTTTTGTGTTTTTCTAAGATTTAAAATTTAAAATGTGTTTTTTAAACTCTCCGCTCCTTGTCTTGCAATTAGAAATTGTTTGTTGTAACTTTCTAATGGTGCTGCAACGTAATTATGGTCGATGCCATTTATTAGTTTATGCATTTTGTTTTGTAATGAAAGTTTGACCAACGTCACATATACGGCCTTGCTCTGAAGGTGCCTCTAAATAAAATATTAGATTTGCCTATCCTCCACACTTGCTTAGCTCTATCGTTCTCCATTTTCAAAATGAAATGGAAGGTGCAGGAAAACGACATGTTAATCACTCTGCGGGAGAAATTAAGCTGCCTGCAGTTTTAGAAAATAAGATATTACATTCTCATAAAGGTTTATAAATGAAGGAAAAATCTATAGTAGAAAAAAATATCATTAGTACAATGATTATTTATGAAGACCATCTTGAGAGAGTTTATATATATATATTAAATTTTACAAAATTTAAAAATCAATTAAAAAAGATTTATGAAAACGTACAATTAATTAATATAAATATATGTTTAAGTTTTAATTAGGTTAATCTCACATTAGTAAGAATTGTAAGATAGAATGACTTATAAAACATTACACATTCTAATTGATTTTCTAAGGGAAATAGTCAAGAGGGAAAATGCCCAAAGTATCTATGGAATCCTTTAATGACTTAGCACAAATATACGATTGAGTTGTGATTAGGTTAAATCCAACATTGGTAAAAATTATGAGATAATAATGACTTATAAGGTATTGTATTTTCTAAAATATTTTCTAATAGAAAGAAAGGTTAGATTAAATTCAATGTTCCTCCTCTCAATAATAGATGTTGTTTTGTGATACTTGTGTGCTAAGTTGGTCCTTTTGCTATACTAACAAATGCTTTATCATACTAAACGGATTTTATACATTTAACAAGCCTCTTAGTAGGTAAAACTCAGAAGATCATTCTCGATCCAATACAGAGAAATGCTGGTCTACAAAATGATATAAATCCAATATATGGGAATATCATTCCTCAAAGTAGTCTAGATATATAGAGAAGGCACATGCACACAAGAGGCTAGAATGGATCTAACAAAGAGGAGTTAAAAATATAATATGTATTTAGAGGACAAAAACCATGGTAAATATAAGATCCATAATAACAATAATACACACAAACACATGCACACACAAACACATAAGGTACATATGAAAACAATTATCCACCATAATATCAAATAAATATAATATAAAACATTCATAATTTGACCATATACAAAAGAAAGGGACAAGGTTTGGGATACTTATCTTAAGTCAATCTGTTAGTGCATTAATCTTCCCCTTTGATTTGATAAATTTATAATAGATGGTTATAAGTAAAATCAAGGTGGATAACTTTGTGATAGCTTGCTGGTGTAACTAGATCACCTATGTATTTTAACAAGTAGCTAGATCATAGATGAATCTAAGTGAAAGTAAATGCAAAACTATATCACTTAGCTAATAATTATATTAATCATGTAGCATGTAGATGAGCCCAAGTAAAATTAAATGCATAGCTATATCTTTGAAAGAACATGTATTAGGTTGGGTCTAAATAGGTTCATGAAATATATAACTTATGTTCAAAAAGAAAAAAAACTAAGTTAAGTTCTAGGAAGGGGTCAAAAAGTGAGGAGGTAAAGGATGAAATAGATTTAGAATCCTTAATGATAAGTGTTAGGGCAGGTTCAAATATCCATAACATAAAGTTTAGATTAGGTCCAAAATACCAATGGATGTGATAAGATAAGAACCTAAGGTTCTTAAATATAAACAATAAGAATCCTTGAAAGATTAGGAAATGGTGGAAAGAGCATCTAAAAATCTCAAGATGCAACTACAACTTAATTGGGTATGGTTCAAGTAGAAATCTTAGTTGAATCCCTAGGTATTGTAATATTATTCCAAAGAGACATAATGCTATCAAGATGATATCATATGTGAAGAAAATAATTGGAATAATTTTGGAGAGAATTGTTAATAAAATTTTACATGAAGGGAAAATAATGGGAGGAATGGAAAGAAGGTGCCACGTATGTTCTTTACCCAAATTAATAAACTCTAATCAATTCCTTAATACCAAGTTTTTTTTGACATCTGACATTTTACAAATCTTATTTTTTAAAGTCAAGGGGTTTTAAGTAACTTGTGAATCAAGTAACTATCACATGAAAATGATGAATACATGCATGTAAAATTATTAAAACATGTTAAATAAGGAAAATCCAAATGGATTTCAAAGATTTATTACATTAAAATAAACATGAAACATTTGAAAAATAGAAAGAACTAGTAAAACACTAGAAGACATTGGTACAACATGGATTTTTTTTCAATTCCATATCAATAATGTCCAAAAATTATGTTTGAGATTTCTATAAGGATATTTGAAATGCATATTTTTTTCTCAAGAAACAATATGGAAATTATAGACTAATCTTTAGCCATAACAAATATATTTTCAATTCAATGTGACCATAAAAATGTATGTAAAATATAGTGTGATGTAGTTTGAGATGAGAATTCTAGTGTGCATACTAGTGAATGATCCTTTATAATGTGATGTGTTTCAAGCATAATATTAAGACCCAATGGTGGAATTCAATAAGCTTACAATATTTTATTCAACATAAGATATTATTTCAAGTATAAAACTAGAGACAATTCATATTTTTAATATATATCTAAACTAAAGTGAATCTAAATGCTACAACAAAGTATACTTAAATTGATGTGGTTGCTATAAATATAAATATACAAATTGATGGCGCACTTAGATTTTTTATGGATGTGTAGGACTAAGACTGTGTGTATGTGGAAAAGAAATATGGAAATGGATCATAGTTTTTTCAAATTAGGAAATTGAGTATTTAGCCTACATATGCAAATATGAAAAAAATTAGATGTCTTTATTTGGTGCAAGCATTGTAACCCTAATGAACTCATCATTATATCATGTGCCTCACTATTTTGGCATAGGCTATTGTGCTTACTTTTAAACTATTTCCATGTGTGATATAATAAGGTCATTTCATAAGTTCATAAAACCTACCTCCTTCAATTTAAAACTCTAGTTCCATATTAAAACTAGGTTAATCTGTAAAAATTGGGAGGGGATGAGTTGAGCTGACCCAAACCACTCTCCAATGAATGGTTAAGTGTTTCCTATGTACCTAATACTTTGAAGAGGGAAATCAAACTACACGTATCTCTTTCCATTAAGTTTATGTGTAAAATCATGATCCACTAGTATGGATGCAACATGTAATCTAAATTTCAATAGTTGAAAATGGAAAACTTGACTTGGATTAAGTGATTTAGACATAGATAGGCCCTATTCCTTGTGATTTATTTCTAATTTAGAAGACTTAATTCATTCCTTTTTAATGTACAAATGTGTATAGATGGCTTCTTGATAAGTGCTAGATAGGTAATAGGCTTAGACCTATTATATATAAATAGAAGACTCTTTAGGATGTACATCACTGACATGCAGAACGTATGGGCTGACTAATAAACAATATTTGAATAAGTAATATTACCATTTTATGTAATGTGGATGAGTCTGGTGGAGGTGGATGATTTTGGAAATTTGGATTTGTCTATGTATAGTTGGATATGTATATAAATATAGGATTAGTGATTTGATGATCAATATATAGTATGATTTTGATGATAAATAAGTTATACACAATCTATATAATTATTATATGTTACTGATAATAAAATCATGAAGGTCGATCCCATAGAAGGTAAATGAATATGAGAAAAGGGTGTGAAAAATCTATGTGTGTATGCATAAGTCAAGTGAGGTAAGAATAAGATATGATTGAAATTGTCAAGTGTATAATGCAAGAGTGTCTACAAATTCTCCTATTTTATTCTAGTATTAAAAATAAAATAGTGGTAGAGTAAAAGGATAAAAAGATGGACCATAGTGTGTAAACACATTTTTTATTTGGAGAATGCTCTAAGTGTACAATTTTAACCATGTAAAGCTATAAATAAATAGGCATAAATCAGTTTTCATGTATGACATGAAATTTGAAATAAATTAGATTGATGAAACATTTAAATTTTAAGAGATTTAAAGGAATACACATATAAGTTGGTGAAATGGGTTTCCCTATAATGTGTTGGATATGTGCTTCTTTTTAAGCATTGGGTATTGGGGGAGATTACACCTAAAGGTTTACATTTTTTCAAACCATGGGTTGTAAATATAAAATTCTTAGCGCTCATGAGTAAGAAATAATGTTCAGACATTGAGAAATGCATAACCTCTCCCACACTTACTTATTTAGGTGATCTTGAACCTCAAGATGAAATGGGGAGCTTATATTAATCTCATGTAATGGTGGAACCTCCCTAATATGACTCATTTTAAAACTAAATCAACTACTAAAGAAAAAAATGTATATTCAAAATGTTACCTTTGTTACCTTAAATACCATTAATGCCAATTTTAAGATAGAAAAACTATAATAGTTTGTGCATGGACAATATTCATGCCCCATAATTTGATCAATTGTCCAAATATAATATAGAATGTCATAAAATATATATGCCACTCTATTCCAAACATGATAGATTTGAAAATATGTTATTCATGTTCCTAGAAAATATCCATAAAATGTCTACATATGCATAACATATGCTCTTGAATTTATTTAAATTTATAAATAGATGTCCCATAATTTGAAATAAATTGACAATCTGATACAATTTTATCTCTATTAATTTTTTAGTCTATCTCATAATATATACTATATGTGTGTGTGTAGGTTTATATCTCTAAGACAATCCCTGTAATATGTCTCTATTTTGAGGTGAGGAATGTAGCATGTGAATTACTCATCTCAAAACAAAATAGTTAAATGCATCACACACACACACACACACACACACACACACACACACACACACACACACACACACACACACACACACACACACACACACACACACAAAGATGTAAACATTTAAATCATGTGATATCATGTGGATAACTTTGTCATTATAGTATGAATATATCATTAAAGCATATATAAAACATGTATCCTAAGGCATATAACTATCACTTGTAGATATCAAAAGTGAATAGTAATCCATGTATAAAGGTGAAAGATATGGATCATGGAACCACACCCAAGTAGAGAGGTTTATGCTATGGATCATAGCACGACAAGCTCAACATAACTTGCTAAATGTATCCACTCATAATCACACAATGTCATGGCCATGACATAAATAATTAAACACATGTAATAACACCCAATGTCACACAAGATAAGAACTATAATTAATGGAAAATCATGAAAAAAGTCATACAATGAAAAAATATTCATGCAAAATTCATTAAAGAAGGAAAGATCCAAAGAAATAAACATAAAATGATACACACAACCAAGGAAAATGCACACAAGAAAGAAATAAATGGCTAAATAAATAGGCATACAATGATACACACAGTCAAGGAATAATAATAAAAGAAGAAAACAACCACATAAATAATAATATATGATTATCCATTATGAAATGAAATAAAAATAATGAAGCATAGAACAATTCAAACTAGTCTACTCATCAACATATGTCAATGTCATAACATATAAAAGTAACATATCAATGAAATATAACACTATAAATAATATAAGAAAGAGGAATGTATATGTAAATAGTCAATATAACTAAACATAATAAATGGAAAGATCAT
>JARHVA010001746.1:82500-177500 GCA_037957365.1 Torreya grandis | reverse complement strand
ACTATAAAATGTGATTTTGGGCATAATTAGCCCCAATGTCATCACAGGGTGAGCCAATTAGTAAATCAAGGCAATAAGTGATGTGATTTAGACCAAATTGAGCCTTATGAAAATAATTATTACACTAAAGGATGCTAATTAGGGATAAATAGATTGATTTAGGGTTTATGATTTGGGGTTTAGTGCTTAGGGTATAGAGTATAAGGTTTACGTTTTAGGGTATAGGGTTAAATCATGAAGGAAATCAGAGCCAATTTGAGCTTGTTAAACCTATTTTGACTAAAGAATGTGATTTTTGGCTCAATTATCCATAATGTCATCATAGGTTGAGCCAATTAATCAATTAGGGCAATTAGTGCTATGATTTGGGCCAAATTTAGCCTTGTGAACCTAATTCTTACTCTAAAGGATGTTAGTTTGGGTTAAATTGATTAGTTTAGGGTTTACGATTTAGGGTTTAAAGTTTAGGGCATAGGGTTTAAGGTATAAGGTATAGAGTCTAATGATAATGGAAAATAATTTTTTAACCAAATATTAATTGATAAGGGTGGTCGATTAATGCATTAGGGGCTCATTAATGCATTTTCCCTAGAGTTATGCCTTAAGGAGTGCATAGGTAATGGGGTGGCACTTTGTGAGAGATGTTCTCATACTATTCTATCAGACCTACATCCCATTATGAAACATTCATACCTCCAATGATGTCTCATTGAAATCTTGAAACCTTGAAATATGGCTAAGTTTGAAACCCTAAAATCTAACTAAGTCTAAAATATGATAAGATCCTTCAAAATTTAGAATTTGAATTATAGCTCTTAGAGGTTAGAAACCACTCTCAAACATCAAAATAAAGGATTAATACATGCATTTTGATGCCTATTAGTAACAAGAATAAACTTGGATTGAATATTTGAATAATATGAAGTAAGGGAGGGTAAATATAGACTTCATGACTAATTTCAATCTTAGAATTATTGCTCAAATATTTGATTGGATGAATTATATAGTTGTTAAAGATATTGTGTATTTCAAGAAAATAACATATAATTATCACAATCATAGTTTGAGATAGAAAATTAAAACTATGTATATCCATTATATCCATGAATGATTTGTGTTAAAAAATGAGGGAAAATAAAAAACCAAGTCTAAAAATTAAATTTACATTTAGAAATCTAAAACCATAGAAATAAGGGTGAAACTCCAAGTAAAACCAGGGGTTTGACATGCTCAATATAAGGAATGAATTCACCAATATGTTTTACCTTATTTTTGACTAATTATCTAAACAAGTACAAAACTAGAGACTATTAAGATTGTTTAAGGTATATCTAAATTAAAGTGAATATAAATGCTACAAAGAAGTATACTTGAATTATTGCACTTTCTATAAATAAAAGTATATCAATGGATAGTTTTGTTAGCTTGTTTATGGTTCCTTTAGGACTAATATTATGTTTAAGTGGTAGAGAAGGATATGAGTGGATATGAAGTAACTCAAATAAGGAAATCAAGTATTTAGGTATGTTTGGAAATTTTTGATATAAACTAGAGACCTTCATTTAGCATAGGAGTTTGAATCCTAACAAACTTATCTATATGACTTATGCTTCACTATTTTGACATAGGTTTCTATGTCTACTTATAAACCATAACCCTATGTGATATCAATAACTTGTTGTGTACACAAGTATATAAAACATGTCTCTTTCACTTTAAAACCTTATTTTTAATTCGAACACTAGGTTAACCTATAAAAAATGGGATGAGTGATGGGTTGAGTTGAGCCCAACAAGTCCCCAATGAATGGATAAGAATTTTATATGTATCAAATAATTTTAGGATGGAATTAAACAAAAAATATCTTTCTATGTACAATCATGATCCACTAGTATAGATGGAACCTATAATCTATATTTTGACACTTAACAATGGAAAACATGAGATGGCTTAGGTGTTTCAACTTGGATAGGGCATGTTTCTTGTGATTGATTTATAAATTGAGATATTTAGGTTATTTCCTCTCAATGCGTACGTGTGTATAAATGTCTTCTTCATAAGTGATAGATAGGGAATAGGCTTGGACCTATTGTGTATAATTAGAGAAATCTTTAGGTAAATTCTCACACCATGAAAATGTAAAATATATAGGATGACCTCTAAATATTGTTTGAATTTAAAAATGACTAGTAATTGGCATATTGATAAGTATGGGGGAGGTGGATGTTTTATAAATCTAGAGCCATTTGTGTATGGTCAAATGAGTCCGAAAAGATATGAATGCTAATTTGATGATCAAAACATAGTATAATTATAATTATTTTAAGGTTAGGTACATATAATAGAATTCATTTAGGTGAATAATATTAAATTAGGAAGGTCATATTCATAAAAGAGAAAATAATGGGAGAGAAGGGATCCATATGTATACACATAAGTCATGTGAAATAAGGATTGGTAGGGACTGAGTTTGTAAAGTGTCTAATAAAACTTTTAGTTTCTACATAGTCATGATTATTATGGGTGTAAAATAGGATTACTAAGAAAGTTATTCCATGTATTATTAGATAAAACCCAAAATAAGCATAGATGACACAATGTGCTAAGATTAATCCCTCGAGGGGTAGTGTCAATGAATTAAAGAGAATAATTTAAAAAGTAAGACAAGAAATACCTTCCAAGTAGTGGCTTTCCTTAATAAATGGTTAATAAGTGTGCTTATGTCCAAATTTGGTGCTCTAAGTATTCATTGATGTAGTATCACCTGCACCTCTATGATCTCTTAGTTCACCAATGGATTTGGTTCCTTGATTTGGTCAATTTAGGGGAATGAGTGAATTTTGTTTGAAACTATTTGTGAATGAGAAAATCACATAATTCAAGCTTAAAATATATATCCATGGGTCACTTATCTATAGCTTTTATAAAATGTTTAGAATCAACCATGACCATCCATATTGAGATCAAGATGTGTGCCCATGGATTGATTCAATTTTGGAGGGACACAAAATAAAAATGGTCATCAATATTTGGAAGAATGGAACACTAATAAGGCATGGGTAACCTTAATATAGATATTTCCTTCCATTAATGCCTTATGTATGACACTCCTATGATGATGTAATGGGTGATACCAAATTGAACAATGAATTTATAATAAATAGATATTCAACAACTCTCATGAATTTTCCACTTAAGCTCCTAATTTGGATTTGATTTGTTTAATTTTTTTTAATTAGTTTTTTATAATTATTTTGAAATTGGTCATACATTTAATCAACCTTGTCAAAAGTATCATTTTATTGAGTCGTAATTTGTCTAAATTATAACTATAAGAATATGTCAGTTATGTACAAGTTAATAACCTAATTATGATATAATAAATGTGAATTGACACATGCATGTGATATATATACAACCAAATTAGAAGATTTCTATGGTCTAGGATGTCATTTTTCTTAGTTGTAATTCAACTCAAAGTAAATTAATAAAAGATAATTATTATTTTTAATGCATTGCCCAAATTAGGGATCAATGAATAAGAATTGACACCTTTATGTGACATGTGTGGATGATTTAGATAATTTTAGTGATTTTGGTCTAGATTTTGCATTGTTATGAATTATCATTCATAATTTCAATTTTAGCAAAACAGTGATAAGAATTAGATGTCTATACTTTTTCCCTTTTTAAGAAGGTTTGGAAAGACATTTGGTTGAATTAATGGATTTTTAAAGAATAAAAAGGTTATTATAATTAGAATAAATAATTTTTTTTCCCAATTTTTGCTAAATTTTACATGAGTCACAAAGAAACAGGGTTACAAAAACTCCCCAAATAGTGCTTGGGTGAACCATAATTCCCCCTTAAGAAAAAGATGAAAAAATTTAGTTTTAAAAGTTTGGCCCTAAATCAAAATAAAATAATCGCGTAATTCAACAAATGAGTATGGAAATGGAGCAATTAAAATAAAATGGTTCAAAAATAGATAAATGAGGTGAAAATTAATGTGCTAGGAATATAAATGGGGTACTTATAGGCATAGAAGGTGAAAATTTTGAAAATTTTACTATATTATGACCCCTAAGAGTATAAATTATTCATTTTTACCCTCTAATATTTCAAATTTAAGATATGATATTTGTGTATGAGAGAGTTGGGAATAATGGTCAACATCTTGGAGAGCATGTGTGAGAGTACCACTAACCACTAGGTAGTGGAACATTGGTAGGTACCTTTTTGGTATTTAATTTCTTCATTAATTGCATTCAATGTTAGGTAGAAGTAATAACTTTGGTGATCATGTCATTTGTAAAAATTGACAAATGGTGAGGTCACCTTCGATAATGATGATATCACCAATTAGAATGGTGATATCACTAGTCTTTAGTGGGGTCATGATTTAAAATGGTGAGACCACCACTTAGTTGATGATCTCACCAATTTTGGATAAAATCTCTATTTAAATGATAGGACCACTAGGTTAAATAGTGAAATCATGAAAAATGGTGATATCACCCTGCTAAATGTTGATAATACCCTACAGAATGGAAAATTTGCAAACCCATGAAAGAAAATAGTGAGGTTGATCT
This sequence comes from Torreya grandis, assembly GCA_037957365.1. Taxonomy (NCBI): domain Eukaryota; kingdom Viridiplantae; phylum Streptophyta; class Pinopsida; order Cupressales; family Taxaceae; genus Torreya; species Torreya grandis. Next base: position 172,908 of record JARHVA010001746.1, on the reverse strand, counting down.
GGAGATGAGTAGAACAACCCTACTAAACATTGAGATCCACAAAAAAATGGTGAGGTCATTAAGAGGATGAAAATTAAAGTAGAAAAAGAGAAAATGGGGCCACTAGAGGATTAATCCAGGTCCAAAATAAGAACTTAGGTAGATTTGAATAATTAGAGGAAAAATGATTGACTTGATTCCTTATGTGATAACTTTCATGAGTGAGTCGAGGTGATTACATGAAAGGATAAATGATCCAAAGTGCTATGCCAATAGGGATTTTAGACTGATGAGCTTGTGATAATTCTAGAGGTAGTTGAGTTGTATCACCCGGCTTAGCCTCTAGTCATTCATGTGGATAGGGCCTATTTGTCATCACTTATAGAGAGGTGGCATTCTAAGAAATATACATTCCATTTGCTGACTAGGGAGGCTATAGTCACTTTAGAAGATGTTATTCATATATTATAGGTGTCGATGCAGGGCCATAGGATTACCTATATATCAAAACACTAACTAATTATTTTAGAGGACTTGATTGGTGTGATGGACTTATAGGTCTTTAAGGGGACTATAGACATATATACATTAGAGGATATGGATTGGCCTCTAAATTGTGGAGTAAGATCAATAGTATCAGGGGCTCCAATATTGGTTCTAACATAGGGGATAGTTCTCTTGAGGTAGTCATTTTGATGGCTCTTGTTAGTGGCCTTCTATTACCTAACAATAATAGATGGTTCTTCCCTCTTGGCCTGATTAGAGTGGTACAAAATATGTATGATCACCTAACATGATTTATATTAGGGACCATTATTTTGACCTAGTTATATAGAAATTTACATATGATATCATAGTGCAGAGAGTGGAGAATTTGACACAACACACTACTCTAGATATGGGCATGGGAGAATATAGACATTGAGTGGATAGTAAGGCTAAGGAATCATCAAAGACTAGAGGATAGAATGGATTTTGGGTGGTATTTGACATGTTTAAGTATACAAGGCCATCTTAGAGACTTTCCTTTTTATAGATGAGTAATATATGCAATGGTCGATGATGATTTTATTTGATGCCTATATTTGGAGACATAGTGACTCTAAATGGAGGACCTTTTCATGATTGGATTCATGATTACCCTATGCTATATCAAAGACATCATGAATTTGTGGTAGAGAGGTATAGAATAAATTGAGTCTAGTGATAGTTTGAATTTTAGTAGGATATTTAGGAGGGCCCTCACTAATTTGCTCATGTGACCAGGGAGATTAGGGAGTGGGGTCTTCTAGTGCCCCAAGACTAGGCTATTATAAACTATTATAGGGTTTAGCATATTTTATGGGACTATGCAGGGAGTGGTGGATCCTAACATGAAAAAAACTTATGCATCATGGTGGGATAGTGTTAGACCTATTCACTTGAATATATCAAAGCCACACTAGCCAGTACTACATCGTCAATGGGTGTGACATAAGAGGGATGAGGTTTAGACCCAAACATAACTTCCTAACGAGAGGATGATTCAATAACATTTGTTAAATCCTATCTAAATTCATGATATAGAAAATTTTAAATATTTTTCAATGGATTATCATCTTCAAATACAAAATTTTGAATAAAATTATATTGAAGTTTTACATAGTGCTTAGTTTCCTTCTATACTCTTGATGCATGTACCAATTTGTTGGAAGAGGTGAAAGGTAATGACTAAATATGTGGGACCAATATTGAGTGTGTACTCTCTATGTATTCCATATATCAATTCATTGATGGATGTGCAATTTTTGACATTGAAATTCTTAGAAGAAAGGCCATTCTAATTTAATACTAGCTACTAGCTAAAACATTGCACATAAGATTTCACATATGTCCTCACAATGCATTTATACATTTTTGTGCATAACCCACCATGTCACAATCATTCCTTTCAATGCATACCTGAGAGTGATAAATCATTGTTCCATATATGATACATGGTGTTCAAGACTCAATATGAATGGATTGAGATCCTCAGTTATAAAATATTGAGGTGTTTGTAATTTTTTAGGGAACACCATATACAAAGGTCACACCTCATTATCTCTACTAGACCAATTTAGGATATGTGCATTCAAGTAAACACCTATGAATGATGCCAAATCCTAGGGTACAATTCATTTAGGGGGTAGATTAAATGTAATGCATCATAGTTGCATTATTATTATATAAAAAGTCTACCTAAAATCTTGTTGGTTAACATACTATAGGAGAAACACATTCTTCAATTTATACCTATCTGAGTGGAAAATTTGTGATAATCAATTTGAATATCAATGGTTATTCCTATTGTGGACTATTAGGCTTTTAATTTTGACATTCTATAGTTTGCATCCTAATTTGTCTTTCATTTATTGCCACCTTAAAACAATTATTGTCCTTGTAAGCATAAGGAGACTTTGGTTCATTAGGAATGATATATGGATTTTATTCTAATTTGATTAAAGGTATGACTATTATTTTATCTTTTTGATGCACTTCTAACTAATTATTTATATTATTAATAGTCACTTGGCCATTATAGACCCATTTATTACCGATTAAGGTAGGGTAATAGGTCTTCATTTTATTCATATCAATGACCTTGAATTCCCCTTGTAATCTAGGTTTAGCCACTTTAATTTCAATATATTCTAATCAACAAATGGATTAGACTCTACCATAATCCACTAATCTTAATGTTATTGAATTGTAACTCAAATTTAGTCAGCTGAAGGCTTCCCATGTTGAATGAGGAATCATATTAATGGTACTGAAAAAGTTAAATACTATATTTGGGATTTTGTATCTAGCCAACTCAGTTTTTAGTCATGAATCCACATCCCTAGGCTTCATTGTCTTGACATACCAAACTAATTTATTATCCCTTATTTGTCCTTGATGTGTACACTCTAAAATATTGTGAAGGAGTTTCATGATATTCTAGGATATATCATCATTGCACAGTGTACTAAGTAGTTCATTAGATCCATAAAAGTGATCACAATACCTTTTTGTCACATTATTTGAATAATTTTCCCATACATTTGAGCATCAATAGAAGTTTTATTCTCATTAGAAATTTATTTTTATTGTACTTCCTTTAGTACCTATGCAACTTGATACATTCAATTCTTTTCTATTATAGGGTCAAGATATTTATCCTGCTAAACTTTTCTAATACCTTGATCTTGAGGCATCTCTAATGGAGTTAAACTTTATTCAACCATTTCTTTCCTCATGATGGCTTGAACAAATGAATTTTTCCTTTTGCTATGCATTAATCATGTTTATGTTTTTTAATAGCTTCTCCTTTATTTGTTTTTCCATAATAGGGAAATATTTCATTTGATGTTGAGCTTTGATCCTACAATATACATAATAAAATTGCCTTTTAGGATTTGTAGTATAGTTATTCACATAATGATTATATGATCCACATAGATAACATTGCATGGGTGGTCAATTTTGTTTATTATCATTATTATGACCTCATTGATATCTGCCATGATATCCTCCCCTATATCATCTTCTGTATCCTCTTTTATTCTATTGATATACGTACCCTTAGGATTGTTATCCATTATATCCTCCCCACTGATTCATCTATGTATCATATCCCCCATATTGATTCTGAGGAGAACTTAGAGTTCAAGTTGCCTACTATTGTTGAATATTTGTGTTATTCCATGGTTACACCTACTAACCACAATATTGATAAGAGGGAGATGACTTATTATTTTAGCTTTCCTAGCCTTGTGTATGTTACTTTGGTGATGAAAGCATATGATATTGTGGTGATGAAGGCACCCATATTAGAATAATTTGAGTTGTATTTATCATATCCACATCTATTCCTTAAATTACTTGATTTATAGTGGGTATTTATTGGGATAAAACTATGAAGAAATTCTTTGTTATATCTCGATTTAACTCCTATAATGCATGAAAATTCATCTCATCATGATTTTTAGATTTGAAAAAATTATAATACATGTTGTGTGACTTTTGAATATATTACTAGAGGAGATGGAACTTAGACGTAGGATGTCCAACTATCCTGCAAATTTCATAAAATTCTATTTTGATTATTGATAAATCATTCTTATGATTTCCTTTACAACCACACTCTACACACTATAAGCCTAATTTAGGATTATCATTTTCATGCATATAATTCATCCTAATCATAAAATCATATAAATTAGCTTCTAATTTTGATACTACTGAGGGAAGGTCTACATTGTCTTTGATCTATTCAATTCTAATGGCAACAAATTAAGCATCATCCTTATTTGAGAATTGGGTTTGCATAATAGGGAAACATATTCTTGGTTGTAAGCCTTATATGAACCTTATATTTATATTCTATAATAAAATCAATATTATTAATTACATCAAAGAAGTTAAAATCATATTCTCTAACCATTTCATTTAATTTTTGCCAAATTTCCTTTAGATCTTGAATCACTTGACTGGAAAATTTTCATACTTTGAATTATGCTATAAATAAATATTTGACTTTTTTTAAGTCGAGGGTATTGGAATTTCTTTTATAAATGAACTCCAAAGCATGTCCTCCCAAAGCCACTAGTAGTTTGTATTTCTTCACATCAACTGATGTTATCCCTTTTACAACCCATTTCATGTTGTAGGTAATTAAATATTGTTCTATATTTGAATACATATCATATGACATTAAAGGTATGAACATACCTACATGAAGTTACATAGTTGGTAGAATTTTAGTTATTACTACAATTGTCTAAATATTAATAGTTGTGACTGGTGGTGTCTGCACACCAGTCATTGCATAGCTAAGTAACTATGTAGCAGTTACTATGACTATATACTACTTTACACTATTATTTTTAATAATAACTAGGAATAATGCCTCCTAAAACTTCTTTATTTCTAATGCCCATTTGGTTTATATACTGAGCCTTCTAAACTTGTCAACAAAGTAATCAAAGTAACCTGAATAAACTTTTCTCTCTATAAATTTTCTACCTTTTATCAATAAAGTGGGATTGGAGGATGTGTACCATTAAAATTAATGATGCTTATTTATAACTTCTTCTTTATTCTAACTTGAACTTGTAATATTAATACTTTCAAATATAACATTTTCCTAGGAACTTTCTTTGCTAGTTTTAGTAAAAATCCCCTCATTTAATTGTGACCTACTTCTACTTCCTAATTGATCTACCTCAACATCATTGCTTCCATCATCTTATTTATCATTGGGCCCTTTCTCATATTATGCATACCCTTATTTTTTAGTAACTTCAACACCTTCTTCCAATAACCTTTCTTCTTTAGCATCTTTCCCTTGCATATCTCTAGATCTAGTAACTTATTCTTTACTTCTAGTCCTACTCATAGTTACTTCAAGGTCATTTATCTTTTTCTACCTTAATTATTATCATAGCTCTCTTTCAAGTCCTATAATTTTATTTTCCCTTAGAGTCTTTTCACCTTTCATATTTTGGTATTAGGTTCAATTTCCTCTTACTCAACTCCTTATCATCCAATTTCTCTTGCATTCACATCCATGGTACTTGAAGTGACTATTCCATGTTGGTTGGATTAAGAATCATGGCCTTTTCCACAACTAACATCCTGATTATCAAGGGTAGTTGTAAAATATTCCCTCTGATTCCTTGAACAAATTGATCTTTCACAATCTCAAAATTTATGTTTCCTTACACTATAAACTTTTTTATATAGCCATTGATGGTAGTATTCATCTAGTAATCTATTGCTTGGGATGAGTCAGTATCTATGTTTCCCAACCTCTCTAGTTTGTCCTTAGTAAAAATTATAAATTCTATTCTCCTCAGACTAAAGTAATAATATTCTAATTTGGTTAAGCATACAACTAATAATCCAAATAATTTACAACAATTTTTTTTTTATAGATTTCACCATAAAGGTGTTCTAAGATGATCTCCTTTATAGTCTTTTTGACGCTTTACACTTCTTCCTTTGCAAAATTCCTAATTATCTCATCTAGACAATGTTCTAAGTCTCTCAACCCTAACATCCATCTCATCATAGTTCATCTAATTCAATTCCATGCTCATCGCACCATTGTTAGCAGAAGTTCCTATAATTACACCAGAACATGCTAATTAAAGGGATAACTTCTACAATATAGAGTACAAAAAGGTGCCAAATGACATCTTCAAATAGACCTAAGTTCATGATGAAGTATAGATAATAAAATGGAATCATAACTTGTATTGATATAGATTATAAAATAAATCAAAATAGAGTAATTAAATGCACATACACCATGCATAAAAGAAAATAAAGGAAAACCATAATATTCTTTTTATTAATCTCTATTAACACATTGAACTAGATTTTATTATATCAAATCACTATTTATAGCCTTTTAAAATCCTATTGTCTCTTCACCTTCTAGCCTTCTGAGATACAAAATGAAAGAATCTTCACATTTTACACTTATCTTATTAGACTTACAAGGTTGAATATGCATAAAACTATACAAAACACAAAATCAAACACTTATCACATGTATTTATCTTATATACTTTAGTTTTAGCAAGCTCCATTCTGCATCTAATAGACAAAGATGGATAAATAAAAAAATAGTGAGATGGAAAAATGCAAAAGAATGCATGCATAAATGTTATGAAAAAGAGTATGAAAATCATCATAAACATAAACAACATCTCATTCAAAAAATATGAGCAATTATAGCTCATTTTGGATAAGTTGCTTAGGTCAATCTACTTGACAAAAACATATAGTTGTCCACTTTATATCACATTCTAAAAAGAGGTAGATTAATCTATGATTTTTTAAATAATACAAGATTTTATTTTAGCATATTGTATTTCATAACATTCCTCAATCACTTTGGTTAGATAATAGTGCTTAAGAGATGGAAAAATGACTTGCAATGATTTGAAAAGAAGATTTGAAGGGAAAAGTAAAAGCAACATCGTTTATCTCACTATCCATTGATGAAGTAACAACAGATCATTGGTTTTCTTATATTTTTATACATTTAAGAACCATTTAAGGAAACCTCACCTATGATCTGTAAGTAAAATGAAAGAAAATTATAATTCTCATAACCTTTTCAAATCGGTTATTTATAATTTGGTAAAGTTTTTTGGGATGAATTATTATGATATAGGCACCAAGTTAGTGTGTGTTGGTGCATATGGAGCATCAATAATGTAGGGGAATAAAATTGGTTTGTGTGTTTACCTACAAAAATAAATTGCCTCATATATGATTCTAGTCCATTGCATGATACAGAATTAATCTTGCTTATAAAATTATTAGCACATTTCAGAATGTCACAAAGGTGGAGGAGCTTATCCATGACTTAAATGAATACATGTCAAGAAGTCCAAATAAGTTTTTAGAGTTTCAAAAATTTGTGATTGGAGTGAATAATGGTAACAAACTATTAAAAGATGTTAATACAAGATGAATTTCCATGTATGAACTTACATTTAGAATCTTTAAATAATATCAATCATTGTCAAGTTTTATGTCTAAATATATGATATATTTTGACAAGGAAAAATATTTATTGTACAGTTTGATAGATTTCAAATCCTTGCTCACAGTATGTGGTATTCTACTCATGTTAAAATAAATTCATTATTTAATGAAACATGTGAAATAGAGATCCATATATATTGTTGACTTCATACAATTGAGGAAACATGTTTCTCAATCTTTTGATATATTATACTACTCGAATAAAATTTTTTAGGGACTAATATTTGATATTAGAAAATTTTAACATATATTAAGGACCATAAAAACTATTTGAAATTCAATATTAATAATCATCTTTGTGTTTTCATTAATGGAAAGGAGATACCACTACACACTTTTCAAAAACTAACTCATGTTATTGGAGCATAAATTGAAGAAGTATTTATATCATGGATTCTATATGATAATGTCATAGATAAGACCCAAATGAAATTGAATAACATTTTTAGAAAAACTTATCTACTAAAATTTGAGATTGATTTCAAAGGGACGAGTTGATTGAATCCATATGAGTGGTGAATCCTATATTTGGGAATAATCTCCAAGGTAAATAAATAATAAGAAATTTATTTATCAAATAAATGGGTACTATCATTAATAATTTTCGTAAGTCTATATAAATTAATGGAGTTGATGTTGAGGGTATTTTGTAAAAGGATTCTATAAAAATAGTAAATGAATTTTTGAATTACAATGGTTGAACAATATATGACCTTAGATGAATCAACAAAAATAGGTGCTATTATAAGGATATAGAAAAAATTGTATCCCAATAGTGATCTACAATAAAGAATTAAAAAATATTTTTGGTCATATGAATTGTTCCGAAAAATGATTTTGGGGTCAATGGAATATGAATGGTATGTAACGCACTATCTTTTATCAAATGTAAACTTCGAAAAAGATTAGATAAAAATCTTGATACATGTTTGAGGTTGTATGTTTCAGATTATGCAGTAGATGAGTTTCTATATCAAAGAGGGATTACAATTTAGAGTTATCTTATTGAAAGAAGTCACTAATACAACAACCAAAGAAGATATTAAAAATATCACTGAGATAGTACATACAAATGTCAATGATGAAGCACATGTTGTAAAGGGTTTTTATAGCTACTTGATTTTTAGTTTGTATGTATTTCAAATATACCTAAATTAAATTCAATCATGATAATTTTTTTAGTTTACTAAAAAATATTCTCTTTTTAATTTATAAATCAATTATGTAGCAAGTAGTCTTGTATTGAATAGTACTTCATATGCTCAATTATGTTGTTTATGATTGGATTAATTGATTTTTTTAACTAATATTATGTATGAAACTATCACAATAACATAAAATGTAGATGGACGTCTAGTCCCTTAATAAATTTAGCAATTATCCATTTTCATTTCAATAAAATTAATTTATTTTCCCAAACCCCAATAATAAAAACATTTTTACCAAAAATCAAATTAAAAATCAACACTCACATTTTAAAAACATATATTATAAATACAATGTACCTGAATTAATTTTAAAAATATTAATTTTCAAGATAATATCTAACACATCATAAACTACAAGCCATATAATAAGTAAGAATCCAATGCATCTTCTAAATATCGTAAGTTAGGTTGTGATGCCCAATATTTGGGTTATATAGGTAGGCAACTATGCCATGCATTCAGACAATTATAGTATGCAATTGGATGACTATGCCATGTAGTCAGATGACTATGCCTTGCAGTCAGATGACTATGCCTTGCAGTCAGATGACTTCATAGTGTAGTCAGATGACTACATAGTAAATTTGGATGACTTTATAATACATTTAGATGACTACATTATGCAGTTGGATAATTTTATTAAACATTGTATAGTCAAAAGCTTGTATTATGTATTTGGGTAGTCATTCTTGGTAATGGATTCACTACGTTCTACCTCTTAATTCACATAAACTATTATACACCTTCCAACATGATTCATATCCATTGTGAAACTGATTTGTCTAGTGACCTCTATGTTTTTTTTTAATAAAGAATGTTTTCTAATATTAATATGCTATTCCATTGAATGCATGTAATGATTATAGATATGAAAAACATGGCCATATCAAGGATGACATATAACACATAAAAATTTAATGAAAAAATATATATATATATATATATATATTTTTGTGTATACCCAAAAATAACTAGAGTCCATATTAACTCAAAGATTTTAAGGGGATCTCACAAGATGTAGACACCTAATTTTTGTCTAGGGGTAGTTTTAGACCCAAGTTTTTGTGTGTTAATTACTAGTTCATGTTAAGCTCTTATTGGTGTGTGTTTATTTATGTTATGGGCCTTATTTTTCTCCCATGTTGTTTGTTTTGTTTCTCCTCCTTATTTTTCCATTTCCCCTTATGCTTTTATGATTCAGAGGTTTGTTTTCCAAAAGTGTATTCCTACTTCTTAGTTGACTAAGAGTGTAGTAGTATGGTCTTGGTCCCCTATTTTTAAGTTTTTTTGACCCCACTCCATTATTGATTTGGTATTTACATTCCATTTTTTTAGATTTCTCACCTTTGTGTGTTAGTGTACCTATTTGAATTTTTCAAAGTATATATACACAAGTGTAATAGTGCATGGAATAAATGCTAGATACAAGCAAATTCAGGTGAGAGTGATAAGCGAAAAACTCAAGGGTGAAAAATTGAAGTCTAATGGAATAATTAAAGTTATTAGGGCATATTTATATTCTGTTTATTTATATTGCATAATTTCAAATTATTAATTTAGTGAAAATATCATAAGGTTAAGGGATTGCATCACATGGTCATTTGTTGAACTAAATAACATGTTAGTGTGCAAAATTTCTAAGTGTGGGGTCTAATTAGGGCAGGATATACAATTAAATGCATTATTTGTTAAGGTCTTTCAATATTGGTAAATTAATTAGGGTTTTAATAAAGGAGAATGATTTTTGAATGATGCATAATGAATTATGACAAAATGAGTGGGTTTTTTGGATCGTAAGGGAGGATGATCAAATTTTAGATGTTCCCATTCAAAATACAAATAATCAATGTATAAACATACTTAGATCATAAATATTTACAAGTAATAATGTAAAATGGTCCAAAAAACACAATCATTTAATAAAATGGTAAAATACTAAATTTTACAATCATTCATCAATGAAAGAGAGTATATATTTCTTATCAACTTGTGGAAATACTAATCAAACATAGTACTATTTTTTCATCACCAATTTAAGAAAGAATTTTAGCATTAAACAATTATTTTGATTGAGTCATTATAGAAAATAATGAGCACAATAAAATCAATCTAGGCTTACCATGAGGGAAAGGAAATAAATTATGACATGAATACCATTTCATTGCTAATCGAGCATTAATATGTTAGTGCAATATTCTTAATTGCACGTTGTTAATCCTAATTTAGGTATTATTAAATCCTAGGTGGCTTAACTTTAGATCTATTGTATTTTAGGCTTGAATAATGTAACAAAAGTGAAACTAAGACATCCAAGCTTAGTTTTTGTTATAGGATAACCAATTAGCTATTCTTGTTTCTAATGGGAGATAGTGTGCAAGTGATTAACTTAACTATTTATTTTGCTTCTTTCATGCATTATTTAACTAGTTAGAGACTTAATAGACATTGAGATATTTTTATCATTGATTCTTCTCTCTACCTCTATGTATCTTAAAACTATTCAAACTATGATTTGCTTAATTTATATATTGGTAAATTCTAAAATATAACGTAGTGTCACAACCATAGAAGGTTAGCTTCATAGTGTAAGGCAATTTTTGGTAAAATTTTAAATAATTTTTTTACAGGTACATATTGGGAAATTTTTACTTGTGCCATTGCATTGAAAGGGCTCTAAAACATATAAATTGGTTGTAAACTTGTTGGGCACAATTTTTATAGGCACATATTGGTTTTACAGGTCATTATACCATCGTACAAACCATACCACTATTGATAGGTTCTTATATATTTTTTTAAATTTTTTTTTAAAAATGTTTTCAATACAATACAACCATATGAAACTCTCATTGATATTTTATGCCCATGTAAAACAACTTATATATCCTTAACCTTTTATTCTATGTTTCATTGGCACTAGGTGCATTGTGTATTTAAATTGGCTTTTTGTGGCATAGAATAAAAAACTCTTTTACAGCCCTTAATTCCATAGACTATTTGGTTTCATGGACATTATTAAAATATTTTTTTGATTAATTCACTAACTCAATTAATTCAGACCATACTACTACATCAGATATTTTACATTTAAAAACTTTTAAGGGACCATATAGGTTGTATAATGAACTCCATGTGAATATATTTTCTGCATTGACATTGGTTCTAGCATTGTATTATTTTATTAAAGCATTGGTATTGCCATTGATATATTAAAATTGAAGTGTTTGAATTGTGCATTTTATCCCTACTCAACCTTTCCACTTGAGTTGACCACATCATGCTCTTCATCATCAACATTTATTCCTCCACATATCCTCCAACATTGACATGACATGATATTTTGTGTTGCTTCCCTTAGCTGACAAATAATAATCCACCAATAACTATGGTCCTAAGTGGCTCTGTGTGACCACATGGGTCTCTACACCACCTCATGGGTTTCTCCACTAGCTAATAATTGTGTAGTTAGTTGGATTTAAAAATGCATCATTTTTTTAATCTTTTAAATAATACTTAATATGGCCTCATTTTCAAGATTCTATTGAGGATTTTTTAATATTTTCACATCACATATTCTAGGAAAAACTCCTTATATATTATTTAATATGTTATTCAAGTAGTGGATTTCATTCCACTCGTGAATCAAATTCCATAGTTCCTTGTACCATTTGACACTTTGACTTGTGATTATTTCTTGTGGTGAGAGACTTCTTGCATCCCTAACATATGGTGGTTTTTATGTGTTAAAATTAGTGGCTTATATACCACTTGTGTAGGACCTCTTTGGCTTCTTGTGACTTTCTTTTCTATCTTAAGTAGTCAATAGTCAGTTTCATCTTCCACTATTGCATATGCCATTCCTTTTCAAGACATTTTAGGCCTCTCTATATGCACCTTATTGCATTTTATAGAATAATTTATATTTATTTATAAAAATAAACATTTTTACATGCCATGTGATTTTCTCTATCATTAACATAATAATCAATTTAGATTCTTATTTTATACATGGGTATTTAATTAGGCACTTGTCTGCTAGAACCCATATGAGGATCTAGTTTGTCTAATCTTTCATTAGAATTTATTTGTGTAGTCCTCTCTATTTTTAGACATTTCATTAAAAATATGACCATATCTATGATGTGAGAGACATTCGGTATGATATAATATGCTTCCAAAATTTAAATGTTTGAGTAGTGGACTCATACCACTTGTGTAGTTTCTTGGAGTAACATTATATGCAGCATTGGTGAAATTTATTTAGTGATATAGGCTAGGTGTCCCCACAAGTATAGTTGAAGTAATTTAGAGGATATTGGCCAAATTTTGAGCCACCTTGGACCTATGTAAGTCTCCTAATGCTTTCAATTTTTTTATCTTTTTTCATCTTCTTCAATTTATATTCATCACTTCATGAGAGACATTCATTTCTATCACCTTATTCTAAATAAACATTGAGGGGGGTGGTTTGGTTGTGAAATGTTTATATGGGTTATTTCTACATAATGTTTTGAGACTAATGTTTCTTTTGCATGAGCCTCATATAGAACACCAATTCCTAATTTTTACAGGGCATTTATAATGACCTGACATCCATGAATGTTAATATGAAGGATTGGCATCCATAGGGACATTAAACATCATACTATATATTTGTACCTATGTATCATATCAAGGTTAGTTTTTAGGACCTATTTTAGAGGATTCTGTTTATGTTTGATTTAGATCTTCTTAAGTTACACTTAATGGAGGGTGTTAGTGAAATATTATTAATTGTAAATTATTAAGAATAACTTAGGTATTCCAAAATCCTAAGTGTCTTAAGTTTATATTTAATATATCCTAGACTTAAATAGTGTAACAAATGTGAAATTAAGCCATCCGCATTTAGCCTTTGTTAGAGGCTAAATAATTGGCTATTTTTGTGGCTAATAGGAGATAGTGTGCAAGTACTTGAATTAAAAATATATTATACCTCTTTCATATATTATTCAATTAGTTAGATAATAAAAATTGATATTTTTTCATCAATTCTTCTCTCTCACCTCTCTACATCTAGAAACTATGTGAGCTATGTCTCATCTTAAGTTTGATCCTAGATAATCCTAGAATATAATACAATATTTCATAAAAAATACCATTAAAATAGTGATCATAATGATAATGAAGAATAATTCTTTACTATACCCATCATAAAATTTATGTCCTTGGTCAACTATTAAGGTAACTAAGACAAGATAAACATTGCTATACTTCACACCAATGAATAAATCACGTACACAATGTTATGAGGTTATAGAATTAGAGAGTATTAAATTAACCTTACACATGCACAAACATTTGAACTTTATATAAGTTAAAACTATAGAAAATAAATAATCAAAACCAATAGAGTAAGGTTTTAATTATCAAGATAATCTTAATATCAAGAATAAGGAACATAGTGATGGCCACTACTAAGAAATGCCATGAAATTATTATAGTCACTATTTTATTAGTGAATACAATCATCTAACACAATGCTTGCTACTAATTCTGATTTAAAATTATTATGTACAAGATAAAAATTAAATCAAGCATGAAGATAACAATGGAAAAAACATAGTGTTGATGCCTAGATCCTAAAAATGGATAACAATAAAGATATAAATTATATGTACTTGAGAATAACAAAAAATAAACCAATTTTTACATGAAAATGTAGAAAGATCAAGATTTAAGATTCCCACATCATGATTACAATGCTGAGAATTAAATTTTAATATCATGGAGTTAAACTAAAAAGGGTAAAGGGTTATAACACATAATCCACATCATCTTATCTTCTAACTAAAAAATAAAACAAAATAAAGACTAAACTTATCCATAAAACACAATATAACTCGAGAATAAATGTTTCTCATTAAATTGATCAAGTTATAAAATTGAAATACATGCATTCAATTGTATTTGTTTTTTATAACTAAAATAAGTCTCTACATCAACATGTTTACTCTCTTTACAAGACAAAAGAGTGTAACAATACAAGTATAGACTACATGATCATATTTAGCAATTTAAACTATGTTTATTCTAGATTCCAATAACCAAAGGAAACAATGTGGTATAAATATTTAAATGGAAAGTTAAAATGAAAAAATAAACTTGTAATTCCATCATCTGGATTGTAGAGGTGTACTCATTGAGTCTATGATCTATTATTCATACAATTCTTATATCAAGGATTAAAAAAAAATCATTGGTATCAAATAAAACCTATGAGTGTAGTATAAATGAGAGAAACATCAAAAACATAAAAATCATAGCTTGGCTTAATTTTCTAATAATTCATTCATATCCTACATACTCAATGAATGAAAGGGGATTGTCTAAAATGAGCCTTCTATTGGTGGTCCTTACCACTACTACCCATTATCTTGGTAATGTAATCATCCCCCAAGTAGAATAACATCATTGTTACAACATATGAAAGCAATGTGTGTGTGGAGAGAGAGAGAGAGAGAGAGAGAGAGAGAGAGAGAGAGAGAGAGAGAGAGAGAGAGAGAGAGAGAGAGAGAGAGAGAGAGAGAGAGAGAGAGAGAGAGAGAGAGAGAGAGAGAGAGAGAGAGAGAGAGAGAGAGAGAGAGAGAGAGATGTGTTGTAAACTTCATATTTTCAATAATAGACAACAAAGACATGAGAAAATAACAACATAGTAAGCTAACAATGGTCTAGGGTTTTTATCCACCATTAATGATATCCATTAGTGGGAAATATGCTAGGAAATATTTATATCCATCTATGGATTTGAGAAAAATGAAATCCAATTTACTCAATGAGAATTCAATGGTGGATTAATCATATTATTGTTTTCCATGTTAAGACTAAATTCACCAAATAAAAACACAACCATCCACATACATTCAACAATAAATAAATAACACAAAAATCAAGCAAGGTCACATTAGAAAATAAGGTTGGTAGCATGAAGCATTTGGACGAAGGAAGGATACGAATGGATATACAAGGTTATCAAATTCCCTAGTAAAGTACCCATATCTTTTATTGTGCCACCTGCTTCTCCATGGTTACCCAAAATTTCCTTGTGAGAAATATATTTATCATTTATACAGCAACAAATGAAAAAGGTAAAACCATGAGGAGAAAAATGAAATAATAACCAAATTAATTGTCATCCTCAAAGTCTACTTATAAATTCCAAAGTTGTTAAATGATGTCTTAGTGTTTCCTTGCCTTTCCATCCTTATTTCCTTATTAGTTACTTAAAATATACTTTCAAAACCTCTTGAATAGCTACACAACCACTGCCATCATTACTAAAGCAAGAATTTCCAAGATTTATGGAAAAATGGTGGCCCAAAAATGGAAATTCTTCCACCATTTTCTCATGGTATCCATGTTACCTAACCCCCACTACTTTTGTACAATTTGCAAAGGTAGATAATTTTTTTTTCTTTCTATTTATTTTTCTCTCAAATCTCTATGGTTCCAAGTCAAAGGTATCGTGGACCAATTCTAAATCATTCAATTTTTTTTAAAATATTTAATAATAAAGTTCCTTGCTAAGGTTAAATATGACATGACCATGTTGTGGTTTGAAGGCTATAATTTATAATAACACTAGATGCTACTTACAATACTTATGTTTTCATGCCAATAATTTATCCCTTTATTCAAAGTATTATCAAAGCTATGTTTTTTATTCAAAAAATAAGTTAATCCCATTTTTAAAATTTCAAATTCAAGTAAAGATACATTCAAGGCTTACTTATTATTCACTTATGCACACATGTCATCACTACCAAATTCATGGATCTATTCAAATAGACAACCACCCTAGTATAGGGAAACTTAAATTTAACAAAATAAGGAAATTACATAGATCATAGGTCTAAGAATAATATGAAACAAAAAATAACAAAGGTAGAACTATCAAGTTTCTCTCTCATTCCATTACCTATAATTCACTTGTATAGTGGTGTCATTTTACTCACTGAACTCCTTCAATACAAGGGCTATCTCATCATGATTATACTATACCACTTGAAACACACAAACAAGACATTAACAATTCATAAATAGAAAAAATGAATATATAAAACTAATATAATGTGTTTTTCATTGATCCAAATGAAAAAATAATTATATGGTCATAAATTAGGCCTAATTCTACACACATTCAAAAAAGAAAAAAATTATTTTTCATTTTTTTAGGTAGTTAGAGGGGCACATAGTAGCTATCTATTTTCTATCAGCTTTCAAGATCTATTTACTTGTAAAATTAATTTAAAAAAATAATCTTAAAAATAACATAAACTAATAGAAGTCACAAACTATAACATTTTATCTAAATATTCACCAAAGGGTTTCAAACAATATTAAATGATGCTAAAAAATAGTGAGTCACATGGCCATCTATTTACTTTATTTTAATTAAAAAATATGATTTTCTATTCAAATTTTAGATGTTTGACCTAATTATACTTAACTACTTTAAAAAAATAGTGTTTTGGAAACTAGCCTTGAAATTATACAATTCATGTTCTTATATCGTCTTTAAATTTTGAGTGTAACCATCTCAAATTATCTATAGAAGTTCAAATTTCTAAAATTTTAAGAAAATCATGTGTACAGATAGGCCCCTTTTTATCTCCCAACTTTGTGCACTTACCCATGTAGAAAACCCTTTTTGTACTATAAATCAATTGTTGTCATAGCAAGGGGGCCAACTTGACACATAAGTATTATAAAGTAACATTTATTACTTAGGGGAAGAACATTGAATTTAATCTAGCCTTTTTCCCTAATAGCAAATATTTTGGAACAAATGATGCCTTAATTATCACCTTCGTCTCATAATTATTTTTTTGGATAGATATTAGGGTTGATATGACACCTACCTAGATTGCTTTTGACTAGAGCTATGAACTAGATTTGGGACACAAACATGAGGCCCAGTCCTCAAGAACCATTAAATCAACATAAACAACCACAATTGACCATTGAAATCACTAATTCAACTCAAATAGCCACATCCGACCTATAAACACCCTATGCAATTTAAAATTGGGTAGCGCTGGTTACAACCAACTCACATAACCAACCTTTCTACATCTCAATGGCAACAAATGTTGGATAACAAGATTTTTGAAATGGATCTAGAACCACATGCATTTTTGTAACTGGAATGACCAAACCAGTGGTGAATAGTATCTCTATCTATGGACTGTGGACTTGTCTTGTCGCATTGAATACAAGTTTCAAGCCACATGATGACCTCCATTGTATTGAACATCAAGTTGGTAGTCCATTGTATTGTGAATACTTTTCATGAATAACCTACCATAGCTTAGTGTGAAAATGACATTAGAGAGTGGTCATCCTAGGGAATGGACCCTAAGACCTCCCACTTCTAACACTCAACTCACTTACTATTAGGCTATCATCGTTGGGTTCTTGTCTCATGATTCTTACTAATGTTGAATTTAACCTAATTATAATCCAATCATATATTTGTGTTAAGAAATTGAAAGCTTCTCTAGATGTTTTGGACTTCTCACCATCTAAACTCTTTCCCATGAAAAATATTTTGACTCATATAATGTCTTATAGATCATCTTTGTCTTACAATTCTTACCAATGTAGGATTAACCCAACTAAAATCTGATCATGTATTATGTTAATTAATTATAAATTTTTATAGACCTTTTTTAACTAATTTCTAAATTTTATGAAATTTGACATATATATATTTAAATTATCTCGAAATAACCTTCATAAATTATTATTGTATTAATAATATTTTTAAAAAATATACATATTTTTTTATAATATCAAATTTCTTCCCTTCTAATCTCTTTCTCCATTTATAAATCTTTTAAATATAAAAAAAGTTACGCATACTTTTAGTGCCAAATATACATGTAAATATTCACCCCCACTATTATAAATCGACTTTTCACCATCAAGGCAATCCCTTCCCTGTCGTGCCTATTGTTTGACAGACTGAGTTTCCCTTCTTACAAAGCAATCTCATTTTCCTGCACCTTCCATTTCATTTTGAAAATGGAGAAGGATAGAGCTAAACAAGTGCGGAGAAGATGAAAAATGGAATATTTTATTTAGAGCCTGCACCTTCGGAGCAAGACAATATATGTCACCTTGGTCAACCATTCATTACAAAACAAAATGCGGTGATTTGGTTCAATGCATAAACTAATAAATTGCATCGACCATAATTTCATCGCAGCACCATTAGAAATTTACATCAAATATTTTCAAATTACAAGATAATAAGTGGATAGTTTAAGAAAAGAAAAAAAATTGGATTGAGATTTTGTTTTTAGATAAATTAGGTGTAGAAATTTTTTTTTTTGATTTAATATCAAGGATTGAAAAATATTTATTCTATCAAATTTATTTAAAACATGATTCTGGTTTTAAGATTTCTTGAAATTTATATTTTGATAAATAATTACACAACATTTTTTATACCATCATTTCATCATTAAACTACAACACACTTAAAAACAAAAACAAACAAACAAACAAACAAAAACAAAAAAAAATAAACAAACAAAACAAAAACATAAACATTTTGCCGTATGTAGATCGGAGCAAAGTGATGGAGGAGGTGAAATCAGGCGTGGGAAACAATGCAGAGTTTTGGCCGTACGTGCCGTACAATCTGGTTTACTGTCCTTATGATCCAGAATTCTGTGATGAGGAGAGCCCTTCAGGCCATCTTCTCAACGCTGATTACAGATATTTCTCCGAGTCTCATCGCTTCCACGAGAAATACACGGCGCTTTATAGCGAGGACAATGCTCATGCCTGCACAATTATGTAGATATTTTACATAAAATGTGCATTTGGAAGTAAAAATGGTTATCATTTAGTGATTTCATTGATGTAACACCCTTCTAGCGCTAGCGATTTAAAATAGTCATATATAAATATTATGAGTTTTATTTGACCTTTCTGATTTAAAATAGTTAGTTCAAACATAATTAACCTTAAAGATAATGCTCCCTTAAAACAATAGTTATGTACCCACATATTTCTCATTTTAACCTTAATTTCCCCCCCCCCAACCCCTTAATATGGGGATTTCAATCTATTTCTTCTGAGCTTCAAAAATTGGGTCCGTTTTATTTTAGGAACTGTATTTAGTTATTTTTGACATTTAAATTTGTTATCAAACTTTGATTTCAAACTATGATATTTTGATATTTTGAGAATGAGTTTTTTTGAAATAAATTAGATACAATTTTTTGGATTCAAAAATATGTATACAATATATTCTCTAATAAATTCATTTTCAAGCTGACAAACTATTAAAAAATCAAAAATCTCATATGATATTTTATTGTAAATAATTTCCTCTATCCTTGTCAAAATTCGGCTCATAGAACCTCATGTTAATGCACTGCTAAATAGAATGTTGGTTTCAATCTCAAATTTGTTTGTTAAGAATGAAGTGTGTAAGTCAAAATTGGTCATAGAAAGCCCAAACAATTTTTTTTGACGTTATTGATATGAAATGGTAAAAACACCATCGTGTTGTACCAGTTCTTCCTATTTTCCAAATGTTTCATGTTTATTTTATTGACAAAGCTTTGAACTCCATTTAGAACCGCCAACTTTTAACATATTATTATTCATGTATGTATTCATCGTTTTTATTTAATTAGTTAGCTGAAATCCTAGCCTTAAAAAATATTATTTGTAAACTTTCATATGTCGAAAAAAAATCTTCGTATTGAGGAATTGATTAGAGTTTCTTATTTTTGGCAAAGAACATATTTTCACATTGGCGGCGCCCTCTTTCCATTTCTCCCATTATTTTTCCTTCATGTAAAATTTTATTAACAATTCTCTCAAATTATTTCAATTATTTTCTTCACGTCACCTTTAGATACAATAGGATCTTGATAGCATTAGGTCTCATGGGTATAATATTATAATATTTAATGAATCAATTGAGATTTCCTCTTAAACCATACCTGGTAATATCTTGATCATATTAGGTCTCTTGAATATAATATTATAATACCTAAAAAATCAATTGAGATTTCCCCAAAAACCGGATTTGGTAACATCTTGATAATATTAAGTTTCTTAAATAGAATATTATTATACCTAAAAAATCAACCAATATTTTGCCTTGAACCATACTTAATTGAGTAGGTGTTGCATCTCAAGTCTTTTAAATGTTCTTTGCACCATTTCTTTATCTTTGAAAGATTCTTCTTGTTTATATTTGGAAAACTTAGTTTCTTCTCTTATCTCATCCATTGGTCTTTTGGACCTAATCTAGTTCTTTATCTTTCAAAGATTGTTCTTGTTTATATTTGAAAACTTTAGTTTCTTCTCTTATCTCATCCATTGGTCTTTTGGACCTAATCTAAACTTTATGTTATGGCTCTTTGAACTTGTCTTGATATTTATCTTATTGTTGGGTATTCTAAACCTATTTCATCCTTTACTTCATCACTACCTTACCCTTCTTAGCACCTTTTATCTTTTTGAATGTAAGTTATCCATTTTGTGCAGCTATTTAAACCCACCCTAGTACCATCTTCTTCCAGGATATAGCTATGCAGTTAATTTCACTTGAACTCATCTATGTATTATGATTAACATAAGTATTAGTTAAGTGATATAGATTTGCATTTACTTTCACTTAGAATCATCTATGATTTAACTATTTATGAAAGTACATAGATGAGCCTAAGTGAAAGTACATATCTAATTGAAATCTTACATTACTAGGGTTATTACAATTAATGATGATGAGATGAACATTAGTTCCACATGCCATGATCATGACTCATATATTTACATGCATCCATTCAAAAGAGAGGTAAGTTAAGGTACATATATATTTTACTATTATCATCTCAATTATTTCAATAAAGTCATTTTATTTGTTTTTGGTATATATAATTTTACCGAAGCACCTTCATTCATTGCACTAAATATTTTGAGAAGCAATGATATTTTGGGGGCATATGTATACACATTCAAATTCATTTTTATAATTTTCTTTCACAATAAATGTATGCAATCAAATACATTTAGGATTGACATAGGTCTACTTCAAACATTTCATGAGAGATGTGTCATAGGTGCCTTTGATAACATCACGTTCACACCACATACCATCTTCATATCATCATATTTTTCCTCCTCTACCTCCGAGTCCTTCTAAACCAATTCTTAATTTAAGCTAATTATAACTCAATCACATATTTGTGTTAAGTAATTGAAGGCTTCCATAGATGGTTTGGGCTTCTTACTCTAGTGATGTAGAAAAAATAGGCCAACCTTTCGAAGGCCATAACCTTTGACTTATAGCTTCATTTGAGCTATTTCCTAAGTCAAAATGATCATCTCAAAAAGTTTGTTGTTGCCATAAGCAGTGTTTTCTACTTAGAGGTGTTTTTGATATTTTTAGGTGTTAGAATAAATTAAAACTCAAATTTATCCTCATATCACATATAAGATAAACTATGAAATGAATTAATTGAACATTCTAAAAATAAATATAAACATGCATATAACAGGAGTTACCAGATTTAACATGGTTCACTCAAGATGGGCTACATTCACCAAACTTGTCCAGTATATTATTTTTAAAAATACAAGGGAGAAATAAAATCTTGTAAAAAACTCTATTTCACCTCTCTACCTTTTCCACCTCCATTTTGTGTACAGTATTTCATTTTTTTCACACTATTACATCTCAACTATACATCAATACATTTTAGAGTAAAATATACTTAAACATAACTTCTACCATCATATCTAGAAACATATAATCAATGGCCCAGATTGAATACAAAATTATAATTTAACAAGGTAATTTTAATAAAAAATTTCTCTAAAACATGTGGCCCACAAACCCCCCACTATGGGGGTCATCCCCTGGACCCTACAAACCTACTTGCAACCCTATGTGCCATCAGGGATTTAAATAATGGGATCTAAACCCAGCTAAAATAACATCAAAATTTTAACCTCTGATCCTAAAAGACAATCAGGGTCCAAACCTGACATTAGGAGGCCATATGTGATCATTTAAGGGTTTGAAATTCCCATTTAATGATTTTTTCAATTTTTTTCTATTTTCACAAATTATATATTTTAAAACCCAAATGTTATCTTTAGTTGAAATTCATCTCATTTGCTAATTTTAGTGTTTAAAGTATTTCAAGAGGAAAAAAACTAAAATCTAAAAATAAATGCTAATTTTAGCAATTGCTATTTTTAGCAAGTTTTGTATGTAAGTACGCACAACACTAAAAATATCTTGAAATACTCTAAATAATAAAATTAGCCTATGGGACAAATCTTAAATGAAGTTAACATTTGGTCCTAAAAATATACAATTTCTTAAAATAGAAAAAACCTTAAAAAAATCATTAAATGAGAATTTTAGACCTTCAAATGATCACATATAGCCTCTAAAAAATATCAAAAATACCTCTAAGAGGAAAGCATGAGTTAGGGTATAAATAAAATTTTCAATACCGTCATTTTGGCATGTGGAAGAACTAAAATAAAACTAATGATCAAAATTTATGGCTTCCAGAAGGTTGGCCTATTTTTTCTACATCATTCTCCTCTGGTTGAAAACAACTTAGCTCTTGTGAGTTGCCTTGATTATACTGCTACCATTTTTATTTTTCTATCTTATTTATCTCCCATTATGTAATCCAAGTTTTGTCTTCTTGTTACAATCCTTCCCACTATACTAAATATCTATTATAACTCCCTTGCCTTATGTTCACTATCTTCATATCCAAAACCTACACTATCTTTTTTTCTTCTTCTTTGGAGCCTATTGATGCCAATTTACTACTTCATCTTAATCACCTTCAACATATTCTCCATGTTATTTATATAAATATTAAACATTAAATATTAAATATATATCAAAATTCTATAATAAACTCATGTCATAAGCATTGTCATTGATTTTCTTCATAATTCTGCATGGCCCAGTTTTTTTATACTTCAACTATTTATATGTACCTTCTACAAATCTTTATTCTCATAAGTAAACCATTACAAGATCTCCTTATTCAAATACCTTGGATTTTCTTCTAACATCTTCTGATGATTTTATATTTCTCATTACTTTCTTACAACTTTCTTCTTATCCTTATAACTTCTATATGTGCTTTGCAAATGCTTTTGCATAATCACTAATTTGATCTACAATTGATAATTGTACCAAATATAAAATACTCATAAGATTTCTCTCATAAAAATATGAAATGATGACTTATTGATCTATTCACTAAACTATTGTATGCAAACTCAAATTGTGGTAAAGTCAAGTCCCATTGTTCAAGCCTCTCTACTACTCTGCATCTCAACAAAATTTTCAAACTCCTATTCACAAATTCTATCTATCCATCTATTTATGGGTGATATGAACTACTAAATTATATATTAGTACACACCTTTTTCCATAAAGTCCTCTAAAAATAACTTGAAAATTTTGTGTCCATATATGAAGTAATAGTTTTTAGAACACCATGCAATCTCACAATATCCTTAAAAAATAATTATGCAACTCTAGTGGCATCATTGGTTTTATTACATGAAATAATATGAGCCATTTTATAAAATTAATCTACAACAACAAAAATTCTATCATTACCTCTCTGTGTGTCTGGTAATCCCAACACAAAATTCATACTCAAATCTATTCATGGTCCTCTTGAAACAGATAATGGCATGTATAATCTAGTATTTTGTGCATGTCCTTTATCCACCTAACATATCCTTCATCTATAAACATACCTTATCATGGTTCTCTTTATCTTTGGCTAAAAATACTTTTCCTCCACCAAAGCTATTGTCTTCATCTTACCAAAATGTCTGGCTAAACCTCCACTATGTAATTCTCTTATTATATTATCTTGTAGAGACCCAAATGGAATACATATTTGTTTATTTTTTAAGAGATAACCTTATTTTATAAGATATTCATCATGAATAGTATCTATCCCACATATTAATGAATTTTTATACTACTCAACTATCTTGCCAAAATATAGATCAATATCATATAATTCTTTGATAAATTTAAATCCAACTACTTCACTCACCATAGTAGTTAATAATATGACTCTCCTATTCAATGTATTAGCTACCTAATTCTATTTTTCTGATTTATGTTTTAACATAAAAGTATACCCCTACAAGAAAGATACCCACTTTACATGCCTACTATTCAACTTCTTTTATGTATTCACATACCTCAAAGCCTCAGGATCTATAAATAGGATAAACTCCTGAGGCTCCAAGTAATGTATTTAATGTCTTAATGTTTGTGAAATTGTATAAATTTTAACATCATAGGTAGAATACTTTGTTCTTACCTCATTTAATTTCTCATTAAAATATGCTATTGGCTTCCCTTATTGACTCAACACAAAATCAGTTATTTTGAATGAAGCATCATAATCAACCTCAAACACTTTGTTAAAATATGGTAATGCTAAAATTTTAATCTTCTTCAAATATTCAAAGATTTCTATGGATTCTCTAGTCCATGAAATTTTCTTCCCTGTCATGCAATCTGTTATTGGTGCCACAATACTACTAAAATATTTAATATATTTTTTTTATAAAATATTGCTAAACCATGGAAACTTCTTACATCTGTAAGGATTTTTAGAATAGTTCACTCAATAATTTCCTTTATCTTTTTTCATCTATTTTTACATCATTTGTTCAAATTACAAATCTTAAAAATACCAAAATATTCTACATAAACTTGCACTTCTTCAAATTTTCATATAACTTCATTTTTAACAAATATAGTACCATTATTAATTGTTGTAAGTGTTCTTCTTTAGTCTTACTGAATATCCAAATATCATCTAAATAAACAATCACAAACTTACCAATATATTATTGTAGCATTATATTCATCACCCTCATAAATGTGCTAGGTGCACTAGATAATCTGAATGACATCACCATCTACCCATATAAGTCATCCTTAGTCTTGAATGTTATTTTCTAGTCATCTCCTTCATGAATTTGAATCTAATAATAACTACTCCTTAGATCAATTTTACTAAAATATTTTTCTCCTACAAGCACATTCATCATATCATCTAAATGAGGTATAAGAAATCTATACTTGATGGTAATTTTATTAATTAGTTTTCTATCAACACACATTCTCTATCCTGCATCTTTCTTTGGAGTTAGTAATGCTGGTATTGCACATGGACTCATACTCTCCCTTATCACCTTTTGCATTATCTATTGGACTCATCCTATAAGTTGCTTGATTGAGTAGATCTGGTCTTAAAATCAAATTAGTATGATGCTAAATATCACTCTTCGGTGGTAAACCATCTGGTAACTCATCAAAGAAAATATATGTATATTCTTTCAACATTTTTACTACTTTTGTTGGTATTTGCACCATTTTTGTGTCTTCATTCTTTGCTAATAAAACATAATAAAAACCTGCTACCTTCATAATTTGGATAAATTCTTTAGTAGAAAACATGCTTTTTATCTTCTCTTCCTCTTTAAGATGTTAAAAAAAATACATTTATACCACCTTTCCAAAAAAATTATGTGTTCTTTGATCCACCATGAATTACTTTCATGTCAAATTGACATGGTATTTCTAATAACATATGGCATTTATCCATTGTAATAACATCACACCATATTTCATCATTATAACATTTTCCTATAGAAAACTTGATTAAGCATTTTTTAATCTATTGTAACCTCATTCCCTTTATTAAAGAATGAAATCCAATAAGGATTAAGATGCTTTTCACATTTTAAATTTAGTTTTTCTATCAATTTTTTAGAACCATATTTTCATAACTACCACCATATATAATTAATTTACATACCTTTCCAACTGAAGTACATCTTGTTCAAAAAATGTTTGATCATAACTATGTAACACTATATTATTTATTATACACTTACTTCTTCCTTGGAGTGATCATTATTATTCTCATTATGATATTCTCTCCAAATCTACTATTTATACTTCATTATTTTATTCTTCTATCTTAGCCTCAACTAGATTCACTCTTAGGCTATCCTCTTGCCTCCTTTCTTGATCTTGATAGTGCAGACTCTCAAAATATTTATGTCCTCCTTCTCTACATATATAATAAACATAAGATCTAAACTGATTAAAAAACTATCTTATAGCACCATCATAACCTCATCTTCTTTGAAATCCTCTTTCTCTTTGTTGGTATTAAAACCCCTACCTATTGTCATCTTGCCTTTTTATACCATCTGATGATTCACCTTTATTGGTAATAGACACATCTCTGGTGGTATTAAACCCACCTCATCCCTTTATTGAATGGGATCTACATCTTCTTAGACCAAGAGATGTCCTTTTAAACTTTTATCTATGTTGTTTTTCTTCTACCTTCAAAGCTAATTGATAATCCTCCTCAATGAAAACTATTCTATGCATGCTTAATTCATCTTGAATCAAACCATTTACGTATCTTACAACCATCTATTCTTCTATTTCATCATGATCCACTCATATCAAAAGCTTTTAAAAATCATCTATATACTCCTATATATTGTGATATTTTTGTCTCAAATTCTAAAATCTTATGTATAATCTACAGGTATAAATTTCTCCCTCAGTTTTTTTCCATCTTTTTCCACGTATTAATTTTCTCTTTACCTTTTTTTATCTCTCTCTCTATAGGAGATTCCATGCATGACCTTTAAATTTCATGCATGAAAACTTTACCTTATTGTCTTCTCTCATAGTCTTCCATTCAAAGAACTTATCCATGTTATTCATCCAATCTATCAACTCCTCTAGTTTTAAACTGCTTAGAACATTAACCTTGATTCCTTCATTTTTTCCTTCTAAATATTGGACCATCCTCTCTTCCATTGATGGTGGTGGATCTTTCTATTTTTATTCTTACTAAATTTATTAATCACATTTTGTGTCTTCCTTATCATCACCTTCTCTTCTTATCTAAATGGTGATGACCTTGGTTAATTTTTGTAACTGCCTTTGCAGCTCTTGTATAGTTTGGTAAATCCATACAATACCTCCTTGTCATTTCACCATTTATTATAGCTGTTAAAAATATCTTGAAATAATCTAAATACTAAAATTATCTTATAGGATGAATTTTAATTGAAGTTAACATCTGATCCTAAAAATATATAATTTCTAAAAATAGAAAAATATTGAAAAAATCATTAAACATGAATTTCAGACCCTCAAATGATCATGTATGGCCTCCAAAAAATATAGAAAAACACCTCTAAGTAGAAAGTGTTGCTTAGGGAAGCAATAATTTTTTTAGAGAGTAGTTTTGGTATGTGGAAGAGCTCAAACAAAGCTATGGGTCAAAAGATATGGCCTCCAGAAGGTTGGCTTATTTTTTTGCATCATCTAGATTCTATTCCCTAGAAAATATTTTAGATTCTTTAATGTATTATAATAATGTCTTATAAATCATCCTTGTCTTGCAATTATAATCAATTTTAACCCAAACATGTATTTATGCTAATTAACTTGCACATGCCTTTTTAGTTGATTTTAAGTTTTGTGAAATTTGATATATGTTTGTTTAAGTCATCTTAAGATGACCTTCATAAATAATCAATGTTAATGATAATTTTTTCTCCTATATGTATTTGTTAGTAATGTATAATATTTTTTCTTCCATTTGTAAATCTTTTTGAATGGTAACATAACTTTTTTAAGACTATAGGCAACTTAATGTATCCCCATGCCACCCTTTTTTAGAGATAAATAAAATGTTAGTTTCCTTCACCTTCTATTTCATTTTAAAAATGGAGAAGGATGGATCTAAGCAAGTATGAAGAAGAGACAAATCTAATATTTTATGTAGATGCACCTTCAAAGCAAGACAATAGATGTGATGTTGGTCAAACATGTATTACAGAACAACATTCATAAACTAATAAATGACATCAACCATAATTAGATTACAACAACATTATAAAGTTACACCCAAAAAATTTCAAATTACAAGACAAGGAGTGGATAGTTTCAAAAACACATTTTAATTTTTTTATCAAGTAGAAAAACATGGGATAAAAAGAGTCAACATACCAAATTATTATCTTATCTTATAAAAGGGGTGCCTTTAGCTATGCATTTAGTTTGTGTGGTGGCAATGTAAAGAAAAACAAGCATAAATATGAGTTTAAGGCAATTAAAACCTCATGGGAGATGTTTCATAGTTCTAGTTTCATTAAAGAGATCAATACAACTGACTGTTTATTGATTTTCATATATTTAAAAATATTCAATTGGTATCAGAGCAAGGTTTAGGTGGATTTTTTTTCAAATATTTCTAAAAATTGATTATGTCAAACTCTAACAATCTTTTTATTTTAGAATTTAATGGTAATTATTATGACTATTGGAGCATCAAGATGATGACTCTTTTGACAAGAAAATAATTATGGGAGATTGTATAAATTGGTTTTGATGAACCAACTTATTGGAGAACTGTTCTAGCTAATGATGGGCAAGCCAAGAAGGTAGCTAAGAAGAATAAATCACAAGCTTTATTTCATATTAAAATAGATCTAGATAGGAAACTATTTCTAAGAATTACAAGTGTAAAGATAGCCAACGATGCCTAGAAGACACTACAAGAAGCTTACCAAGGTAGTGAACAAGTCAATGTGATTGGATTGAAAACATTGAAAAAAGAATTTGATAATTTGCAGATGTAAGAAGTTGAAAGTGTTAGTTATTTTTGTGTAAGAGTAAAATATGTAATTAACAATATGTATATACTTAGATAAATGTTTAACAAAGAGGTTATTGTAAAAAATGTGTTAAGGTATCTAACACCAAGATGGAATAATTTTTCCATTATTATTGAATAAATCAAATATTTAACTACTCTTGAGTTTGATCACCTGATTGGATCTCTTGTGTCCCATAAATAAAGACTAATAGACACCATAAATGAATGTGATGAGAAGTCTTTTTCCTTAAAATTAAAGATCACAAATAATGAAGGTAATAGTAATAACAATAAGAATAGCCATATACAAGGTAAAGACAATGTCACAAGCAATCAAGGATAAGGTAAAGACATGAATTACAATTATTCAAGAGGATAAAATTATGTAAGAGGATACGAAGAAAGAATAGGTGGTTTAATTTCAAGAGGTAGAGGTAGATTTGACAAAAGAAATATTCAATGCTATTACTATTAAAGGTATGGTCACTTTGATTGGGAATGTCAATTAAAAGTAATCAATTAAATTAGAAATTATAATTATGCTAATGGTGATGGTTATGCTTCATGTAATTTATACATTTCATATGACAAAGCTGAAAATAGTCCTAATGAGGTTTGGTATCTAGATTCAGGATGTTTTAATCACATGTCAGTGAATAATGTGTTGTTTTCTACAATGGATAGAAAATTTAAAAACCTATATAAAAATTGGTGATGATAATTCTCTAGAGGTTGCCATAAAAGGAACTTTAAAGGTGGATACTATAGAAGATAAGATACGTATTAATGATATTTATTACATGCCAAAGTTGAAACATAATTTGCTTAGTGTTGAAAAACTATGTGAAAAGAACTATAATGTGGTTTTTGATGATAATAAATGCAAAATCTATGACAAGAATCAAAGAAATATGGTGACTACAATTGTACCTATGTCTAAGAATAAGATATTCCTATTGAAGTTTGGAGATTATAGTAATAGCCTTGTAAATATGGCATATGAAGATCAAAGGTTGGTTATGGCATCTCAGGTATGGACACTTAAATTTTCAAAGTTTGAAGTTACTTACATCACAATAATTTGTTTATGATTTGCCAAAGGTTGAATATCATAAGGAAGTTTGTGAAGGATGTGTTAAAGGAAAACATGCAAGATAAAAGTTTCTAAAAGGTAGTGCATGGAGGGCTTATCATCCGCTTCAATGGGATGACTCACATATTTTTGGTCCTATGCAAACAAAAAGTTTGGGTAAGTCATCATATTTCATTACATTTATTGGTGATTATTCAAGAAAGTGTTAGGTTTATTTTTTAAAGAAAAAAAGTGAAGAATTTAATACATTTAAGAGATATAAAGCCCTTGTAGAGAATGAAAGTGGTTATAGAATAAAGTGCTTAAGGACTGACCATGGAGGTGAATTCTATTCAAAAGATTTTATGAATTATTGTGATTTGAATGGAATCAAAAGAGAACTCACAACTACCTACACCCCTAAATAAAATGGTATGGATAAAAGGAAGAAGCATATAGTGGTTGAAATGGAAATGAGCATATTACAAATAAAGGGATTGAATTTTTTTTTTGGTGTGATGAAGTAACTAAAACAATATATATTCTCAATCGAAGTCCCACCAATGTACTTGAAAAGATGACTCTATATGAAGCATGGTATGAAAAGAAGCCTAATGTCAAATATTTCAAAGTGTCTAGCTGTTTAGCTTATGTTCATGTAGTTGATTAGAAAATGAAGAAATTAGATCTAGAGAGTGAGTCTTATAATTTTTTTTGGTACAATGAACAAAGTGAAGATTGTAGGCTTTATAATCCTATCACTAATAGTGTAATTGTGTCAAGAGATGTTATTTATGATAAAGGGGGAGTGTATGGTCATGATAAAGATAAATGAAATATTAAGAAGTCTAAATATATTTTTATTGATGGGAATTATGATGATATTAATAATAATCAGTCCAAAAGTACTTTAGTTCCAAGTGCTACAAGTCCATTAAGTAGCCTCTCATCTACTGCATATATTCCAGGTACAGTTCCAACTTCAAGGACAATTCCATTCAATATTCCCTCATCTAGTATATTTATTCTAACCACATGTCCATTTTCAAGTCCTTGTTATTCAAGGAAGTTAAAAATATTGAATGAAATTTATCAGTGTACAAGAAGCCGAATATATAAAGAATGTCTAAGAGGTGAGACAATAAATTATGCTTTAATTACACAAGCTGATTTTGAACCATCATGTTTTGAAGATGCATTTACTAATGATTATTTCATGTAATCAATGAAAAAATAAATGGATTCCATTCATAAAAGTGATACTTGGAAACTTATAGAACTTTCACAAGATAAAAAGTGTATTGGTACTAAATGGGTCTACAAGACTAAGTACAATAGTGATGTTAGTGTTGATAGACAGAAGACACATCTAGTTTCAAAAGGTTTCACTCAAAGATATGGAATATATTATGAAGAGACATTTCACCAGTTGTAAGACAAGAGACCATTAGAATGGTGATTTCACTAGCAGCTCAAAAGAAATAAAGCATAGATCACATGGATGTGAAAAGTGCCTTATTGAATGGGTACTTAGAAGAGGAAGTCTATATAAAATAACCAATTTTTTTTTTAATACAAGGTAAATAAGATCAAGTCTACAAGTTAAATAAAGCTTTATATGGCTTCAAACAAGAACCTAGAGCATGGTATGGAAGGATTGATGGATAAGAATGGATTCAAAAGAAGCAAAAGTGAGCCTACTCTTTGTTACAAGCAAAAATGTAATGATATCCTTATTAAAAGTTTATATGTTGATGATTTATTATATATAGGTAGAAATTCTAAGATGAAGGATGAATTTAAAATTGCAATGATGAATGAATTTGAAATGAAATATTTAGGTTTCATGAAATAATTTTTAGGGATGGAGGTTCATAAATGTAAATATGACATCTTGATTTGAAAAACAAAGTATGCAAATGATATGATGAATAAATTCAATATGGTTGATTGTAAACTAGTATCCACTCCAATTGATCATGGAGTAATTCTATGTAGAGAAGATGATGGTGAAAGAGTTGATAAGACAAATTACATAAATATTGTTGTAAGCTTAATGTTTCTAACTCACACATGACCAAATATTACTTATTCAATTTTTCTTGTATCAAGATATATGTCTGATCCATCTAAAATTCATATGAAGGTATCCAAGAGAATTTTGAAGTATGTGAAATGTACTATTGGCTTTGGTATTCATTATTATAATACTAAAAAGTTTGAACTTTTTGGTTTTAGTGATTCTAATTGGGGAGTTAGTTTGGATGACCAAAATTTAACATATGGTAATTGATTTTCGCTTGGTTTTGATTTGGTTACATGGAGTTACAAGAAGAAAAGTTTAGTTTCTATTTCATCTACAAAATTAGAATGTATTTCAGTCACTTTAGTAGGTGCACAAGCATTGTGGCTCCAAATTTATTTTTGAAGAAGTTGAAGAGAAACAACATCAACCTACAATGATTTTTTGTGATAATGTAAGTGCTATGAAATTAATAAAGAATCCAACACATCAAAATTTATAGGTCAAAATATTTTGATTTGAAGTACCATTTTATTTGATATTTAGTTCAAAAGAAATACATGTATAATTGAAGTATATAAATACACATGGATATGTTGCAAATATCTTCACTAAAGCTATGACAAAAGTTTAATTTTTGAAACTTTGAGATCACATTGTTAGTTCACTCAACATCAAGGGGGAGAATATTAGTTAATTGCTATTGAGTCCTAGTTCTACAACAAATAATATCATGCAAAAAAACATGAAATTTATTTAATAATGAGTTGATAATCAATTAATCTAATTTTAGAACAATAAATCCTTAGAAAGGTTGGAAATAACTTTAGTTTATATTTCATGCAAGTTGTTTTATTTATATTATTTAGATAAATTTAGAATGTTTTATTTATTTAAAAAACATGCTCACATTCAATTCAATAAATACATTGTAGTTGATCTTTATTATAATGGAGAATGGTTCAAGTAATTTGAAGAAGTAATTTTATTTTAGTTATTCTGTATTTCTTTTGGTTATGCATACTACATATATTTCATTGTGAGTCACTTATTTTATGGTTTATTTTGGGGAAATGGTGTTTCTATTCAAATTTTGCTTTCAGATTCAAGGAAGAATTAAGAAACTTAAGAAAGAATGGTCAAGGCTTGATGTGTACCTGGATATAGTCTGCGCACCGTAATCTAGACGCTGTGAGTACTCCTCTTTGGCTGTGGAGGAATGACACCTGCAAAGAAAAGAAACTTGGACAAAAGAACGCGTTAAATAGATAGATGGTGGGTTGCCAAGTGAAAGCTTGATCCCAGAAGTATGAAAACTTCCTTAAGGGATATAAACCCACTAGTCAATAAAAAGAAGTGTCTGATAAACAATAGAATGATAAAGAATTGAAATGATAAAAGATGGAATGAAAAAGGGAAGCAAAGGCTTACTTGAAAGAAGCTGTCAAACTGATCACAGTCACCGGCGTCGGTGGTCCTACCGACGTCGATAGGTCAAGGTGCCGACGTCGATTAATATTCTGACGTCGGTTGGGGTAGTGACTGGCGTCAGTAGAGGCAAAGGTCTTTGGACGAAGTCTGGTTAGGTCTGTGGTCCATGGACAGGGTCTGGACAGGGTCTGGGTTTATTTGAGTGGTCTTGAGACAAAGTTTTGGGCTTGGTTGAATGGTCTGAGGTCTGGGTCTGAGAGTCTGGTTGAATGGACAGAGTGTATGGTCTTGAGAGAAGACAGAGGCAATAGGGAGATGGAGAAGTAAAGATTCAGGTCTGGCTTGGTTAACAGTCTGGTTTGGGGAGAGGGAGTGCTGAATCTAATTCATAATACTTAGAAGTAAATGACTAGAAAACACAAAGAAAACACAAACAATATACTTACCTGTGCCTGGCAGAAAGTGTGCTATTGATGATTCCCGTACCTGTTGTTGATGTAGCCTGTGTGGAGAACCTGTTGCTGATAGAGAACCCTGAAGCTGTTGCTGCACCTAAGGGAGAGAGTGAGAGGCTTGACTGAGAGATTTGGCAGATTGACGGATGGTCGAAGATTGAAGATTGAAGGATTCATGATTTACTTCCAGAGATTAGCCAATTTTTGATTGGGATTGTCAAAGAGTCAAAAAAGCTGGTTAAGTATAACTGACGTCGGTGATTCCACCGGTGTCGGCCGACATTTGACCGACGTCGGTGGGTTTAAAACGGGCAAAAAGAGCCACCAAGCCTGTTTTTCATCTGCCAAGTGCACTATCTATTGGAGAATGTCGAAGGTTGGGCTAAATACACACGAGAGTTTGTTAGGCGGTTAGAGAGAAGTAAGAATTGGTCTTGGGTGAGTCATAGGATGGGAATTAGTCCAAGGCGAGGTGTCATGGGTGATGTGTCCAAGGAGGGGGGGGTTAATTCAAAATAAGTTTATTATTTTAAATTAGTAATTTTAGGAATGGGTTAGGAATGGACCAAGGGGGGAAGGTGACCAAGGATTAGACACTATTTTGTTGTCAACATTTGCCCTTTTTTGTCTTGTTGGTTGCTCTAAATGAATTGCAAGACAAAAACAGGGGTTGGTTTCCCCAGGTATGGGATAAGGTTTGATTTCATCTTGTTGGTTGTTCAAGTGAACTGCAAGACAAAAATAGGCAAGGGTTGGTTGCCCCGATTATGGATGAGGTATCCCCCTTCAAAGCGGGAGTCGAGAGAAGGGAACCTGGAATCGGGTGCTGATTTGACAAAGAGTGGATAAAAAGAATGAAGATAGAGTGAGAACACTGCAAAAGTTGTGATTGCGTGGACACCACTTCATGAGAATGGTCAGGTTAAATTGTCGCAGGTCGAGGGTCAAGGAGTGCCAAAATTGAAATAACCAGGCCCCAACATTTAGTCATCTACTGATTGGGTTATTCAATATAAGCTGAAGCTCTAATGGTCGTTGTGTTCCAGGTATCCCAGGCTTAGGAAGTGCTCCTGAAAACACAAAAATGTCACAAGTAGTGCGGATCAACTGGCTTGCGATCCTATACTTGTGAAGGTCAAAAGTTTGCACACAATTTTGCTAACCAATCATGAGGTAGCATATATGCAAAAACAACCAAGGCAAAATCCCGTTGAAAGTAGTCGCGGTTAGAGGAGATGGTCACGATCTCCAAGGTTTGGTGGTCGATGGATGGAGGCAAAAGTGATCTTAAGTGTGCCCCAGGGGGCTAAGATGACTTCTACTGAGAAAGCTGACTGATTGGGGCATGATTTTGGTCATGGCAAAAAAAAGGAGGTTGGAAGGACGCTGATGTCGGTAATAGAAACCGACATTGATATCCAAAAATGGCTGACGTCGGTAGGGTTCGACCGACGTAGGTGGATTAGGGCACACAGATGCTGACATTGGTGGCCTACCAAATCTGACAAAATTGGATTGGCAGCCCACCAAAAGTCATTTTTTAATTTGATTGAGAGAGAAAAAAGAAGAGCTCTGGAGTTGATTGAGTGAAAGTGACCCAGAGCTGACCAAGGAGTGGTGCGAGGTGGCAGAGGAACATTGGTGAAGAGAGGGGGTCGATTGGATGCTGTAGGCACGCGTGTGGGTCAACAGGAGCATGTAGAGTCATTGGCACATAAGAGATGGTAGAGGGGAGTAGAGGACCCGTGGGAGGTCCACCACCAGTGGCACCCATTGTGCCACCACGCTGACGATGCCGGGATGAGGTAGGAGGGTCTCTGAGCCCTAATTGATTGATTGTAGTTTTGATTTAGTTTTTTGAATTTTTATTGTTTTTAGGCAAAAATCGAGGGGGGAGGGTAGCTAAGAAGGTGGGTGGAGAGTCTAGGATAGCTTAGGGATGATTTGAAAGGGTTTTGGGGGGTGTAGGGGTTAAAAATGGGGAAGTCCTAATTTTTAGGGCTCGCCCCATTCGGCCCTAGGGCCAAACCAGTCGCCGACGTCGGTGGGTTCGTCAGCGTCAGTCGACCAGTGACCGACGTCGGTCGCTAACCTGCCGACGTCGGTCACTAAGTGACCGATGTCAGTTAGGTGAGTGTCGTCGTCGACATGCTAACCGATGTCGGTGGTTGCCTGGTCATAAAGGGTTGTGAAAAATGGTCAAGTTGAAAGGTCAAAGCTACGCCAAGGGCTTCTTGGGTGTCGGGTTAGGCATAGATGGTTAGAGTGGTTGGTAAAATAGGAAGAGTAAGAATAGTTTTAACATGAGATTGTCTATGGATGGATGCAGGCGAGGCAGACTCTGATGCTGTGGGATCGCCTCTCGACCTTGTTGATGCGGATGCACGGAGGCATGACGGTCGAGGAGTGGGCATAGATGAGTGCAGTGGGGCTAGGCAGTTTGAGACGCTACTATAGAGTGGCGAGGGATGTGAGCCTCATGGTGGCATTGATCGAGCGGTGGGATCATGCCACCAACACCTTCCACCTGCCCATGAGTGAGATGACGGTCATGGACGAGGATGTGTACCAAATTTTGTGGCTGCCGGTACATGGAGCTGACATCTATGCATGCTTGAGAGAGGTGCATGATATACACATGGTCATGATATTTGGGAAGCACATCACAGAGACGAGCTACCATTCAACGAGTTTTGCTTATGAGCCTTTGTACGCGGTGGATGAGGGCACACATCGGCTGGAGGTTCTGATGATGATCGGCATCACAGTCTATGCGTTGCCGGATGCAGAGGGAGGCAGGTTCTCGGTGGCCATGACTGGAGTTTTGATGGACATGTTGGAGTAGTGGACAGTGTTTGCCTAGGTGCCCATCTTTTTGGCCCAGGTATATAGAGAGCTATGGGGCATCAGTCGGCGGTGACGGTATAGTCTGTGTGTAGGCCACCTTCTGTACTGTTGGGCATACGAGCATATTGTGGTTACCCATCCTCTCAACCTCCTAGTGGTGATCCAGGCTGATTTCAGGGTCGGATTCAGGTGATGGTGTGAGATGATGGTGTAGATGCGGGTGGATGGAGTGGTCAGGGATATTGATCACTACCGAGGCGTACTGGAGGCCCTGATTCCAGCAGATATCATTTGGAGACCATACTTGGTGTATCCAGCGTTCAGAGATCAGAGCGAGCAAATGGTTGGGACTCAGAGCATGTGATGGGTCAGAGGTAGGGAAGCTGGTGAGCTTGAGAGGATCCCAGCAGAGAGAGTACGATGCCAGTACGGGCTGTTACAGGATGTACCTCCCGCGTTCCCACAGTATAGGTGGGATGATATAGAGGCACCGCTCCCACTGCCAGAGGAGACAGAGGAGCCAGATTTTGAGGAGTTGTCGGTAGGACTTGGGGTGGTTGACCCAGGTTGTACAGAGACCTACACAGCGTGGTGGGTAGGGTAGTACACAGGCATACAAGTGGGTCCCCAGCCAGATCTACAGGCCATTACCAGGGAGCGGGATACAGCCCGTGAGGAGAGGGACACTACATGGTAGGAGAGAGATGCGGCACAGGCCCAGGTCGCAATTTTGCAGGGATAGTTGGCAGGGGTTATAGGGCAGCTAACGGAGATGAGAGGTTGAGTGGCAGCATTGACAAGGCAGATCACTCTGTTACAGGGACAACTGGCTACAGCCTAGGCACAGGCAGTGGCAGGTCAGAGCTTTGGAGGGCAGGGCCCATTACAGCAGCCATCTCAGCAGCTGACATTTTCACAGGGGGTAGGACCGTCAGCATCAGTGCACCTAGGTCAGCCACAGCCACAGGGGTCAGGACAGGGCACAAAAGTAGGGCAGATGGGTCCACCATAGACTGTATCTCTAGTTAGATACAATGATGCGCTGGATGAGATCGCGTATTATGAGAGGGCCATCAGGGGGTTCCCTCAAATACAACGATACTCGGAGATGAGGGTAGAGCAGAGCTGACAGTGGTCTATGTCTCGAGTGATGGCTTTTGGGTCTCACAGACGACACAGATCAGAGGGGGGAGAGGATACAACATCTTCCTGGCCACCACCACCACCACAGCCATAGCCTTGAGGGCAAGCTTTGAGATGTATTTTTGTTGTATATACTGGCCTGCAAGCCGTTGATGCGAGATGTATTATATTTTGTTGAGAGAGAGAGACAGAGATGGATTGTGTCATTGTATAAAAGATTTTGATATATATATATGATATGTTTAATGTATTGAGCATTTTTGATTATGATGATGATGCATGTTTTGATATTATGTTTATGATTATAATGTTATGATGATTAAATGTGATGATGACAATGTTATGGTAAATGATTAAAATGATGATGTTTAATATAATGATGCATTATGATAATGCTAATAATGAGAATGGTCATGACTTTTAGATTAGATGATGATGCGTAAGGATTATGTGATAGTGATATTTTATGTTATGACTTGCAGATTATATGATGTGAATGCTTAAGTGTGTGATGATAATAATGTGGTTGTGATTAATGATTATGATGTAAATGATGAAAATGATTATGCTAAAGATTATGAAAATATGTGATTGGTTTGTGATGTGATTGGCAGGTGACGAGAGAAAAAGATGGAAGAAAGTGATGAAGAGAATGGCTGAGCTAACCCCAGAAGACCCCATGTCAATTGAGTGTTGCCTACATAGCCCCTGTCGTTAGGGCCTCAGGCCAATGTAGTTCTCCCAAGAAGGGAGGAAAAAGATCGAAGTGGTTGATGTTGGTCATAATAAGGATATAGCATTTCCCATATGTCCGAGGGTACATGCTTGAAATGATAAGGAGAAGATGATGCTATAGCCTTTTCCAAATGGTGTAAGCTGTAACATTGGTCAGGGTTTTTCATCCCTAGCATCTATCCATATTCGTGATGGATGTTTGCTAAAAATGAATTGTAGGTCGATTTATGTTTCAACAAGTAATGGTTTATGCTTGACATAAATTGTGTGGTTGAAAAGAGTTGGATTGAATAGTTTTGACAAATGATGTGGTTGAATGTGACCAAAGTGTAGGTAGAAAGTAAAAGGCATAAGCGCCCTTTTATTGACAAGGACCAAAAAGACAACATAGATGGGGGTTGTTAGAACCAAGAGCCCCTTTTATGCGTTGCATCATTGACCATAGTTATGTTCGAGCGGTAATCGAATCACTTTTGACATTAAAGTGAGCTCGAAGTCCCTTGAGTAGGTGATATGATAGGAGGAAAAGGGTAACCCATTTTAGAGTATGGAGTACTTTGCCCCTTTTTATAGGAGACCCTGAGACAACTACAAGTCAAGTCCATGACCCATTTTTTTTTTTTTTTAGAGCGGACTGATCAATGCGGGAAGTCCACATAAAGATGTCACTTGTTTGGTGGTCATTTGTGAAGTTGATCGATGCGGGAAGCTTCTAAGAAAGTGCTGTTTGTAGCAAGATTTAGTCATAGCCATCCTTCGAGGGAGTGGTCTAGACTTTGCTTTATAGATTTAAGGGCTTTTGAATAGCTGTCCTTCGAGGGAGCAGTCTATTTAGCTACAGCAATGATATTATAGCTGTCCTTCAAGGGAGTAGTCTGCTTTTTGATTTGGTTTTGTGACCTTGGATATTTTGACATCTTGATTTAGTTTTTGACAGAATGTTGAGTCATGGACAAGACTTATAGAAGGTCAAGGGCTCCCTTTTATTAGGACGAAGCATCTGTACGTCATAAAAGGGTTGTAGAGGATTTTGTTAAGGGAAAAAGGGTGGAATGGATTGAAGATAAAAAGGACAAAGATTGCTCAAGGGACAAGCTCAATTTAAATGTCAAGTGGATAAGTACTTGACTAACAGTAGAATGGTCGTAGATGCAAAGCATTAAGGGGCTCAGGTTCTGGTCAGCCTTCAAGAGAAGACAGATGATAAGTCCCTGATCCATACTTGTGCGTGATGATATAAGGTCTGAGCCAATTAGGAGCAAATTTGCCTCATTTACTCCGTTCCATATTGGTCACATGTTGGTTCTCTTTGAGGATGGGGTCTCTGATATTGAAATCTCATTCTCTCAGAGTTTTATTATAGACGTGCTTGATGCGATTTTGATAGACATGGAGATGATTGAGGGCAGCAAGACGACGCTCGTCGAGTAACTCAAGTTGAGCTAATCGATCTTGACGAAAGTCATCATTAGAAAGAATGTCATGGAGTGAAATGTGAAGAGACAAAATCTATACTTTGAGAGGTAAGACAGCCTCTGTTCCGTATACTAGAGAGAAAGGGGTAGCACCTGTAGAGGTTCAGAGGCTAGTGCGGTAGGCCCACAAAGCGAAGGGTATTTGAACGTGCCAATCCCTTCCAGTGTCGTTGACCACCTTCATGAGAATTTTAGTTAAGATTTTGTTAGAAGCCTCAGCCTGCCCATTTGCTTGTGGGTAGTAAGGCGAAGAAAAGCTGAGTTTGATACCAAATGAGTCGCAGAGGTTTTGGACGGTCTTGTTTTTAAAGGACTTGCCATTGTCGGTGATGATTTTGTGAGGTACACCGAAATGACAGATGATGTGGGTGTTGATGAAGTCAACAATCTTGTCAGCTTTTGTGGAGACAAGAGGAATAGCTTCCACCCACTTAGTGAAATACTCGATGGCAGTGATGATGGACTGATGACGAAGAGACGAATGAGGGTTAATCTCGCCGATGAGATCTAAGCCCCATTGTGAAAAAGGCCAGAAATCCTGAGTGACTTGTAAGGCGTGACTAGGGAGATGAAGCAAGTTAGCATGCTGCTGACACTTGATGCAACGCCGAACATAATCTCTATAGTCTTGATGAAGAGTGGGCCAATAATAACCCAGGTAAAGGATGCGCTTGGCAATCGAGTTACCACTGAAGTGTCCTCCACAAATCCTGTCATGGGCTTGTTTAACAGCATGAGAAGCTTTAGTGGAGTTTAAACAGTGAAGAAGAAGGCCGTCAAAACCTCTTTTATAGAGAAGACCCCCTAGCATGGTATAGCGAGCGGTGCGTTTGATGAAAGCCCGCTGCGCATTGCTAGAGAGGTTGGGAGGAATGATAGAATGAGCCAAGTAGTCCTCAAGTTGTTTATACCATACATCTTGTGAACTAGAGTCTATGGTGTGGACGAGATTGATGTCAGTGGAAATGTATGAAGGCAATGGCAGATGATGTACCATGACATAAATTCTTGATGAGGATGATGATGATGAAGGAATATGCGAGGCGAGGGAAGCCATGGTGTCAGCAAACTTGTTCGTCAATCAAGGAATAGTCTGCAATAAGTGATGGTCGAAAGATGCTAGAAGAGTGTCAACACGGTGCTTGTACCTTTGTAAAATTTCATTTTTACAAAGATATGAACCATTGATTTGATTGACGACAAGTTGTGAGTCACCGAAGATGTTGATGGTCTTGATGTTTAAAGAAAGGGCAGTTTGAAGTCCCAAAATTATGGCTTCGTATTCGGTCATATTATTGGTACATTTAAAGTCAAGTTTGAAGGATAGGGGCATGGGTTCATCTTCATGTGGAATGAGGATGACCCCCGCACCCCCATCGAGTTGACATTTAGAGCCATCGAAGAACATCGTCATTTGGTAGAATGTGTCATCAGTCGAGAGAGTGGCGATAGATTCATCCAGAAACTCGCACTGAGAAGGTTGATTGTTGGGAAGAGGGGCATCCACTAGTTGGTCAGCGATTGTTTGCCCTTTTATAGATTTTTGCTGGACAAATTCTAAGTCAAATTCAGCAAGAAGCATGAGCCAACGAGCCATACGCTAGTTTTGATATGGTTTGGAATGCATGTATCTAAGGGGATCTATGTGGGTGACGACAAAGGTTTTGTGATTGAGAAGATAGTGACGAAGCTTGGTAGTGGCAAAGACTAATGCCAAACAGAGTTTCTTGGTATGAGTATACCGAGTTTCATAGTCGACAAGTGTTCAGCTTATATAGTAGATTGATTGCTCACGGTGTTGCTCGTCTCGATGTGCGATCATGGCACCTAACGAATGATTGGTTGCTAAAATGTAGAGGTAGAAGGATTGGTCGTCTTTTGGTGGAATAAGGACTGATGGAGAGACCAAATAGCGTTTGAGGGCTTTGAAAGCCTCTTGGCAATCTTTATCCCATTTAAAGGAGACATCCTTCTTGAGGAGGTGATGAAAGGGTTGGCAACGGTCAGAAAGCTGTGAAATGAAACGGTGGATGGATTGGAGCTTCCCTTGTAGACTGCGAAGTTGCTTGAGATTAGTTGGAGGTGGCATTTTGAGGATAGCACAAATTTTGGCAGGATCTATCTTGATGCCACGAAAAAAAACAATGAATCCTAGGAGCTTTCCTGAGAGGACCCCAAAGACACATTTCTTGGGGTTAAGACGGACCTGGTACTGAAGAAGGCAAGAGAAGATGATTTTGAGGATAGTCAAATGGTCGCGACGAAGCTTAGACTTGCCAAGCAGGTCATCGACATAGTCCTCCATGATTTTGTGGAGGAGATCGTGAAAGATGTAAGTCATGGCACGTTGATATGTGGCACCTGCATTTTTTAGACCAAAAGGCATGACTCGATAGCAGAAAGTTCCCCATGGTGTAATGAAAGTGGTTTTGTGTTGATCTTCCGCTGCAATCAGGATTTGGTTATATCCTGAAAATCCGTTCATGAGTGATAACATCTCATGGCCAGCCGTAAGATCAACAAGTTGGTCAATGTTTGGAAGAGGAAAGTCATCTTTGGGACAAGCTAGGTTAAGGTCACGATAGTCTATGCAGATCTGGATCCCCCCAGTCGCCTTGGTGAGAGGAATGATGTTAGAGACCCACTACGGATAATCGATGGGTTGGATGAAGGAGACAGAAAGAAGGCACTGAAGCTCTTCTTTGACAAGAAGTGCAACACGAGGATGCATTTTACGAAGCTTTTGCCTAACAGGCTTAGCCTCTGGGTTTGTGACAATGTTATGAGTGGCAATGTTAGGGTCGATGCCAGGCATGTCAGCGTAGGTCCAGGCAAAGGCTTTGCGATTGTCTGAGAGAAATGTGGTATAGTCGATCTGCTCCTGAGTGTCTAAAGATTGACCAATCTTTAAGACTTGAGAAACATCAGAAGATGAAAGGTTAATGTCGATGGTTGATTCATTTAACATAACTTGTGTTTCAGAAGGGAGGGAGCGCTGAATGAAAGAATCATCGGCACCCATATAGGTAAGAATGGCATCATCGTCTATGTAGTGGACTGTGTTGATGGTTGCCGATTCATCATCTATCATGCTAGGATAAATGAGAGGGAGAGACTTGGGAACCCCGTTGAGCTGATACGTTAGGGGTTCTAAGCGGATGGTGTTTATGCAAAAAAAAACTAGGAGGGATGGAAACCACCG
Organism: Torreya grandis; assembly: GCA_037957365.1. Classification (NCBI taxonomy): domain Eukaryota; kingdom Viridiplantae; phylum Streptophyta; class Pinopsida; order Cupressales; family Taxaceae; genus Torreya; species Torreya grandis. The sequence continues at coordinate 128,989 of JARHVA010001746.1, read as the reverse complement.
ACTCCGTAGGTGAGGATGGAAGAATAGGCGAGTCTAGAAGAGATTGGTTGATGGTTGGTTTGGGGCAAAGGTTTGTGGAAGCCTCAGTGGGTTCTTGGAAACCCAGTCCATACCGTTTCTTTGCATTATCGTCATTGGGTGGTTCGATAGGCCAATGGGAGCCTTGTTCGTAGCACCCAAAGCCAAAACCCTTCCATGCACACCTATAAAGGTAGGTATGTGCAAAGGTGGGGTTGCCAAAAAAGGAGAAATCAGATGTGAATATTTGAGGTGAGGAGGAAGGATTTGATTCAGTAGGAGCTTGATCCAACCCCCCATAGATGAGATTAGTTTGAAGGCTAGGAGGACCATAAGGAATGACCATTTCAATCTAACAGTCATAGTTTGGGTTTTGATGAAGTTGTCCATACTCTTGAGGAGTTTGGAACATGTCTAGAGTAAGTAGGCGATATTCCCCCAGTGAAAGTCTTTGGAAGATATCGTCCATGGGGTCTTTGGTTGTTAATTGAGAAGATGATGTGGTGGCAACCGCTGTTTGTGTACTAGTTGATGCTTCTGCAGATGGAGATGATGTTTGGGTTGATGCCTTGAGTGGGATAAGAATGTCATTGGGGCGATAGGTGGTGTTACAAGTCTTAAAAAGGGATGGGTCGACAGGAATAACATGGACTTGTTTGTCGTGTTCAAATTTGACACAACGATGGAGTGTTGAAGGGACACAAGCCATGGCACGGATCCAAGGTCACCCTAATAGAATGTTGTATTGGAATTCTCCCTCAATAATGTAGAAGAGCTCCGGGATTGTGCGTGGACCAATGTGGATATGGAGGACAATAGTGCCAATAGTGTTAGCGGTGGTGTCATTAAAGGATCTAAGGATTGGGTCGGTTTTTGATACGCAATTCTTGGGAAGAGCCAATTGATCAAAGGCGTGGGTGGAAATGATATTAATGCTGGTGCCCCTATCAATCATAACTCATTTAATATGGGTTTGATCAACGTAGGCTGTGATGAAAAGGGCAACGTCCTGATCTTCCAAGGTAGAGGTCAAAATTTTAGAATCACTGAAAGTGATAGAGGCGACAGGGGATAAAGAATGGACTAGGGCAGCTAGTGGTTGAGGGTCTTCAGGTTGGACTTCTGCTGCCTGTAGGGCTTTAATTAGAGCCTGGCGATGCTGGGGAGAACTTTGGATAATGTCATATAGGGTCATCTTCACAGGCGTTTGGTGAAGTTGTTTTATCATAGATTCTGTGATTGCCTCTGAAGAAGGGGGTTGGTACGCACCTAAAATGGAAATCTTGGGTTTTGGTGGTTGAGGTGCCTAGACAAAAGGATAGGTCTAAGGAATAGTGGCTTTTTCTTTCGCTTTGTCCTTTTGTGACCTAGTGGTTATATGGATAGCATTGATTTCAAAGATAGGAGGTGAAGAAGGGGTCATGGCCTGTTGGTGAGATGTTGATGTGGTTGAAGAGGTTGGATGGGAAGGTGTCGAGGGTCGGTCAAGAGTGTCCTCAAGGAGAAGAGTGTCTTTCTCCATATAGCGGCGAATGACTACCTTGAGGGCACAGCAAGTCTCGGTATCGTGTCCTGGCATACGATGGTATAAACAAATCTTCGTATCATCGAACCAAGACGGTTTTCACCCGAGGGGTTGGAATGGCTTGATAGAAGGAAGGGTAATGCTAGAAGTCTGCAAAAGTTGGCATAATATCAAAGCATATGAACCTACTAAGGGGTCCATGCTTGTTGATGCATGACGCGCTGGTGATTTTTGCTTGGGGGATGTTGAAGAAGGTTTCCGTACCACCTTTTGGTTTGATGGTGCAGTGACAGGTGAAGATGACACTTTCTTTGTGAGAGGTGCCAAATTTTTGAGAAGGGGTTGACTTGTGGTTGGCAAAGGAAGTAATGAAGGTAATTTGTTTTGGTTAAGGGTCGGAGTAGGAAGCACGCCGATTAGGGTAGAAGGATGAGGACCTAAAATGGAGGGCAAAGTTGATGGTGGAGGAGGAGTTCACTTCTATGGTTTGGCAGTCTTCTTTGACTTGGTTGGAAGACTACTTTTGGTCGAGGTCTGGTCTAAGTCCACCTTCACTTGCGGATGAGTGAGGGTAGAAACAGGATGAATGCCGAGTGACTTGGTCGGTTTAGATAGGGTAGATGCATGTTTAGAAGCAGGAGTCTGGTCTTTGTTGGGAGATTCTACCTTGGGAGGATTGGCAGCATGAGACGAGAGGGCACGGGAATGTTGAAGAACTTTAAGATGCTCCCACAATCCTTGATGCTCCACTTTCCTTGAAGGGAGAAGTTCTAATTTCTCCACTAGTCAGGAAAATGGTTGAGAGGATGTTGGATGAGGTTTGGATTATTTAGAAGATGTGTTAGGTGTGGCAGTAGTCTCAAAACCAAGGTGTGTAAGAGTTATAACTGGATTGTCATTGATTAAAGAAGATGGAGAGTCAGGTTCTTCTCTTGGTGGAGAAGGAACTGGAGAGTGTGACTCCTCAAGCGGGTAAAGGGCAGGGATTATGGTGCCCTCCACTTGTGGTCGAGGAGTAGGTAAGGTCAAGTCCTCCATAGGTAGAAGAAAGGAGGATGGTGAAATTGGTGGTGCCGATAAGGTTGAGGTGTCCTCCAAGATGAGAGAGGTTGATGGAGAACTAACCAGGGAAAGAGGTTCGTTTACACGTGATAGACTGGTAGATGGACTAACCTCTTGAGGTTGGTTGGGGATGAAGGGCGAGACCGTATTGACCGTTTGAATGTCATGTTCATGCATGTTGTCAATCAAGGTCTGGACATTATTTTGGGTTGGTGGATGATTGGGGAATGGTTGCTTGAAGATATCGATGCCCTGATTTGGAGGTGCATTGAGATTATCTAGAATGAGCTCACCCTTTTCAAGCATGTCTTGGATTATGTTTTTAAAGGTTTTATAGTTTCCCATGTCATGACCTTTGACACAGTGGAAATTGCAGAAGTCATTTTCCCTATACCACGCAGGGATGGTGCGTGAGGGATCAAATTGTGGCGCTGGTCAAATCTGGGGGAGGTTGAGAATCCCCTGTTTAACAAGTTTTTCCAGTATAGACGTGTAAGATTATCCAAGAGGAGTATATTGTCATTGAACGTATCTCTGCTAGAATTGATGGGTGGCGCTCTGAGATGTGGATGGCTCAGGCTGATTGGTTGAAGAGGACGAAGGTCTAACGACCATAGCATTAGCTGAAGCTTTAGACTTAGGATTGGATGATGAAGGTTTAGAAGAAGAAGAGTCATTGGTCTTAGAGTTAGGGTTCTTGATCCGTAACTTGACTTTATTCTCCTCGATGGCACGTAATTCAAGTTTATGGGCCATCGTGAAGGCTTCGTCGAAGGTGCGGAAGGTCTGAACCCGCAAGGTGGAAGAAATATGTTTGGCACAAGCTCGGGAGAATAGTTCAATAAGTTCAAGTTGAGGTAAGGAAAAGGAGAGTTGATTGATGAGGCCTCTCTAGCGAGCAATGAAGTCAGCTATTGATTCATCCTTGAATTGGTAGATAGTGTAAAGGTCCGTGATCGAGACCTTTTTGGTGATGTTAATGGAGAAGTGATCAAGAAAGAGCTAGGCCAGCTGTGTAAATGTGAAGAGGGAATGGCTAGCAATAGAGCTGTACCAGTCAAGTGCAGCGCCAAAAAGGGACATAGGAAATATGCGCAAGAGCAATGCATCGTCATGGCCAATAAGGTAACAGGCATGTCTGAATGCCCGTAAGTGCTGCTGTGGGTCTTCCTTGCTTTGAAAGCAAGAAAATTTGGGAAGCTCCCACTGGTTGGGGTATGGTCTAATTGGAACAGAAGAATGAATAGGCTCATTGAAAATTTGCTCGTATGAGAGAGCATTACATGAGCCAGAAACGGAAGTCTCTAAGCTAGACATCTTATCCATCAACATTTTGATGATATCTGCTGACGAATTGGCAGGTGGAGCGCCCCCTAGATTATAAGGCGCTTGAAAGATATTGGGAGAGGCGTATGACGTGGTTGGTTGTGTAGACGCAACATATGGGTAGCTAGTTATTGGAGCAAAAGTTGGGGCCAAGGGTACTTGTGTTATGGGGTTCGTAGGCACAAGTTGGATAGAGGCCGTCAAGGATGGTTGAGGAGTGGCTATGCTTGTTGATGGGTAAACGGTTACTCTTGTGTTGATAGGTGCAAGAGTAGGGGGGATAGAGACTAGTAGGTTTTGGAAAGGTGTGGGGTTTGGTTGAGTGATTTGAGGTTGAGGGAGTACCGGAACCCCCATGGAGGTAGGTTTAGAAGGAGTGGCCATGTTTTGAAGGTAAGACATGGTTGGGTTATTGGTGGAGGTGTTGTCTAGTGGCTGAATTATAGGTGCGGTTGATGTGATTCTTGTCTTGACTAAGAAAGTCGGCATCCCATAGATTGGGTTGCCTAGGGAGTCTCGCATTTGGCTATGCGTGAGATAGTTTTGTAAGGCTTTGACGTTAAGGTCCAAGAATCATGTGAAATCTTGGTCCCCTTCTGGGACAATAGGAGTCTGAGGCGGGGTTGGGCGAGTAGGAGTTCTTTCAGTCTCTGAGTGGAACTCCATTATAGGACTGGTTATAGTTGGTGAAGGTGGAAGCGGTTGTTGACTAGCGTGGTCAAGGAGAGCCTTGGTTTGACTGCGTGTCAAAACCATTCAAGGCAAGAAAGGGTCAGGTTTCAGAAAACTGTGTTTTGTCAGTCTCAGAAAACCAGAATGAATGTTTAGACAGCCAGAAAGTTGGATTTTAAGCTTGCTATTTTTGGAAAAAAAGAAAATAGACAGAGACCGATGTCAGTATAAAAAATGATGTCGGTGAAGAAGACTGCTGATGTCGGTCAGATGACCGATGCCAGTGCAGAAAAGTTGTCGACGTCGATTACAAAATCGATGTCAGTTACTGTGTTTTCCAGAAACTTAGAAAAAAAAGTTTTTGGAAATGAAGAAGACATCCTTACCAGCTCAAAAAAAATAGATAAAAACAAAAAATATGATGATGACAGACAGATCCTAGCGTTAAATCCCTAGAAATAATTTTATTAAGATCATGTGGCTCATGCCTTAATGTGATGTTTGAGGAGGTTGGCTATTAGAAGGGTCCTAGAATAGGTAATCTAAAGATGGTTTCAGGTATGTTTAGGTGCTCAAAAGTCTGTATTAGGTTTCGTATAGGCCTGGTGCTAAGGAGCAAGCTCCCCTCACTTCACGATTCCAGTGGTTAGCTGGTCTCGCTTAGCCAAAATATACTTTCCCTATAGTTTAGACTCTGCCAGAGAACAGAGTTGGCTTTCCCCTTGGTGGTGAAATCCAAGTAGGATTGTCGGGATGGGTAAGGTATCTGCTGGGTGATGAAATCCCAGTCGAGCCTTGTCTCAAGTGAGTTTGATGTTTAATTGAGTGCACGTGGTCTGGTTATGTAACATCAAGTGATCTACGATTTATTCAATATGCGTTTTAGTAATTACTAAGTGTGGACTAAGAAAATGCAAGAAAGCAAGAAATGGAATGCAGTATACTTTAAAGCCCCAAATCAAAATGTTAAATTGGAATGAAAACAAGTTGGAGAAAGGGTTGAAGAAAATGATTTTTTTGACTAGTCTAGAAATGCAAGAAAAGAAAGAAAAAATTCTTTTTATTCCTGCTTATGATGTCTTTAGAAAAGAAGAAAGAAGTGAAGAGGAAGAAGCCTAATGCACCTAAATGAGCAAAGAGGGAAAGGAACCCAAAGAAGGCCCTAAGGGTCCCACCGGGCGTGCCAGAATGTTTCTATTCAAATTTTGCTTTCAGATTCAAGGAAGAATTAAGAAACTTAAGAAAGAATGGTCAAGGCTTGATGTGTACCTGGATATAGTCTGCGCACCGTAATCTAGACGCTGTGAGTACTCCTCTTTGGCTGTGGAGGAATGACACCTGCAAAGAAAAGAAACTTGGACAAAAGAAGGCATTAAATAGATAGATGGTGGGTTGCCAAGCGAAAGCTTGATCCCAGAAGTATGAAAACTTCCTTAAGGGATATAAACCCACTAGTCAATAAAAAGAAGTGTCTGATAAACAACAGAATGATAAAGAATTGAAATGATAAAAGATGGAATGAAAAAGGGAAGCAAAGGCTTACTTGAAAGAAGCTGTCGAACTGATCACAGTCGCCGACATCGGTGGTCCTACCGGCGTCGATTGGTCAAGGTGCCGACATCGGTTAATATGCCGACGTCGATTGGGGTAGTGACCGGTGTCGGTAGAGGCAAAGGTCTTTAGACGAAGTCTGGTTAGGTCTGTGGTCCGTGGATAGGGTCTGGTCAGGGTCTGGGTTTATTTGAGTGGTCTTGAGACAAAGTTTTGGGCTTGGTTGAATGGTCTGAGGTCTGGGTCTGAGAGTCTGGTTGAATGGACAGAGTGTATGGTCTTGACAGAGGATAGAGGCAATAGGGAGATGGAGAAGTAAAGATTCAGGTCTGGCTTGGTTAACAGTCTAGTTTGGGGAGAGGGAGTGCTGAATCTAATTCATAATACTTAGAAGTAAATGACTAGAAAACACAAAGAAAACACAAACAATATTCTTACCTGTGCCTGGCAGAAAGTGTGCTGCTGATGATTCCCGTACCTGTTGTTGATGTAGCCTGTGTGGAGAACCTGTTGCTGATAGAGAACCCTGAAGCTATTGCTGCACCTGAGGGAGAGAGTGAAAGGCTTGACTGAGAGATTTGACAGATTGATGGATGGTCGAAGACTGAAGATTGAAGGATTCGTGATTTGCTTCTAGAGATTAGCCGATTTCTGATTGGGATTGTCAAAGAGTTAGAAAAGTTGGTTAAGTATAACCGACGTCAGAGATTTTGCCTGCGTCGGCCGACATTTGACCGATGTCAGCGGGTTTAGAATGGGCAAAAAGAGCCACCAAGCCCGTTTTTCATCTGCCATGTGCACTATCCGTTGGAGAATGTTGAAGGTTGGGCTAAATACGCACGAGAGTTTGTTAGGCGGTTAGAGAGAAGTAAGAATTTGTCTTGGGTGAGTCATAGGATGGGAATTAGTCCAAGGCGAGGTGTCCTAGGCGAGGTGTCATGGGTGATGTGTCCAAGGAGGGGGGGGTTAATTCAAAATAAGTTTATTATTTTAAATTAGTAATTTTAGGAATGGGTTAGGAATGGACCAAGGGGGGAATGTGACCAAGGATTAGACACTATTTTGGTGTCTACAAATGGTTTCTTTTCATATATTTAAAAATATTTAGTTATAAGGGTTTATGAAAACAATAGTTTATGTTTATTAATCAACCTTTCTAATTATACTTTGTGATTATATATCTTCTCATTTTTAGTGATGAATAATAGAATGTGATTGATACATTGATTTAAAAATTTAAACAAGACAACCCATATGCTAATAAAATATAACATTTTACATAATATAATTAATTATTATCTATAAGGAAATCTCTAATAATTTGTTTTTAATCATTATAAATATGGCACAAAATTTGGTTTTAAAACATCTTTCAATAAGATATCTTTTATTCTAAAATTATAGGTTGTAGAAACTCAAAGTATTTAACTAAGTGTAGGGATAGCTATAATTATATAAAATTAAAGAAATTTATTGTTTAAATAAAAAAAATTATGGATAAAATTATGTAAGGGATTCTTATATATATATATATATATATATATATATATATATATATATATATATATATATATATATATATAATTCTTATAGACTGGAAATGCTATCTCTACACAACAAAAGCAAATTTAATGGACTTATCAAAATGGACATATGATTTATGCAATGGATTTTGTTGGGAAGGTGTGACGTTAGTGGAGGTGAATACAGAAAAAAACAAGGTAACAATGATGGGGTATGTGGATTGGAATAAATCGCTAAGGGAGGTGAAATAGTGCAAAGTTTTCACTATACATGTCGTATAATCTAGTTTACTATGCTTATGCTCCAAATTTTTGTGATAAGGAGAGCCCTTTAGGCCATGTTCTCAAAATTGATTATAGATATTCTTATAACTACAATCACTTAAAAAATAAATAAATGGAAATCTTTTTAGCCTATTGGAAGGCTATAAAATAAAAAAAAAATGTCTTTTTCATACTTAGACATTCAAACATAATACTACATCATTTAGAAAGCTTTAGCTTTCTAACCAGCTATTACTAAGAGGAAACTAAGGTCATAATCAAACATTAAAAATGCCTCAATAAGTAGAGGTATTTCATGGAATTATCTCATACAAAATAAAACCAATTTTGGTGATGACCTATGGTGGAAGTGTGTGGTGGAGTGACTATTTATTCACTTTCAGTTTATGTGCTAGGGCATTGGTTGATAGCTTGACCTATTTTCTTTGGCTTGATCATGAACAAGCTTAAGTTCTTCCTAGATTTAGTAATTCCACAATCTAGTTGAATGTGAGTGATGGCTCTCTCTCTAAACTACTATTTCAATCCACACTCTATTGAGCTCTTAATTCCATGCTAACTTGTCTCTTTCTTCATAATCAAATATTTAACTTCAATTTAACATAATCTCTTTTATCCAATAACAATATCACACAAATCATCCAACCATGTGAGGATTTGATTCAAATGCAGATTTATGGTCATCAATGCACCTTGATGGCTCATAATACCATCTGACCATGTGCTTCTTGCACTTTATCCAACTTATTCAACTAAGCTTTTTCTTATCTAATTGCCTTAATGTGCTCTTATAACTAACTTCTTCAACACATAACTTATTGGATATTTTCAACACCTTGCATGGCTAATCATCAAACTCTTTCTCTTAATTAAGACTCATACAAATTGAACTAGAAATAACATGTCTTTGCCTCTTCACATAATGAATAATAGGCTTGTGATGTCACCTTAGATAGTTTCCAAAATTTTTGGCTTTGGCGACTGGGTGGACTTCATTTATTTTACCATGCTAGCTTCTGCCTAGCTATGTGGTAAGTTATTTTGAAAATTTTCTTCCTACAAGATCTTCACCAACATAAACACTTTTTATGAATTAGATATTTTACATAAGTCTATGCCTTGACTTAGTCAATTTAAACTTAAATTTGGTGATTAACTTGGCCTTAGATGAGATCGAAAAGATACCCACTCATTTATAATCTTGTTACATTGGTGAATTTATTACACATATTGTAGCATAACTTCCACAACATTTCTCTTAGTAAAATATGCCCCCTTTCTCTCCAAAGTATCCCTAGTTTAATATTTCCTTTTAATAATTTATCCACCATACATGATGTAATCTTTGGGATATGAAACATGATGCTACACTCCAATTTCATGGCTTGTAATCTTAACATAGTCTTTTAGAGGTCCTCAATTTAGCCTTTGTCGATAATTTTGAGCTGAGCCCAATATAAAAAACATGGTATCACTGAGTCTCCACATAAATATCCCTTGAAATTGGCTACATTTTTAGGTTGTAGATGAATTATTACATTATTAGATTTGATGACATTGAATATGAAACACTATAGTTATTTTTAGGGTTGAGCTTAACTCGAATCCAAAAACTACATGTGTGTTAGCATCAACTATAATTTTTTGACTTTTCAATGACCATGCATAGACTACTAGTGTATACTACTTAGTTTTAAAACTAATGATGCTTTCAAACCACCTGCACTAATGCTAAACTAATGTTAAAATGGTAGCTAACTAAGATCACCAATAGTCATTTGATTACCACCAGTTAGACCACCAACATTTATGCCAACCATTAATCAACACACATCACTAATCACTACTATTGACTATCAATCCAAACATCACTGCCTATGTGCCATGCACACATACATGGCATGGAGATAAATCAATGAAAATGTACTATTTTTAATAATGTTTTCTTTCCATGTTATCATTCCTTATGGGGCACATTGAGGCATCCTGATCCATATCATGCACTTGATATTATGATCTAGCTAAAGGATAATGGTTGAATTCTATTTCATTTGAGATTTGATCCTTATTGGATTCAAGGTGGAGGGAGATAGCTCGATTGCAGTGGATGAAAGAAGATTAGAGACTGATGCCATGTTTTATCCCAAGTTAGTAATGGAAAATGCCTACATTATGTTTGACATACTGTCTTAAAAAATATTTTTAGGTTACTAGTCCATTCTCAAAGTTTGAGACAAGGAATTTGACAAACAAATCTTTAGAATATGATAGAATAAGGTGTATGCTATGTAAGTTTTGGTATATGGTATATAATTTTAAGAGCCTTAATTTTTTATTTGAGTAAAGCATTATTAAATATACCAGTATATTTATTTTTATACACACCCTATGTTTTTACAAGGTTTAAGCATGAAGCTTTGTAATTTTTTGGATTCCTATCACATAAATGTTTATTTGCTAGATTAGTGAAACCTAGATTTCTAATAGTATACATGTTTATATAATTATTGAATGATGTCCTTTTTGATTTGACACTTGAATTTGAAATGTTACACATATTATAGGTTAGCAAATGTGTATATGAATCAGGGTTTTTTTAGTGGTGAATCTTTGTTAATATATGAATATTCCATTTTCTAAAGCTAGTATCCAATGATTTTTATAAAGTAGCCGATAGGATGGGATCACTCAAATTTGTGGGGTCAAAATTAATTTTGAGGATAGGTTCACCTACATTTGAATATAAATTTTCTCATATAAATATAATTTTTTGGTACCTCAAAAACCAATCTGGAGGAATTTGCCACATACTATTGGGCAACTTTAGGAATTTTTTGGGTGGTTTGTATTTTAGGTCTTAGGAGGGCTTCAAGAATCAATAGTTTCCATCAAGGTAGGAAATGATTTTTTTTACAATATAATTTTTTAGTTTTTTTTAACTATACTTCCATTTACTACTCTTTAAGTGCCATTGCAATAATTAAACATGAGGGTAGGTTATAGGCATCTGATTGCATTATATGAGTGTGAGTGCTTGATGATAGGTTGTGGGAAATTGATTGTAGTCTTCCATCATCTACCCTCACCCTAATATCATCCACCTATAGCTTGTCATCATCCATTGGTAGCCTATAGTTGTTCACACATAGGTAGCTTACTATCATCCATCTATCATCATTTACTTGAATCCTACCACCAGACTACAGGTGGACATTGGTAGACTACAAATAGAGGTCAATAGACTATAGAGTAGATGCTAGTAGACTATAGGAAAATATTGATAGGCTATAGAGAAGATGCTAGTAGACCACAAGTAGACATCGATAGACCCCAATCAAGTACCCATAGTATATGGGAGGAGGATGGCATTCTTTAGGTGAATTCTAGAATTTAGTGGTTGGATGTTAGTAGCTAATGGGTGGATACCTTTAGCGTTCAAGAAGATGCTAGTAGACTACAAGTGGATTCCAGTAGATGCCAATATATTTTAACAACCTAAAATCAAGCACTTGTAGTTTATGGATGGATGCTGATAGTTTGTGGTTGGAAGATGGAATTAAGTAGGTGGACATCATTAGCTTATGGGTGGACATTGGCAGTCTACACAAAGGTTTTGATTGTCTCTTATCAAACGTCAGAGGCTATAGGTAAGTGCCAATAGATCCATACGTTGTCATTGAGTGCTAATAGATTATAGTTGGATGACAATAGTCTATACTTGGGTGCTTCTGGGCTATCATCAGATGGTTAAATACCCTTATGTTTGATTGTTTTCATGATTCCTTATTCATCAGTCAAGCATATTTGTTTGTTGTCAATCATTTTCATTTTACTGTTAATCATCTTTCATCCATGGATCCATAGGATTGATATATGGCTTCTAATGAAAATGTTAAGGCCTCTAGGAAATTTAAAAATCAAAATAACCTATTATCTTATTTTATCCAGACACCAAACATAGGTATTAAATTTTCAATTAACTAGTGCTTTTTATTCATTGGCTTGTGTTAAATTTAAATAGAATTAAAATATTTTAAAATATTTTGCATGTAGAACCCACTAATAAATCTTTTAAAGAAATGTCTCCACAAGAAGACATACCTGGGCATAAATTTGAAATGCCAAATAGAGGTACTAACTCATGTAGTACCATTTTTTTTAATTAATTAAATATTCTTTTTAAGATTCAATAATATTGCCAAGAAATATAACAATATTTCATGTAAAACCCATTGATAAAGGTATCTAAGATATCCCTGAATTAGAAGATAGACTTGGGAATGAAATACCAAATATAAGTACTATATTATACATATTATTTGATTTAATGCTTTTTATTTATTTATACGTTAGTATTGGTGTTTATTAAAAATTAATGTCATACAAATTTTTTGCATGTAGAATTCAATGATAAAAGTATTGAAGACTTGTATAATGTTTTCAAATATATACCTCCCTTGAAAGAAGTCAATCAGAAAGAAATACACACTGTCCCACTAAATTCAAGTAAATGGAGATATCACATCATAACTAGTGGTGTCAATGATGAGTTATCAACATCAAATGAGAGATCTACTCACCCAACACAATCTTCAGATGAGACTGTTATTCATCTCAAATAATCTCTAGTTGAAAAACACACAAAAAAAGTCACATAGAAAGAAATACCCCAAATGAGAGATCTACTCACTTAACACAATGTTCAGATGAGACTGATATGTAACCAAAACAATCTCGAATTGAAAAATGCATTAAAAACTATGCACAAGAAGAAAAATACATGGACAATTAGAAGATCATTTAAGTATGAGTGGGCATCTAAATACTCATTTATTGAATCTATAGAGCTATAAAATAGTACTGACACACCAACAATATGTAAATGCACAATATGTAGTTGAAAACTTAGAAATGGCTACAAATTGCAACTCAAGTTGGACATAATTGAAAAACATTACGACAAAATATATGAGTCAGTAAAAGATAAAGATGGAAATATAAAAAAATAGTGAGATGGAAAAATAAAAAAGAGTGCATATATCAATGTTATGAAACAAAGTATCATAATAATTAGAAACATCAGTGACACCTCATTGAGAAACGAGAAAAAATTAAAGCTCAATTCAGCAAGGTTGTTCAGTCTAATTTTCTTGCAAAAAATATACAATTTTTAACTTTATATCAGATTTTGAAAAGAGAAAGACCAATCTCTAATTTTTTAGATTACAAGATTTTATTTTAGTAGATTAGATTTCACAACATTGTACATTCACATTGGTCGGATACTAGTGCTTAGGAGATGTCAAAATGCCTTGCAATGATTGAAAAGGAAGATTTGAAAGAAAAATTAAAAACATCAAGGATCATATCACTATCCATTAATGAGGTCACATCAATTGAAAACACACCATGGGTATGTATGCATGTATATACATTTGAGAATCATTCAAGGTAACCTCACCTTTTATCTATACATAAAATGACTAAAAATTGTAATGCTAAAAACCTTTGTAAATTGGTTATTTCTAATTTGATGGATATTGCAGGGATGAGTTAGCATGATATAGGTAATAAGTTAGTGTGTGTTGGTATGGATGGTTGTGTTAAGAATGTAGGGGAATACAATAAGTTTGTGTGTTTGCCTTCAAAAATCATTTGCTTTGTATATAACTCTAATCCATTGCATGGCACATAGAATGAATATTGCTTATAAAATTATAATCATATTTAAAAATGTCACAAAAGTGGAGGAGACAATCTATGATTTGCATGCGTATATCTCATGCAGTCTAAAAAGGAATTTAGAGTTTCAAAATTTTACAATTGGAGAGAATAATGATTAAAAAAACTATTAAAAGGTATAGATACTAGATGGATTTCAATGTATGAGTCTGCATGCATATTATTTGAATAATATCAATCATTGGCTAGTTTTATGTTTATGTATAGGATGGAGGTTGACAAAGCAAAGGATTTATTAAACCACTTGATAGATTTCAAAAATTTGATAACATTATGTGGTGTTCTTGCCATGTTGAAGGAAATGCATTTTTTGATGAAACATGCACAAGAGAGATCAATGTATATTGCAGACTTCATAAGCCTGAGAAAATAGGTTTGTTTATCACTTGATATATTATACTACTTGAATGAAAGTTTTAAGGGACCAATATTTGAGAGTTTAGAAACTTTAAAAAATCTAAAGGACCCTTAAAACTATTTGAAATTCAATATTCATGATCATCTTTGTAGTTTTGTTAATGGAAAGGAGATACCATTACACACTCTCCAAAGATGAACTAATGTAGTTGGATCAAAAGTTGAAGAAGTACCTATAACAATGGTTCTATATGATAATGTCATATATGACATGCAAATGAAATTGAGATACATTTAAAAATGGTTATCTAATGAAATTCGAGATCATTTTCAAAGAGATGCATTGCTTGAAGCCATGGGGGTGGTGAATCCTACATTTTGGAGCATTTTAAATGATAAAGAAAAAATAAGTAATTTGTTTATAAAATATATGGGTACTCTTATCAAACATTTCATTAAGTTTGTGGAAATCAATGGAGAGGAAGTTAAGGGTATTTTACAAGTTAATTTAATAAGAAAATAGTCAATGATTTTTAGACTTACAATGGTTGAACTATAACAATGGTTCTATATGATAATGTCATATATGACATGCAAATGAAATTGAGATACATTTAAAAATGGTTATCTAATGAAATTCGAGATCATTTTCAAAGAGATGCATTGCTTGAAGCCATGGGGGTGGTGAATCCTACATTTTGGAGCATTTTAAATGATAAAGAAAAAATAAGTAATTTGTTTATAAAATATATGGGTACTCTTATCAAACATTTCATTAAGTTTGTGGAAATAAATGGAGAGGAAGTTAAGGGTATTTTACAAGTTAATTTAATAAGAAAATAGTCAATGATTTTTAGACTTACAATGGTTGAACAATATCAGTTATTAACTAAACTTACAAAAATAGGTTCTATTCTTAAGCTATGGAAAAAATATATTAAAGTAGTTCTCAGTAGAAATAAATTAATGAATATTTTCATTTATTTGAATTGTGCCAAACAATGATTTTGGGGTCCATGGAAGATGAAAGGGCATTCAATGCAATATCTTTTATTAAATCAAGGCTTCAAAATAGATTGGATAAAAATATTGAGACATGTTTAAGGTTGTATGTTTTAGGTTATGAAGTGGATATGTTTCCATATGATAGATCAATTTCAATTTGGAGTACTCTAACTAAAATAAGAGGTGTCATGAATATAACTACAAAAGAAGATATTGAAACTGTAAATGCTAGTGTGACAGTGCATACAAATGTTAGCGATGAAGCATAGGTTACTAAAGAGTTGTTTGAGATACCTAAGTGTTAGTTTGTAACATTGTAATATGTATATGCAAACTACTAAACAATATTTTAAAAATGCTTAATTGATTCAATTTAAGTTAAGTTGTTTATGAAATGCTTAATTGATATCATCCTATCTTCAGTATTATATAATAGTATTCTTTAGCATTTATTATATTGCAAGTTACAAAAATAGTACATATTCAACATTCTATTTTTTTTTTCTGATTGTTAGATATTTTGAATAAAATTTACATTATTTAATCAAATTAAATGGTAAACAATATTTTAACAGCATTGAAACCAAATTTACTATAAATTAAAGCAATTGAACATTACAAAAAATTATTACACATCATAGCCTAATATGAATAAGGAATCCATAATTATAAAATATATTTTAATATTATAAACATAAGTTTCTAGTAATTATAAGACATAAGCATAAAAAAACTCAAGGCCTTGATCTCAAACCTTAGTTTCCATTAATTAAACAACAAGAATATGCAAGAAATTATAAAATAACATTAAACTTAAAGTCTCATAATCATTGTGGATCAATTTATCCATCCACTACTTATCAGTTGGTACTGGTAGTGGCTGTGCTGTCTATGAGGATTAGGATCCCATAATCTTGGAGGTCTTTTACTACAAAATGGATATTGGAAAGATTTACCCATTCTTCTACAACATTTCCCATTAAAAACAATGGTAGGTCTAATTCAAATTTTTTTTTAAACAAAACATCAGGGTCCAAGCCATTTTCTCAAAATATTTTCCTCAATGTATTAGTTTTCTTACTTAATAAAATAAGTTTTCCATTGAAAATAATTATCATAGAAATACTTTTGTGCATATTCTTTAGATGAATATCAAGGACAACAACTTGGTTCTTTAGATTTATATATTTTGACTGTAAATGATCAAAAAACATTTAATTAGTTAAATGTTTTAAAATAAATTTTAATTTAAAAAACCATAAATAAACTCACTACAAATTTCTCTTTTTCCACATTCACAAGATCCACCAGGATTTTATTTTTTTTCCATTTATTATAGTATGTTTGGGATTCTACATTTAATTTCTCAAGCTTGTTTAACATGATAACAAGAACATCATCATTAAATATATTATTCACCTCAACACCTCCTAAAATTACTTGGTTGAAAAAACATCAATTTTTACTTGGTGATGCTTCATCATTGCTTATAATTGATTGTGTTGACTATGGTTGTGGAAATGGACATTTATTTCATAAATTAATATTTTTGCCTAATGCTCTCAAGTTCTCAATTCATCAAGGTTTGGAAGAATAAAATCAATAACATAATCTTTAGCATTTTCTACCAATAAATTAGAAACATGAAAAAAAGTATGTTTGTCATTTGTTTGAGGAATCTCCATCACAAGACTACCTTTGATGCTGCTAGGTGGAGAATTGGGCATACGGGGTCACTATGAAGGCTTTTTGGGCTGAGATCCTTGTATGATATCATGTGGGTTTTAAAAACCATGGCAATGCCATTTTTAATGCCCAAATACTTTTCATTTAGATCAATAGCATGAAGAACTATGGACCTCATTGCATTGGGTAGACCACCTAGTAAAAAGTTTGGAAACTCAGATATTGTGACCTGAATCATGCCACCACTCTGAGCTGAGATAAAAAAATATTTCCTAATACCAATAGTTACAAGGCCATGATGGGGTAGTGGTGGTGGGATTTTATTCATTGAAAAGAATGACCTAGAAATGGGAAATAAAATCACTAGAATGACCAATTAAAAAATCTAAAATAATATTAGCATTTAAAAAAAAATTAGATCTATTTAGTTTACTTTGTTATTTTTATTCTTGTGATTGTTATTGTTGTTACTATTATTTTTGCTATTACTATTGTTGGGGAACTCTCAAAGCTCTACTAGATCCACCTAGTGTTTGTAATACATATTGCATAGGCTCCAATATATATGTAATAGAGTTAAAATATTATAATGATAAAAGATTATTCAATCAAAGCAAAGCTAATTTATGAAGCTATACCAGTAACATGAGTGGAGGGCTATATTGTAGGTGTAATAAAACTCTATATTCATTTATTTAAATTAATTTCTACTCAGGTGTCTATGGAGTCAATTTTGCATCTTCCTCCATGTTCACTTCTGTTGTGGCCTAAGGAGGTTGATGTCCCTTGGTCGATGCATTTCTTCTAGCAATCATTTCATATAATTTTTCAGCATGAAAAGATATTTTATTTAAAATTAACTAGATTGATATTTATGTAATTATTTGAAATAAATATATTAAAAATCTCAAACAATCTCAAAAAACAACTTCAACCAACCTCATGTGCTTGAAGGGAGAGTGCACTGATAAACTTTGTGGGATTGGGAACATAAGGAACAAAAGATAATTGTAAATCCAAAATTTATTCATAGCATAAAGCAATTATATAATTACAATAATAAAATTGAGTATGTTTATTATGTAGAGAAAATTTCAAATCATCTTTGATTCTATTAGAAATAAAAGTGTACCAGTCTAATAGTTGAGCACCCAGAGTACAAAGAATATAAACTAGAGCCTAGAATGGAATATCAGATGGTCTAACCTACAAAACAAATTTTGATTAGAAAAGTTCAATAATTTTCATCAAAAAAGGTTTTTTTAACAAATTCAAAAATCACCCCCCTTTTACCATGACATTGAGGATTTGCAAAAATAATTAACAAGTTAGAACTAATAGAAGTAAAACTAGTCAAAATGCGCAATTATAAATTTTACAATACATATAATCTACCTACAGTGAGTAATAGAACTCAAAATACTTTGTTTCCTCATCATTTAGTAAGGCCTTTATGCTAACTAGGTCCCCATTGTTATAAGGTAGATCTATCAGTCCTTGAATATCCTCTAGATGGATTCCAAATGAAACATGGAGGAAGTAATATTGAGGATTTACAAGGGAACACTCACTAAACAAATATCTTTTTCATACTGGGGCATGTAAATAATGCCTTTGAACTTTTAAAGCTCAACCCAATCACTGTATGTGTCTTGTTGTTATATAATCCTTTAGATGATGGTGCATGTCAAATTCTAAAAAGTGAGTTTGGGGTTTCTGATTACCTCTATGCCAACATTGGAAGAAGTTTGAGAAATGGAATCCATAGATGAAAATAGGGTTTTATAAGACAAGGAACAGAGTGCAAAACTTCTAAACACAAAATGAGAGCAAGAAATGATATAAAGTGCAAAATGAGGTGCATTTGGAACATTTATAGGTGTTTAGCTTAATAGGGGTGACCACCTATTGTTAAGCATGAAATATACTGAGAGGGGGGGGGGGTTGAATTAGTATATTATATATCTTTTTACTTTATCAAATTCCTTTTCTTTAACCACTTAACCACACGTTCAAGATATGCAATAAAACAAAAACAATAATATGCACCACACGAGAGAGAGAGAGAGAGAGAGAGAGAGAGAGAGAGAGAGAGAGAGAGAGAGAGAGAGAGAGAGAGAGAGAGAGAGAGAGAGAGAGAGAGAGAGAGAGAGAGAGAGTATTTTTACGTGGAAACTCAATGTGAGAAAAACCACAAACAATAATCTCAAGTATATAAATGGGCACCAACTAAAATTACAAAGTTCACAAGCACCAACTTATAGGAGAACCAACCCCTTTTCTTTACACCAACATAACAACTATTTGTGAGCATTAACCCCTTGCAAATATTTTTGAGCACCAACCCATAAGAGCACCAACCCCTCTTGTGTATAAAACACAACTATCTCTCAATGTTGCTTACTCAACAAATGATATAACTCTACAATAACTTCTGCTTTTCTCTCTTTGAAAACAAATAAAAATGATGCACTCTCTTTCATATGACAAATGGCTTCTCAAGCCTTTATTTATAGGTTTTCAAATAACCTTTGGTATTCACCCTTTGTGACCCTTCAATCATGATGGAAAATGTCTCCAAACTTGCATGACCCTTAGTATCTTTGCATTTGAAAAGTCATATGGTGACCCTTCATAAGTAAATACATCCTTTCATCTTTTGTCTTTATCTTTATGACTTTTTGTATTCCTCAAAGCATTCCTTAATGGAAAAATGCACCATACCCTCTTTTGTCTTTACATGTTGACTCTTGGAATACTTCAAGATGACTCTTCATGATAAAATGTGTCCCATTCCTCTTTTGTCTTTATCTCATGACTCTTTGACTTCTCCATGGGCCCTCTTTTGACATATATGCAACTAAAAATATATTTGTTAATATTAAATAAATATTAACACACATTATCCAAGATATGAATATTAAAAATAACATTAAATGCTATGGGGCCTTTATCACCAATAATGCTAGACCTTTGACATCAATGACAATATTTCTAATAATCTCCCTCTTTGTCATTGATGGCAACCTAAAACTAAAACTACCACATCTTGAAACCTATCCTACACATGTCAACCCACACATACTTCCATTGAAAAAACATATAGTAACTCCCCCTTACTATAGAAACCTATACCTATTCATTATACCTACTTTTGCATTTATACCTATACCTATACATGTTCTTCTCCCCCTTTGACATCAATGGCAAAGGGCCTACCTGGAGCTAACACTTAGCTCCCCCTCAATTGATGCTGATCGTCAATGGTAGGAAGTAAAAGAAACTACTCCCAATTTTTTTTTAGATATTCAAATGTGTCTTTTGGTAGTGCCTTTGTGAAAATATCTACAATCTATTCTATAGTACTGATATATTCCATCTTAACCCGTTGATCTGCAATCTATTCTCTTAAGAAGTGATATCTAATGGGAATATATTTTGTTCTTTAATGCATCACTAGATTCTTCAAAATATTAATATCACTTATGTTGTCACAAAAAATAGATATAGGTTCATCATATTTTACATTCATATCTTATAAAGTTTTCTTCATATAAAGAACTTGAGTGAAACACAATACCACTATAATATATTCTACTTCAGCTATAAAAAGTGATAATAAACTCTATTTTTTGCTTAGCCATGATACTAAGATATCACCAAGGAAAAAAATCCTCCACTTGTAGTCTTTCTATCATCTAATCAACCTGCCCAATCTAAATTTTTATAAGCAACCAAAGTGAAATCTCTACCTGTGGGATATCACAATCTATAATCTAATGCCCCCTTGATATATCTAAATATTCTCTTCAACAACTGAGCATGACTATATTTTGAAGCTAACTGATATATTGAAACCATACCTACTACATGCATGATGTTTAGCCTTGATGTTATTAAATATAAAAGACTACCAAACATAGATCTATATAAATATTGATCTACAATAGGTGAATCTTCATCCTTTCTCACTTTATATCCTATACTCATTAGTGTGCCAACTGGTGTACAATCCTCAAAACCAAATTTATTTAATATTTCTTTAGCATATTTACTTTAAAATATGAAAATTCTTTTATCTGACTGTAATATTTTCAACCCTAAAAAAATGACAATTATCCAAGCATAGCCATCTAAAATTCTTTTTGCATATTATCAAAAAATTCTTTTGTCATCTTTTTAATATTTTTTCCAAAAATGATGTCATCAACATATACCACAATAATCAATTGATGCTCACCTTCTATTTTGATGTAGAGATTATTGTCAGCAAATCCTCTCTTGAAACATTGATCCTATAGGTACTTATCAAGTCTTACATACCAAGCTCTAGGAGCTTGTTTCAATCCATATAGTGATTTATTTAATATACATACATGTCTACTAATATTTGAGAGAATAAATCCCTCATGTTACTCAATTTAGACCTCTTCTTCTAGATTCTTGTTTAAGAAAGTAGATTTGACATCCATCTAAAACACTTTGAAATTTTTAAACACTGCATATGAAAGAAACATTATAATAGCCTCTAGCTTTGCTATTGGTCCAAAAGTATATTCAAAATCTATTCCCTCAATCTTAGCATATCCTTTGCATGCTAATATTACTTTATTCCTAGTCACTTCTCCATTTTATTCCTATCATATTTTGATCTTTTGGTCTAGGCACTAATTCCTAAGTATCATTCTCTTCTATCTTATTTAATTCTTCATCCATTGACTTAACCTAACGCTTATCATGTCTAGCTTCTAAAAAAGTTTTAGGCTGAATTTTGAAAAACAAAGAAAAATTAACTTGCTCAAATTCACTTTCCTTCATTCTTCTGGTGTGAATTCCTTCATTTATGTCTTTGATGATGTCACTTTCATTATGATTTCTCTAAATATATTTGGATAGAGTTTTAGTTTCCTTTTTCTCCTTCTCATCTTCAGCCAATTCTTCAAAGTATTCCTCTTCAATGATTTCAAGAATGTCTACTGGATGATTGATTCTTTGTGTTCCATCTTCTTCTATCCTGACACTTGCGCTGTCAAAAATTTCTTGGTCCTTTTGTTATAACATTTATAATCTTTAATTTTACAAGAATAACTAAGAAATATACCTTCATCTACTTTAGATTCAAACTTACTAAGTTTTTCATTAGTTCTCTTTATGAAGCATCTAATGCTAAAATCTCTAAAATAATAAAATGTTGCTGGTTTATCTTTCTATAGCTCATAAAGAGTCTTGTCACTATTGAATATCAATAATGCTCTATTCTAAATATGCACTATTGTAGCAATTTCCTCTCTCCAATATTTATCTAGTATCTTGGATTTAGTTATCATTATCCTCACTATCTCCTGAATTATTTTGTTTCTCTATTCAACTACTCCATTTGGCTATGGAGTTCTGGCTGTTGAATAATGTCTCTTTATTCCATGGTCTTGACATAACTCAATAAACTAATCTAACATGAATTCTCATCCTTGATCTGATCTTAGACACGTAATCTTCAAACTGGTTTCATTCTCAATTAATGCTTTGAAATGTCTGAAAGCTTTTGATTTTTTCTTTAAAAACATTACCCAAGTCATACATAAAAATTCATCAATAAGCAACATGAAATATTTATCACCTTGAGTACTTTAAGTTATCATATCTCCAAATAGATCAGTGTGAACAAGCTCTAACATCTGAGTGGTTGGTTACTCTTTTATTTTGAACCACCTTTTGCCTTGCTGCCCATGTTGACAAGGCTCACAAAGCATGTCAGATGGCTTTGTAATCTTTGCAAGATTTTTGGCTACTTGATTCCTACATCTATTGATAAGATTATCAAAATTTATGTGTGTCATTATCTTGTACCATATCCAACTTTCTTCAATCTGACTCAAACAACATCTTTGACCTTTGATGTCTGATAATATATATAAATTATTTCCTATTCTCTGAGCATCTGCAACCAACACATTTGAATTTTTTCTCCTAATTTCAAAACCTTTTGCATAAAATGTTAGTGTGTGCATCTGATCACACATTTGACTTACAATTAAAATATTATGTTTAAGACCTTCTACATATAAAACATTTTCAATTTTAATTCTACCATTATCCAAATATAGTGTACCTTTTTAGCAATTATGGAAGTAGTATTATCTTTGAATTTCACTGTGCCACCATTAATTTTCTTCAAGGTTATAAACTTTATTTTTTCTCCTATCATGTATCTCAAACATCCACTATCAATGAACCATGAATTTTATTCATTTCTTACATGCAAAGATGGCTATACCAACATAGATTTTTTAAGTTGTTTCTTTTGCCATGAACCTGTCTAAACTTTTTTATTAATGAATAGAACCTTGAAACTCTGGTCTTTATTGATAGACTTAAACATGCTTCTATAGTACCAAGACATGTGTCTAAATTTGTTAAACTTGTAACATATTATGGCCTTTTCATTAAACTCTGATAGAGGACCAAAATAGTTGTGGCTTCTACTTGACTCTACATGACTTTCCTTCTCCTTATTTCTGAAATTGTTATCTCTTTTTTGACATTCTATTTTCATATGACCATATCCATTATAATAAAAATATTAACTATAAAAATAGGACCTATTTGCATATCTCTAACCTAATTGCCTTTTGTAGCTCTATTCCTTCTAGCCTTCTTTGTTTGAGATGTACTCTATATTCTTAACTTCTTCCCTTTTTATTTCCTATTTTGTAAGAGCTTCAACATAGCTCTTTCCTTTTTATTTGTCTATGAAAATAGTGGCCTTTCCTTTATCTTTTTCAAATCTGATAACTGTCTTATCTGACATTGATCTTTGAATTTCTAATATCTTATTCAACATATTAGTGATATTCTCAAATTTTGAATCATTGGCTACTCTATCATTGATTGCTTTATTTGTTTTCTCAAGATTTTCTTTTAAAGAAGCAATTTTTATAACATACCTTTCACATTATTTACTTACTTTTTGAAACTATGTCATTAGATCTTCTTTATTCTTCTTGGATTCTGCAAAGTGTACTTGTAGATCTTCAATTATTTCCTTTGATTCTTTTTCATTTTTTTCAATCTGGAGTTTTAATCTTTGATTCTTCTTATCAAGAGATTTTACCTATTCTAAGGCAAAAGTGAGTTCTCTTTCTAGATATACTTCAACTTCATTTTTTTCTTCTTCTTGATCATCTATACTTTTGCTTATGGAGGCATCTTCATGTATGGCCATGAATAGAATCTCTTCTTCTGAATCACTAACTCCACTATCTTCGGCCGAGCTAGGATCTTCAGAATACAAAATCTTCTTCTCGAATCCCTTCTTGAATTTTTATTTGAAATTCGTATTGTATGTAGAATTTCCTTTTTCATTGTCACCATTACCTTTATCTAGGCACTCAGCTATAAAATGTCCAATCTTTCCACAATTAAAACATTTAAAAGGTAATTTTCCTTGATATTTACCTATGCCATTTTATGGCTTACAAATCAATAGAGCTCTGTTGTCATCTTCATCATCACTATAATTATCTCCTGATTCTTGAATATTAACCTTCTCTTTCTTTGATGTCTTGAAAGTAGCTTCTCTCTTCAAGGGTTTCTCTTGTTTAGTCCGTATCTCATATACTGTAAGAATACCATGTAGCTCATCCATCTTTAGCTTGACTAAATTTTTCATCTCTTCAATTGCTGAAACTTTTGCATCATATCTCAATGGTAGAGATCTCAAAACTTTTTGAACCAAAATTAATTCTTCTAGCTTTTCCCGAAGACCTTGAATCTAGTTTACCAATTTAATCAACCTGTAAAAGATAACTTGCTATATTTACTTCCTCTTCCATCTTAAAACTCTCAAACTATCTTTTAAAAGTCTGAAGCTTAGCTTACTAAACCATTCCATCACCTTTGTTAATATTTTCAAGTTTTACCCAAGTTTCATGAGAAGATTTACATTGCATAACTTTAACAAATTTTGATTCACATAAACCACATAGAATAGCATTTAAAGCTTTAGCATTATTTTCACTTGGCCTAGAGTAGTTACAAGTGTCTATGGCTCTTCATATTCGTCCACCACTAATTGCCAAATGTCAAATCCAAGGGCCATAAAATAAGTCTTCATATTTATTCTCCAAAAAGGCTATTTTGTTCCATCAAAAAAAGGTGCCTTATTTTTAGAAAAAACCTTCATGTAATCCAGCCATCGTGCTTTCCCGATCTACCTTCAAGTTGTAAAGCTTTTTCCAAAGGAACCTACTCTGATACCAATTATTAAGCACAAAATATACTGAGAGGGCGGGGTGAATTAATATATTATATATCTTTTTACTTAATCAAATTCCTTTTCTTTAACCACTTAACCACACATTCAAGATATGTAATAAAATTGAAATAATAATATGCACCACACAAGAGAGAGATAGACATCAAATTTTTACATGAAAACCCAAAGTGAAAAAAACCATGGAGAATAATCTCAAGTCTATGAATGAGTACCAACTCAAATTAAAAATCTTTTAGGCACCAATTTGTAGGAGCAACAACCCCTTTTTTGTGCACCAACACATCAACTATTTGTGAGCACCAACCCACATGAGCAAAAACCCCTTGCAAATATTTGTGAGCACCAACCCACAAGAGCACCAAACCCTCTTGTGTATAAAACACAAATATCTCTCAATGTTGATTACTCAAAAAATGATAGAACTCTACAATATCTCTTATTTTTCCTTCTTTGAAAACAAATACAAACCATGCACTCTCTTGCATATGACAAATGGCTTCTTAAGCCTTTATTTATAGTTTTCCAAATGACCTTTGGCATTCACCCTTTGTAACCCTTCAATCTTCATAGAAAATGGAACCAAACTTACATGACCCTTTGTATCCTTGCATTTGAAAATTCATATGGTGACCCTTCATAAGAAAATGCATCCTTTCCTCTTTTTTCTTTATCTTGGTGACTTTTCATATTCCTCAAAGTGTCTCTTCATGGAAAAATGTGACATAACCTCTTTTTTCTTCACATGGTGACCCTTGGAATTCCTTAAGATGACTCTTCATGAGAAAATATGTCCCATTCTTATTTTATCTTTACCCCGTGACTGTTTAACTTCTCCATGGGCCTTATTTTAACTTATATGCAACCAAAAATATATTTTTTAATATTAAATAAATATTAACATATAGTAGATAAGATATGAATATTGAAAACACCTTTAAATGCTATGGGGCCTTTATCACCAATAATGCTAGATATTTGACATCAATGACAATATTTCCAACACCCATATGGTGCAGGCACTCATCGGAGATACCTATGATGTAATCAAGTGGTCTAAATCGGCATCAACCATGTAGTGGGTGCCTTCCAACACCATACAACCCACCTAAATAATGAGGGTGATCATTCACACCATACCAATGCACACCCATATTATAAAAGCATGCGTCTATAATACGCCAACATTTATTTGTAATTGTACCCTATTGATGAATGACTATGTGAATGATATAGATGAGCACCAACACCCTTTTAGGTGAATGCTGATATGATGTATATGATCACTATTTCATTTTGCATTATTTGATGCCCACTAGTATAGTGTTGATACCCATCCAAATCACATAGGTGTTCATCTACATGATGCTAGCATCCACCCACACCATGCCAAAATTCATCTAGGTTACTCAGGTATCTGTCTATAAGTTTTTGGAGATCATTCACACCATACCAACATTTATTTGGTTTATATATGTGTTTGTCTATAGTTTTTTGGTGATCATCCTCCTAATGCCATCAAACATATACACGAAACAAGTATATGCCTAAGTCATGCTAGTATTCATCTGTATTACATTGATGCCTATCCTCATTATACTAGCATCCATTTGTATTATGTGGGTGTTCATCTATGCCATGGTGGTGAATGTCTATAAACATGCATCCATTCACTTGAACCTTGTTGATGTTTGTTTGTGTGGCTCTGGTATTCATCTTCATTATGTTAACTTTCATATGTAGTGTGATGATGTTTATATACATCACATGGGCATTCATATACATATTTTCATTATTTGATAGTGTTATACAGTCATTTATCTAGGTTTCTTGCACATTCATCCATGTTTGTAGGACTTCTATAATTCACTGCATGGCATTGGATGATTCTCCTCTGTAATGATATGCCTTCCAAATTAATTCGCCACCATTATGAATTCGATTCACCTTGGGACCTCCATGGATTCTTTTATATGGCCCACTAAAATGAATCCTGATATGAATTTTGAGACAAGAAATTTGGAAAGCAAATCTTTAGAATAGGTTAGAATAATGTGTATGGGTTTGTGGTACATAATTCATACAAAAAAATCCTTCATATTCTCAATCAAATAAAATGTGCACTTCTTTTACTTTGTCTTATGTTTATTTTGACAAATTATATATATATATATATATATATATATATATATATATATATATATTTGAGCATAATATTAATTATGGGACTGATTCACAAGTGTTTTATTTTATAAGCTCCTAGGTGCATTATGTTTTGGTTGCTTGGTTTTAAGTTTTGAATTTTATGCTCCATTGTATCCACTACAACATGTTTTATTCACTTATGTATGGTTTAAAATCAAATAAAATTAAAAAAGATCAATTGTTTTCAATTTAGTATTAATAAATTCTAACTTGTTATTAAAGTTTCCATTGATTCATGTGTATTTATCCTTTCATGTACCTAAATGAACTCCATTTTGGTTTAGGAGGTGTGTCTATGAATCTTCAAAAATTCCTTGTGATGGGGTCTTCATGTATGTGTGATTTTAAGTACATTGAAAGGGTTATTCTTATCATATTTTGATGTGTTTGTGTAGACATCCACTTTGTAAGAGTGTGTCAATCCATGTTTTTTATACATCCATTTTACTATAGTGTATGCTTATAGTTGTTTACTTCTTCATCAATAATATTCACTAAGCTTATTAAATATTGCCATCAAACTCTTTAAAATAAGCTCCAACTTAAATTAATTTTTTTGCATACAATATCCATTGACTTGATATTCCTTGCTTCAAAAATATCATTACTGACCTTTTAAATTTATAACAAGCATGTTTTGATTCTTTTAAATTTTTCAAAATTTAATGTATCTACTATGTCTTCTTTATCTGATTTACTTCATACAAATTTTATATCAGCTTGTCCTTGAATTGCCACATAAGTTATTGCCATATTATATCCATTGTTTCCAAATCAATTGGTGTGTTACATTTTTATAATGTATAAATAAAAAATATACATTGGATGTTACACTATCTACAATTTATTTTATATCTTATCATATGTACATTTCCTTATTGGAGGCTCATAATATATAATTTTGATACATGATGTTAATTTTACGAACAATGGTTGCCCTATTGTTCCATGAATGATATGTTATGTTGCCAACTAATTAGTTTTTCCTTTCAATTGGCACACCATTTTAGTCTCCTAGTGACCAATATGATGCATTATTTAAGCAATTCATAGGTAAGGGTGAGTGTCATAAAACATATTCTTAACTAATTTTTATGAAAATTATTATAACTTGGCAACTAATACTATGAATGTTGACTACTCTAGATTTAAGATGGATGACTAGGAATTAGATGATTACCTAAAATAAATTAATGCTAAGAATAAAATAAATTATATGCAATTTCAGATACTACACTGGAAGGTGAATTCAAGTTTTATTCTTTCTTGCTCATGCTAATCTATTGTGACACCCATTATGTTGGGATAAAGAACAATGAGAAGTCCTCATTACATGCATGAGCTCAATTTAGATGTTCTTATCCATCCCTTTCAGATTAAACAAGGGTTTTATATAGAGCATTAACCATTAGGGATGCTATTCCCACTATTTTAGGACAACCGTCACCCACTTTTTAACAACCAAGGTTAAAATCCCAGTGCATGATCAATTCTTTACCAAATAAAGATGTAGACAAAGGGACAACATAGGTAATTTATAGATGGTATGCGTATTTTCCATTCTTGATTTAATATACTTTCCATATATCTAAAATGATCAATATTTTCAAACTTTGCATCCATATTATGATTTGTTATTTCTTGTTTAATATTGTAGGAGGATGGGGTAGAGCAAACCAAAGGTGAAGAGGGTCTTCATAAAGTGCCCAATGATTATGTCTCATGATATGTATGAGAAACTATATCTTCCCTTAATTTTTTATTGATCCTCATGTCAAAAATGCTTCTTTCTTCCCTTTTACAATAGTCAACATTAGGCTAATGCTGATAACCATATGTTTTTCTATGTTTTTTATGTTCTAGTTCAATAAGGTAGATTGGATCCATGTGGATGTGGCTAATAGTCACCTTCATAATGACTTTATCCATACAAATGTGCATATTTGTCATACTTTCTCTTTACTTAACCATGCTCTTAAATGTTTGTTTTTCCATATATGTTTGGAGTGACATATATATGTCGACCTTTACAATGGGAGGAGGTGGAGTTAGATAACCTTGATGACAACATTGATGAGGATGTTGATGATGATGACTATGAATGGCTTGCAGATGATTCACAATCGAAAATAGAGGAGGAACTAAATTATATAAGAACATTTTATTATATTTGAAGACATTATAATTTTTTTATTGATTTATACTTATAACATCATATGCCTTCCTCATTTAATGATAACATGTAGGTGAGTAAAACATCATGCATTTGGGTATTGCGAGGTAGAATGTGTACCTTTTCTTGTTGAGGCAATGTGACACATTTAGTGCTAATGGTGGCTATCCATTATGGCCATGAGATATATTTAATACTCACTATCATAAGATTCATTATTGGTAGGCCATTCCAAGGAAACCCCCAGGGTGTGATAAAAGTGGGAAATGTAAGCTAAAGAGAAGAGCAATCATGAAGATATAAACATAAAGGAGGTCAATAAAATGAGTATTAAAAAACTAGAGCATCAACAAGAGAGACATGTTGGAAATATCATGGATGGATAGGGAGAATGTCTCTAGCTTATGTTATCTCAGTGAGATAGCCTTGAAGTCTATTAGAGATGAGATGATTGAATATGATTTGAGTGAAATCTTGGCACAAAGAAGGGAAGCCTACATTAAGTAAAGAGAATATCATTGATAAATGGAATAAGAAAGAGAATAGGTGGAGAAATAACAAGGTTCATGTAATAATGGACCTTAGGTTAGATGCATTCTATTAAATGGATTTCACGAAGTTAAAGTTAAGATCAGTTCAACTTACTCAATATTAACATTGATATTTCTACAATGATCACCAGTTAAGTTTTAGAGGGATGATCCTCAATCCCATTCTAGTGATGATGATCACATTACTTTTAGTGAAATAATTTTTTGGAATGGTATAAGGGTTTGTTAAGGGGACTGTAGAAAATAAATTATGAATGATAGGTTGCCTCATAAATTGATATTATACTTATTATGATGATCATGTCTTATATTTAATCTTATGTCTTCCCCTACCTTTCATTGGACTCTACCTTTAAATATTTTGATAGTTTTTTATATTATTATTGCATATATTATTTTTCTCACTTGATGAGGTGGCATAGTCCTAATGATTAGAAATATTTATTAGAGGTATGATATCCACTTGTTATTTTCCAAACTTACAAGTATATTCTTCATACTGGTGTCTTATTTTTATTTTTCATTGATATTTTAAAACTTCACATTTTAAAATAGAGGAAAGTTCATGATAGGGTGACATATGCATATACCTACATTTTATGGTTGACCACTTCCACTTATTTCTCCTCCTACAGAGATTCATGCCAAGATATGAAAATTGATATTTCCTTTTAACTTCTACCATGGAAATTATTATTTACATACATATATTTTAGCATGATATGTATGGTATGTATGATGTGTGGTCAAACATATTATTTGGACATGAGTTTTAAATACAAGTGTTTCATTTATAGATACAAAGTTTTTTTCATATATGTATGACTTAAGTAATGATTTGGTAGTTAATTTTTAATTTACTAATGTATTTCATGAGAGTGCATGGTTAAATGATGTAATGTTTTTCCCATGTACTCATGAAATCATTTTTATGTGTATGTTATGTGATGTTTCTGACAAGTGGTCTATTGTGTTCACATGTTGGTGACAAAGTGCACATGTTTGCATATATCTATGTTTGTTGAGAAGTAACCACTATGGGAAGGAGTGAAATATAAGATTGTTATGCATGGATTGTGTCTTTTACCTTCCTATGTCTCATGTCACGTGTTTTTTTATTTAGGGAACTGACACAATAGAGGTTGATGTTTATGGGATGCAGTTCAAGGTAGGGGAGGATGGGTGAAAAGGAATGAAATAATCTAATACATCATAATGACCATGGTATATGTAAATAATAATGGTATTATCTATTGGTTTTTTATATTTTTAATTATTCTATACATTTGTTATTATCCAGTGTAACATGTAGTACTTTTGATTTCACTTGCCTACTTTTATCATTTGTTGACAGTGGGATAGTTTATTGTTTTCATTATTTTTATTTAAGTTATAAAATTGTGTGTAAATAAATTATTCGTAATATAATTTTTTTGTTGATATTCTTAGATTTTTCATATTCTCAAAAAAATCATTAATCTCATAGACTCTTATTTAGGACTAGATTTTTTTCTTTATCACAACTAAAAAAAGTGAATGTTATTATTGACTTTCACAAGTATTTCTAAAAATAAAGTCTTGAATCTAGATGAGAATGTGGCTTCCCAATTGCCCAAGGATATGAAATAACTTATTTTAATGATGATATATGATAATGTAATGGGTTTAGAAGAACATATTGGCTTGCATCTATCAGTAGTGGCTCTAAAATATAATCACTCAAGAGGAAAACCAATTTTTGTCTGATCTTCTTAATAGTGAAAGGAAAAAGGTTAATAATTTGTAAAGTGCAATAGATAAGAAGAGTGGATAGGTCAACAAGTTGCACTGTACACTTCTCACATTGAGGGATGAGAAGTTGGATGTTGAAATAATTTTTTTCAATCTAAAAGCTACACATGCCTACATGAAAGCACTCCACGATGCAAGGGAAAATATTATGAGGGACATGAAATTAAAAAACCAAGGAAGAATTTCCATATATGTTCAAAAAATGTATATTTTGAAGGCAAAGTATGATATCTTGTTTGTGTAAGTCAACTAGACATCTCCCAATAGTTGTGGTATTCCATAGAGAAATAATGATAATTAGTTGTGTGCAATGACTTATGTGATAGATATTTTATGTATTCTTATTAATTTATATGGAAAGAAATTGAAACACTTTCGTATTAATATTTTAATCTAAACAATCAATTTTTATTTGCTAGTACTTGATTATTCACATTTTATTCTATAAAATGACATGTCTTGTGAAGTGTTTGGATGAGGGAAACTTGTGATTTCCTAAATGTGCTACTATGTTGTAATGAGATGGTTAAAATTTTTACCACACCTTATTCAAATTTAATGTTGGATTCTTGTGAAATAAACTTACTTTAACATTCCCAAGTTTTCATCATGTTAAATAAACTCACATTCAACTCTATGACTTTCCTCTAGGGATTTGTAGCCTTGTAGGGATACATTTATGCTTATATTTTGATGATACATAGGTCTTCCTAAGACATTGTCCTTATATATATTTGATATCAATATTAAACTAATATTAAATTCTGAGGAGATTTTGTCTGAATAGAAAATAATATGCACATACTTCTAATCTTACACCTGATCTTGTATCCTTCTACAAAAAAACTATTGGTAGTTCAATTCCTTCTGACTATTACTACAATATTAAATAGATGAAATATTACTTCTAATCTTGATATTATTTTCTTATGTGAGTATGATCCATAATTTATACCTTTGGGAATCATCAAATAGTCCTCATACATAAATTTTCTAATAGTTCGTTCCAATAAATAAGATCACAACCCTTTACTAGCTTGCTCTTTCAAGGAATGTAGAAAACTAATAATAAAACCCTATTTTAAGGCCTTGTACAAGATCTATACCAACACAATCAATAATAACCTATACTATGGGTGACTTTATGAGTTATAATCACTCGAATCACATTCTACCCATTATGACAACATATAAATAATTTCCATGACTCACTTGTGAGATATGGTCATTTTGTGGCAATTGTGCATGTATTGATATACCCAATATTTTATCCACAAACCCTAGTATATGTCTATATAGTCATAGTAAAATATGATAACCATAAAGTTTCTAGAGAGGCAAATACTTAATATCATGTCCTGTGTCACAACTCAACCTTATAACTTCTACCGTTGGATATACTAGTATTGAATTTAAATTAGCTAATTAAAAATAATCAAAATATAATGCAAAATATGTGGAGTGATATGTTTTTTTTAAGTTATTTAATATGAAAAAATAAATTATATACTCTACTCAAATCTAGTTGTATATTCAATCCAAAACCAATCTTATATTCTACCCAAAATCACTTATATAGATTTCTTGAAAAATCACTATTATACTTGACACTAGATTTATATGATACTTGAAAATGCATGTGATTTAAGAGAATCACCTTAAAATTTTACATAATCCATCTTATGGTTTTAAGTGGTGTGTTTGACAATAATAAAACCCTCTCAAGCTTCCCTCTCTAATGTTAATATTTTATATTTATTTGTATGAGTTTTCCTTCTAAAAAGACAATGTTTGAAATTTGAATGTAATCAAGTAAATAATATTTGATCCTTGGGCGTAGATTTTTATCCTCCCCATTAAATGTAAATGTGTTCTGAATCAATCAAAATAAAATCTAATGTGAGAGTAAGGATAAATCGCAATACCTAAGTAGTAATGATGAATTGTTGAGGACAAGTCTCCTTAATAAGTCAATAGGAGATGATAATGGGCTCTAAATCCAAATATAAAATGTTATTTCATGATATAGATCTTAAAAAATAGACTAGGAGTTCAAGAATATATAAAAATAAAAGTGTAGGAGGTGAATGAGTATGATGAGAAATTTTGTAGGTCTCCTAGACCTAAAAATAAGAATATATAGATAATGTTGATTGAATAAAGGAGATTTCTTTTGCTAATTGATCTTGATTGTATTTTAATAATAGACTTAGGGTATGATATTATATTATTTTGTATTTGAATTGAGTTACCTATAGTCTTAAATATAAATTTTAGGCTAATGCAAGTCTTCCATCAAACTTACAGAGGTATATTTTGTATACTTTCTCTAAGAGGTATATTTTGTATACTTTCTCATATATACATAAAGGATTTTGGATTCTATTTATTATTCCCAATGTTTTTTATCTTGAAGAATACAGATTTAGTTTTTTAATAAAGGTTTTATTTTCTTTTTGATGTTTGATCTCTCATCTCTCTCAAATTATTTATTTTCATCTAATATAGTCATACACCGTGGCTTGGAAATACATGCCAATATGTTCATGAGCTCAAAATTAATATTGTAGATGTTAGAGGAGGTAGTCAAACTAATATTCCAAGTAGTATTTAGTTTTAAAAGTTTTTGAGTTCTATGAACCACTCATAAGAAGCTCTCAACATTTGTAAAATATAGTCAAACCCTAAATGAGGGTTCTTAAAAAAAAAACCCTATATATTTAAAATTATCAACTAAAATTCAATGAGATTTTGGGAATAGTTTATAGATGGAGTCTAAAATTTATTAAAATTTATCATATATTTAAAAGAGCTTAGGGAAATCATTTATTAAAGATTTTTTACAAGCTTGCATGTAGGTAGTCATTGAAGAGATAGTCAAAAGAGCTTTTAGTGAGTATTTTGTGTTGTTTGAGATTATAATCCAATATAAGGATATAAATCATATTCAAAATATAGAATAAAATATGATAATAGGTTTAATATTGGTTTAATAACTTCATTTAATCTTTGTTCCTTTAGTGCATAGAATTAGCCCTGTATAGGCCTAAAGACTAAAAGTTGCTATTAAAACTACTTTTTTGGGAAACCAATCAAATCACTAGTTTTTCATCATTGTAAATGATATATAATATCTTATGATTTCATTCACAAAACTATTGAGTAACATTTCAAGAATAATAATATCTTTTAAAATAATAAGCTAGGCCTAAATAGAGCTAGAACATAGTAAAGTCTGGTGATCTAATTAAAGTTTTTAAATTTTCATAACCTTGGTATATGAGTAAATAAGAGAGATATTAAAGTTTCCTAAGACAATCCATGAATCTATTCTATGTCTATTAAGAAGAAATCACAAAATAACATCTTTTTTGATATCTAAAATATCTTAAAGAGATTTGAAGTAAATAAGAGAGATATTAAAGTTTCCTAAGACAATCCATGAATCTATTGTACGTCTATTAAGAATAAATCACAAAATAACATCTTTATTGATATCTAAAATATCTTCACACGGTCCTACATAAGTTTTTAGGACAAAGTAAAGTTCTTGGTCACTTGGAGACCTAATAGGGGGTTTGAACCTTTAAAAATACTCAATAAGTTCATTTCCATTGTCCTGGAAATCCTTGTGAATTAAAAAAAGAGTTAAAATTATAGATTCTTCAAGGTTGTAGACATCCAAGAAAAAATTAGGATTAAGTGGAGTAATTTATTCTTGGTGCCAATTTATAGATGATCATTAGTGAAGAATAAATTTAGATAAATTATATTCAAGTTAGAAAAAACTAGGATATTATTCATTTGAGTAATATGATTCAAGTTTTTAAAGGGTAATGGTCCTTTTAATAAAAAAATACACCTATTTCAAGTTGCTGACATAGTATAAGCTTAATAGATAACAACATTTTAGAAGGAATCTAGTAATATTTAGAGTGATAACATCATAGAGTTTGAATTAGTAAGATTAGAGATAGAGATTAAAGTTCATTTCTCTTTCAAGACCAATATAATAGATATTCATTTGTTATACTCATTAAGAGATCTAGGAATGGTATATATTATTTAAAGTTGATTATAAAAAAAATAAAGGAAAAATGTATCGAGGAAAATGGATAAGCTTACTCAAGTGCAAAATATTTCATGAATATAACTAAAAGTGTTCTAGGAGAGTGAAAAAAATGTGATATTGTCATAGATCTATATACATGTCTTGAAATAGGTGTATCCTTGTTTACTATCTTTATTATTTTCCCATAGCCATTTCATATACTTCACCCATGAGATATCAAGATTTTAAATTTTCACATGTATAACTACACTCTTACATTGAGCTTGAATATATTATAATGTAGGATATTGAGATACAATCAAAAAATAAACCTTATATTAAAATCAAATAATGGGATATAATCAACAATCCTTCTTGGGCTATCGAAGACACATAATTTCATTTCTATACTTATAGCATGCATCCAAAAAATTACAAAATAAATGATGATTTCAAAATTACACATGCATTCATTCACATAACATACTCATATGAACTTCAAGCAAGAGACAAACCAAAATGTACTTTCTTTATCCATAGAATAAACATTATCAAACATGATTGTTAACAACACTATAAACAATTAGTCATGTTGTGCATCTATAAGTATAAAACATAAGTTCCTTGAACCATAAATAAAGGAAATGGTAAACCAAGATGCTAAAAAATATCCTCCCATTCCATGTTCACCAAGTATTCACTTTCTGAGGTGACACTATCATCTAATGGAATGTAATCACCATCTCTATCATCATCTTGCATGAGTGTAAATAAGTACATGGGTTTTATTCTCAATATCCTTTTTCTTAGTCAGAAGAGAGGAAAATAGGTGGCATGGGAGATTGTGTGCCTCTTCCACAAATTTACAAATGGATGGGTTGGAAAAAGTCTTGATGCATCACAATGGTTATTTTAAAAATTGTATAGTTTGAAATGCACTCAAAATGGGAGCTTCACTGCAATGAACACATTTCATACTTGATCTAGGTGTACATACACATCTAGATCAATTGACAACTTTGTCAGCAAGAAAATTTAAAATAAGGGCCTCAAGTATGATTGGATGGAACTAAGAGTATTTTAAATAGTAGGAAAAACCATATCATGCTCTAGTCATTCATATGACCATTGTATGAAGAAATCAATACCATGCCTCTCTATCAATATCAAGAACTCATAAGTCACAAATGGAATGTGGTACTTAGGATATCCCATGTTATAATTTAAAAATAAAATTACACCATCATAGACCCTCAAGCTAGATTAAGTCTATAGTGTATCCCAACCCCCTCCAATTTATGGTAGTGGATACTGTAGATTAATTTCTTACTCTACATCGTATTTAATTTATTTTTTGATTCGAGAACTGCAATTTTGGTTCCTGCGCATCTTGGATGAAGCTGCAGAGTTTTGATGCAGAGGATGAGTTCATTTTTGCCTAAGTGTCAAAATGCAGCAAAAGCTGCCAAGTGTCGTCCTTTGAACATGGTTCCTTTTTCCCCGTTTGTTCCTTTCATTTCAATTTTGGCCTAAGTATTGGATTCATGTCAAATCTACCAAGTGTCACTTTCTAAGGATGGAGCCAACCAGCTGGCGACCTCTGAGGACCCTTTTGTAGCTTTCTAGAGAATGCAGATCATGCCACGTACCCAGTAACGGCTAAGCAGAATGCACCACGTGGCAACATCCATGCATCATAGAGGTACCCACATTTTCTTTTGACAAAGACTTTCAATGAGCCAAGCTTCAAAGTAGTGGAAAGCACCAAGTGGTAGTTGTGGAGGCCCTAAACTACCTTTTTGAAGAATAAGCAGAAGTCACCATGTGTCGACGTTCGAGAAACTTTGGTTCAACGCTTGGGTCCAACATTTTAGTTTAATCATTTTATTTTGCCTAAGTGCCATAAAGTAGTGGATGCTACCAAGTGTCACTCTCTGGTCCCTCTCCACTCCATCCACAATAGAAAGTAGAAGACACCACGTCCCCATAGAATATAAAGAGGAAGATGCCACATATCTTCCCAGGAACAACAGAGGTCACCACGTGTCAATTTTTGAGGGACCATCTTTGAGCCTAATTGCTAATTGAATATTGTGGTGGGTCTCAGATGTTATTTTGAAGGACTATGGAAATGCCAAGTGTCAACATGAAAAGACCACCACGTGCATCCATCCCTTCCCAAAAGTTTCTCGAGCAAGGATCGCATAAGTTTTGTTTTTATAAAATTGCAAAGTATCAAGGAAGCGGACTGCGACAGGTGTCAGAGGCAGAGCATTCCTCAACGAAATATGGAGAAAGTGGAAGTAGCCAAGTTTCATCCTTCAATGTCTTCTATTCAAAAGGAGAGATTTTTTCATAATTGGCTAAGTGTCCTCTTCCATCTTAATAGAACAGAGTACCCGTCTACCTGTTACAGCAAAAATGGAGGGAAATTCAGTGGGAGTTACTCTGGGTAGATAGAACAGAGCACTAAGTAGATTTTTGGGGCTCTCAAGCATTGAAAACACTGTCTGTTTTTCCCCTAATAGTAGAGGTAGAAGAGACAGTTGAGCAGCCAAGAAGGGATGAAATGAAGAATTTTAGGCGCAAAGAGAGGTACAAAATAGGGATCGCCATACCGTAGTCAGGGCAGTTCTTGATAAGAACAGAATGCATCCAAGGCATTAAATGCACCATCTGATTTGTCCCTTGAAAGTGAAGGACAGAGTGGAATTTTTTAGGAAATAAAGTGATCAAAGGAGTGATCCAAGGCTATATAAGCAGGATTGTAAAATCTAAGAAAAAGGGGGGGAAGAATTCTGTAGTTTTAGACTTTCTAGAGTTTTTGACCAGTAATATCATTTGCTTTTGTTTCATTTTCCTGAGTTGAAAGGTTTATATGACTGTGTGTGTTTCTGCATCTTTTGTATAATTGGAAGATTCAATAAGAAGATTGAACACTATGCCCTTGTTGATGTTATTTGTGTCATTTGCAAAGTAGTCTATATTGTAGATTTTCTAGTGTTGTGATTGGAAATGTTATTTGCTTTTGTCTTGTTTTCTGGAGTCTAAAGTTCTACATAACTGTGCATGACTTTTATGCCTCTTTTGTGATTGGAAGATTCTATTAATAAGATTGAACACTATGCCTCTATTGATAATTCCTGTATCTCAGTAAAAGACTCCTCTATTGTAAGCCTCTGTTTCTGTTATTCCAGTCATTTACATTGATCATGCACTTGTCTGCTCTTAAATGTAATTGAATCATATAATAGTCTCACTATGCTTAGGTTAGGATTAGGATTACACTCAGGTGCATCACCATAGTTAGGTTTCAATTCCTGAATTTTGCATTTCTATCTAGTCTCCTATCCCTTTTCCCAACACCT
Organism: Torreya grandis; assembly: GCA_037957365.1. Lineage (NCBI taxonomy): Eukaryota > Viridiplantae > Streptophyta > Pinopsida > Cupressales > Taxaceae > Torreya > Torreya grandis. The sequence goes on along the minus strand of JARHVA010001746.1, from coordinate 89,826 downwards.
ATAAAATAGAAGAGACCAGCTTCTTTAAAACCTGGAGGTTGTTTCAAGTCGCATTATCCCACAACTTGAAACTTCCCATTGTTGATTGGTTAAGATCTAGTGAAATTTTTTCCACCAACAGTTTCTGGCACGCTTGGTGGGACACGTCTTTCAAAGAGTTGAAGAATTTTGGTGTGTTCTTTAGCCAATTAGCCTTTGGAGGTTTTCATCAACACCAACAATGACTCTGAGTCATCAGCCAATCAAGTAGTATCATCAAGAAATCCCTGGTGGTATGTATAACTCTGTAACTCATAGTTATGAGTCTTATTCTCCTTATATATTTAATCAAAAACAAACTTCTCCTGGAATCTTGTCAAGTAACAAGGATACAGGTGGTTATGAGCTATACCAATCTTGTGACCAGTCTCCCCAATATGTCACATATCATGATGAACCTGACCTTATTTTCACCTTCAAAAAAGCATTACTGGGATTAAAAAAATATGTGTTAGAGCTTGACAGTAGGAGGGGATACGGCCAAGAAATTCCTTGTCATGTCATCTATCAAGTAAGGGAAGAAATTGACCAAATTAAAAGTGAGTGGGATTCCATTGAAAGGGAAAATTGACAAGAGCTTACATATGAAATGTTGGATGTGTGTGGATTGATTGCATTTTTGGAAGAAATACTAAGTGTTCATGAGAACCAGCCTTACCAAGTCTACCAAACTTCATATCCACCACCATAAATCCCATATCAAACATATGCCACGTCTACTCATGAGCAAGGTCAAACTTGTCAAGATCATTTCCCTAATAATGCAGAGTCTATGATAGCAACAAGTCAAGAGGACCCCAAACTCTCACTTTCCCCTTAGGTCCCTTCCACCCTTACTCAAGAAGCTTCTTGTTTTCCATCACAACCTTCTTCTTCATCCCCTTTCGAAGAAGAATATATTTTGAAGGAATCAATTGAGTATGCAAAAGAATATGCTTAATTCATGGCTAGTCAAGAGGATTCCATAAGAATAGATGAGGAGGAAATCACCATAGATTCCCCCTTTGATGAGCAAGAGGATAAGCTGCAAGCTTTTCCTTAACCTCTAAGGAGGAAGAGATCATTTCTGACTTTTTCCTCACCTTGTAAGAGGATATGGAGGAGTATGGACACTCCCTTGATCAAGCCATTGAGACAGGTGACACTACCCTTCAGGAAGGCTATGAGTTGGCTAAATGTGGAAAAGACAAAATCAAGGCTCAAATGAGTATGCATAAAGCATGCCAGCTTTCATATTCATCCTTTCAAGAGGATGCAGTCATCATGGAGCATGATGATGAAATAAAGCTAAAATTTGAAGGAGATGAGCCAAGAGATAATGAATATCAAAAGGCACAGAGTGAAGAACCAATATATAATGATTTCTTGATGACACTCGACAGCATGAAGAACCAGCATTCGACGGGCATTCAAGGACAAGAAGAGTTCATAGATATCAAATACATGTTTTGCTCAGACTCGTTCGAGTGCAGGAAGACCTGTGTGGCTGGTGCAGTGAACATTCCATCAATGACATATCTGTTGCAATCACCGGTGTGGCAACACAAGTTGGCTTGTCATAAAAAAGACGTGGGAAAGTTCATTTTTGATCTTGGAGGGAAGTAAGGATTTGTCATTAATGTAGTTAGGTAGTTTCCATTCCCACATTGCTTTGTTTTTATTTTTTGCTTTCTTGCTTTTCTTTTAAAATAAAGCATTTTAAACGTAGAGTCGACGTCTTAGAAATTGTTTAATTCTTTAAATTTTGCTGAAATAAATGCTTCCCCAGATCTTCGAGATCTCTAAGGTACCTTGCACTGCATAATGTATTCACCTCACTGTTTCATGAAGATTGAGTAGGATTTGCTAACGGTCACCTAAAATTAATGCCATTTGGGACTTGATAGGCCCATAAATACCCCCTTAGCAAAATGCTCAAGCATTCTTGCAAAAATATCTTGCTCATTGCAATTGTTAGCACTTAATGAAATTTGTTTTAGAAAGTGTGTTTTGTATCTTGCACAAGACTCATATACCAAGTATCATACAAGAGATACAGAGATGGCATGAGCATCATCTTCTCAGCAAGGAGTAGGGGCACTGGGATATCTTGACAGATTACTGGCTAGAAAATCATATGCTATAGCTCCTATGCAGCCACCAAAGAGCTACCCAAGAACAAAAGCCCTAGGAGTCAGCCAGACCAATGACCCATCCAAAGTAAGGGACTATGTAGATGGAATCGTGGACCCAATTCTATAAAGAGCTAGCGGCAAGAACCTTAGATAAGGAGCGCACCAATGGTGTCTATAAAGAGCCCAGGCAAGGTAGTATGAGACATTTGAGATGAGGATATAGACCTCATAATTGGATGAATTTGTTGTTCCATCTATGCACCCATGCACAGATATAATTGAATTGTGTGCAGGCTTGTTCAACCCACAATCTTGCTCCATCCAACAAGGCCCCTTCATGTTGCAGGTCACCCCTCAAGTAATCAGGGACACGCTTTCCCTGTGATATGATGACACTACCACCTTCCCTATTATTGATAGGATGTAGAGGACATGGGCAAATGTCAACACTTAGACCAGGTTTTTGAGGTCTGAGTTGCAAATAGCTGATGGAGACTCGACGGTACCCATGCTCCCTGCTTCAAGAACTCATTTTTCACCCGCCAGCCAGGATGCACTGTCGATGATGGCTATCATCTTTGGAATGAAGGACAACACAGTTGTATACATGGAGTAAATGGTCATCCTCTTTAGGCTTAAAATAGTTGATAAGATGCAATAGTACTGTCTTGACTTCTCTAAGCACCTCGCCTTCTCGATGGTCGAATAGCTGACCCAATTCAGGTCAAAGGGGATATTCAGGTATTCCTCCTTTTTGTTCCATCTTATTTTTCACCAAAACCCTGACCTCTTCTCCCAATTTATGAGCCTCAACCTATATGACTCAGCCTTCAACCCTCAAAGAACTATCCCTGTGTCTACATGGACACATGTTTTATCAAAAACCAATGACACGTATGATTTTTGGGAGCTGTTCGTCACCCCTGTTCTTCATTGCCTTAGCCCTAAGCCTATGATAAACATTTTATTCCCAAGTGTCACAAACCTCCTGGTCAGTTGCCCAATCCCATGTGATTTCTATTTTGGGGCCCATTACATGACCTTAAGGGTCCATGGATTTTGTGAGGAGCTAGTATTGCTACCAAAAGTTTTGACTCTTTGGTTAGCATTCTTCGAAGTTGCTAGGCAAGTATCTGTGGTTGAGAATGAATATGGCTTAGGGAAGAAGAAGAGGAGATTGTACAATCTCTTGTGGATGGCAGGCAGTGTGAGCCTAGAAGCCAAAGAAGCTGAGACTGTACTGCTAAGGAAGCTGACCTCCCTGGGCTTCTTGTTAGTAGAGGACAAGTGGGTTTATGACCTAGCAGATTACATAGCCTCCTTAGTGAGGAAAAATAGAATTGGAGCTAGGATTGTGCATGAAATCCACCCTTCTAGGAAACTACGAAAAATCTTGCAGAAGACACCTCTGGTCTCTATGTCGAGTTGACAGACCTGCCTCTCCCACCAAATAGGCCATGGGAGACCTTCTATGAAAAACAAAGGGATTATGATCCCAAGGTCAGAATGACCTCTAGTTTGAGAAGGACACTGAGGAACCAAGGATGGGATGTAGAAAAAATTGAAGCCTATTGGAAACAGAGGCAAGAAATCTCCCAGACCACCCATGCCTTCGGAGGCATGGACTCAAATGAAAGATGGGAAGAGCTTTGGGATGAATGGCATCCATCCCCTATTTCTAGCCTAGACATAAGCCAAGTGTCAGCATTTGGGGTGGAGCAAGCAGTTAGAGCAGGACCAAGCCAACCACCACAGACTTCAGAGCAAGCTATAGCTGCCATAGAACAACAAAGAAGTGTGGCATCCCCATCACCATAGGCCTCCTCATCATCGAGAGTAATTGAAGTCCCTAGTTCTCCACATGTGTCACCAATAACAATAGAGGCAAAAGGGAGACAAATGCAACATGAGGCAGAGTCACCCAAAAAAAGAGGGTGCAGTTCCAATTAGATCTAGAAGAAGAGGAAGAGCCTTCACAATGCCCATCATAGAGCACTACAACTTCCCCACAGGTAATTCTTCCTCCCCCTCCTCCCTCTTAATCCATTCCCCACCCTGTTGAAATAATGCCTCCGCCCAGTCAATCAACACCTCTTGCCACTACTGCCATTCCCATCTCACAAGCCACCCCCTCATCAACACCTCTAGCCCTCACATTACCCAATTTTCCCCCCTCCATTCCTAGGAAGATGCCCCTGTAACTCACCCCTAGCTAGCTAATGGCTCTCCAATATGGCCTACCACAAGGATTTCCCTTTGCAGGGGGACATATTGCATCCCCTTCCACCTTCTAGATGCAGGGTAATGCTACTAGGAAGGCAAGAGAAGCCTGATTGGAGAAGAAGAGGAGTAAAGAGAATAAAGCACCATCGATTCCACATTTGAGGTCAAAATTTGATCCCATCCAATAGCAACTGATGGTGACCCATTTATTGCCCAATGTTGCTAGGTTGAGCGAGCAAATGTAGGTAGAAGACTACACCATGAATGAAGTGGCCATTGACATGTCCCTATTCAGGCCTCAAGATAGAGTCGAGCTGCTGACCGAATCCATTTCTATAGTCACAAAAGATTACTTGAAGAAATCAAGGAGACTGTAGAAGATGGAGGTTGATTTGGCCCAGGAGAAGGTAAACTATAATAGTTTGGCTGAACACATAAAAATGAAGGACAGTGAAATAGCTATTCTGTAGAAACAGTTGCAAGATATTGTTTCCCTTTAGGCTTAACGGGCAATTCAGGCCCAAAATGATTCATTGAAGATGGAGCTTTCACTTGCAAAAGATGCAGCTATAGCTCTAAGATGGAAAAATGCAACATTGTAAGGAAGAGTCGAAGGACTCCAACTGCAGGTTACCCAGTCATAACAAGGGCTATTGGAAGAATAGAACAAGGCTGTAGCTTTTCAAGCCTAGATCCAAGCTGAGCAATAGAGGACTACACAACTAGCGATTGAGCTGGCCAATAGGCCAAGAGTTGTTAGAGTCACATAGTTGGTGAAAGAGCTCTACAAGTTGGCATGGGCAATGATCTCTTCTGAGATTATCCAGCTCAGGCCAATTTTCACCTTCTTACACAACACACAGTAGCTGTGCGAAAGGGTAGAGAATCTAGTACAAAGCACTCTAGCCATGATCTCTCAGAGAGTCACAGACTCTTATTCTTTACTAGAGAAGCTCTATAGCTCAAGGGATGTGACATTAGTATCCATGGGAATCCCTGAAAGAATGGTCACTATAAAATGGGTCAATGAGGAACTTAGTCACAATGCTACGACCAATAGTTGTAGAAGCTGTCTCAATGTCGTGAAGGAAGGCATCGGTGAAATGAGACACCACATTGAAGATTTGGTGCAACTAGGCTTGCCTTCCCCATTTCCAGATGCAAAGACAGTCCTGATGGCTGACCAACTTCAACCATTGCTGTTGGCTAGACAAAAGGATTAGATAGTTTTCTAGAGCTTGCAGGATGATTCCTCGGCCTTAGAGGTTGAAACTATTCTAATTCTTATTTTTTGGCTAGAATCCAAGCTGAAAGCCACTACCGAGGTCCTACAAACCTTTTTACACAAGGATCTCATTAGCTTGGATCTGGCCTTCAATGAATTGCAGAACAAGCAAGGATTATCTGACCATGAGTGGTCTATCTTCCAAATAGTGTTGTTAAAGCTGTAAATTTTGAAATTTTGATCGAGCAGGTGTTGGGTTCTTTTTGAACAGGCTCAAAAGCCCTAGTGGTCGCTAATAACTATAGAGTAATTTCTTACTCTACACCGTATTAAATTTATTTTTTGATTCAAGCACTATAATTTTGGTTCTTACACATCTTGGACGTAGCCACAGAGTTTTGATGCAGAGGACAGGTTCATTTTTGCCTTAGTGTCAAAATGCAATGGAAGCTACCAAGTGTCATCCTCCGAACATGGTTCCTTTTCCCTTTTGTTCCTTTCATTTCAATTTTGGCCTAAGTATTGGATTCAAGCAGAATCTACCAAGTGTCACTTTCTGAGGATGGAGCTGGCCAGCTGGCGACCTCCAAGGACCCTTTTGTAGCTTTTAAGAGAATGCAAATCATGCCACATACCTAGTAATGGCTAAGAAAAATGCACCACATGGCAACATTTGCGCATCATAGAGGTACCCACATTTTATTTTGACAAAGACTTTCAACAAGCCAAGCTTTGAAGAAGTGGAAAGTGCCAGGTGGTAGTTGCAGAGGCCCTGAGCTACCTTTTTGAAGAATAAGTGGAATTCACCACGTGTCAACATCCGAGAAACTTTGGTTCAACACCTGGGTCCAATGCTTTGGTTTAATCATTTTATTTTGCCTAAGTGCTATAAAGTAGTGGATGCTACCAAGTGTCACTCTCTGGTCCCTCTCCACTCTATCCCCAACAAAAAGTAGAAGACACCACGTCCCCCTAGAAGGAAAAGTAGAAGATGCCACATACCTTCCCAGGAATAGCAGAGGTCACCATGTGTCAATTTTTGAGGGACCATCTTTGAGCCTAATTGCCAATTGAAGATTATGGTGGGTCCTAAATGTTATTTTGAAGGACTATGGAAACACTGAGTGTCAACATGCAAAGACCACCACGTGCATCCATCCCTTCCCAAAAGTTTCTCGAGCAAGGATCGCATAAGTTTTGTTTTGATAAAATTGCAAAGTATCAAGGAAGCAGACTGTGATAGGTGTCAGAGGTGGACCATTCCTCAATGAAATATGGAGAAAGTAGAAGTGGCCAAGTGTCATCCTTCAGTGTCTTCTAGTCAAAAGGAGAGAGTTTTTCATAATTGGCTAAGTGTCCTCTTCCATCTTAATAGAACAGAGTGCCCATCTACCTATTACAGCAAAAATGGAGGGAAATTTGGTAGGAGTTACTCTAGGTAGATAGAATAGTGCACCAAGTAGATTTTTGGGGCTCTCAAGCATTGAAAGCACCATCTATTTGTCCCCTAATAGTAGAGGTAGAAGAGATAGTTGAGCAGCTAAGCAGGGACAAAATGAAGAATTTTAGGTGCAAAGAGAGGTATAAGACAGGGATCACCATACCGCAGTCAGGGCAGTTCCTGATAAGACCAGAATGCATCCAAGGCATTGAATGTGCCATCTGATTTGTCCCTTGTGAGTGAAGGATAGAGTGGAATTGCATGGGAAAGAAAGTGATCAAAGG
>JARHVA010001746.1:40000-67500 GCA_037957365.1 Torreya grandis | reverse complement strand
CTATCTTCAAATTAAATAACAACACATAACATCAACACCATATTTCATTTTAAAGGTGTTAAACTCAAATGAAATAATTATTTTACATGAAATATTAAAAATAAAATCAAACTAAATATTATTAATAAATGTATTATCATCATAAGATAAATGCTTAAATCTATTTTTTTAAACATCAACATCCATCAATTCAAAATTATAAGTTCAACACTATTCTCTACTATTCATTATATTGTAGACATCAATATCACATAATATTTGCATTAATTATATTAATTTCCATTATTTATCCAAACCATTTTTTACACATTCAAAAATTATTAAACAAATGTTTCAATATAATGAGATTAACACACTAGAAGGGTATCTTGCTAGTGCAGTTTCAATGGTTTCATTTAGAAACATGAAACATACAAATAAAATATTGGTAAGGCAGATGGACGTCATGAATTTATATTGTAATCCTCTAATATTACATGAAACCACATTCTTAGGAATGGGATAAAACTTAATCATACTAATTATAATTCATTAAATACACTATTTAGATCCTTGTATAATAATGTTAAAGCATAGAATATTTTTTTTAACATGTTAAAAATATTATTCTTTTTCTTGATGCTATTTTATAAGAAACATAATAAGATACATGACTTATCTTACAATTTATAAGATTAAATATTAATCCACACCTGTGAATGTGGTTTCATGTACCCCTAGAGGGTTGAAATATGGGTCACCAACCTCTATCTACCTTTCTAGGAGAAAATTATTATGTTTCAAGTTCCATTATTAAAATTATTGAAGTTAGAGAAACATAATTCCCTTATATTGTGTTGATATTATCATATTGTACTATGTCAAACTTTTTAAGGCAATTATTGACTACAATAATATTTTGATATTTAAAAACTATCTATTTTATTTATTTTTAGTTAATGTTTTATGTGAGGTATTTTATCCTTGCTATACCCATGCTTTGAATACCTTGTAGTCATGATAACGTTGTTTAAGGTATGTTCCAAATGGATTCATTAGTTTTAATAGTTTTAGAGCATTTTTTTAACATACCTTTTAATTTAATGTTGTTTCACAAAATATAACATTCATATGTCATTGCATTGAATGCAACATGTACTAAAGTTAGTAAGATATCAAGCCATAATGCTAATATCCTTTCCTATTCACAAAACACAAGTAACTATCATAAGTTCAAAATTATATCATGATAAATTATAGATGGATATACCCTTATGCAGTGTGGCCTTCTTGGTTGTGCTCTGAATATAATTTTTATTCTATTTTTTTATTACAACTTAAATATTTTTTTGAAAATTTTATTGCATGCACATAAACTAAAATGATGGGATTAAGACATTTAAATGTGTTTTATGGATATGAAATACTATTATCTTTCATTACTTAATTATACAATTTAATATACCAATTTCATCAAGAAGTGTCAAAGTTTGAAAATATCAATGCCAAAATATACATCATCCTCATGTAGCAATTAGACATGTGTCACAAAAACTATTTGGAAATATATAACATTTTTTTGGATATATATTTTTTGTATATATCTTGTCTAATGATAATGGTGAAGAGTATTTTTTAAATTTAATTGAAATAACATATGAATAGAGGGATAATAGTGTGTGTGATAAATACCCTCTTTGTAGACGTGCCCAAAATCTTTCAATTTACATTCATTGATTTATGTAATGATAATAAGATATGCAAAAAATGGTTAAAATAATGATGGCCTAAGATATAATATATTAATATGCCATTCCATTAAATGTGTGCAATGATTATAGGATATGAAAAACATGGCCATCGAAAGGATGATATATAACACATAAAAACTTAATGACAAAAAAACTAAAAAAATAATTTTGTGCATACCCAAAAATTACTAGAACACATATTCAGTCAAATATTTTAAGGGAATCTTACAAGATGCAGATACCTAATTTTTATTTGGGGGTAGTTTTAGATGTTAGTTTGTTCTTATCAATTGCTGGTTCATACTAAACTCTTATTAGTATGTGTTTATTTATGATATGGGACTTGGTTTCCTCCCTTAGTGTTTTTTTATCTATCCTCCCTATTTCCACCCTTTCCCCCCTTTTTTGTGTTTTTGAGGTTTTTGCCAATGTATTTGTACTTCTTGGTTGACTAGGAGTGTAGTAGTATGATCTTGATCCCTTATTTTTTTAGTACTTTTGACTCCACCCCATTATTTATTTGGTAGTTATGTTCCATTTTTTTTATATTTCTCAACCTTTGTGTGTTAGGTCATCTATTTGAATTTTATAAGTATATATATACACAGATGCAATAGTGCATGCAATAAAAGATATATACAAGCAAATTGAAGTAAGAGTGATAAGTGAAAAACTCAAGGGTGAAAAATAAAAGTTTGAGGGCATAATTAAATTTCTTAGGGAATATTTATATTATATTTATTTATATTGAATCATTTCAAAATTTTCATTTAGTGAAAATATCTTATAAGGGTAATGGATTGCATCATATGGTTGCTTGTTAAACTGAATAACATGTTAGTTTCAAAAATATCCAATTGTGAGGGTCTGATTAGGTCAAGCATACAAATTTACCACATTATTTTTTAAGGTCTTGAAATATTGGTTAACTAATTAGGGCTTCAAGAAAGGAGAAGGATTTTTGAGTGATGCATAATGAATTTTGACAAACTGAGTGAGCTTTTTAGATCTTGAGAGAAGTTGATCTTAGATTCTCCCACTCAAAATAAAAATACTCAATACATGCACATACTTATATCATAACTATTTACAATTACTAATGGAAAAGGGTCCAAAAACAACAATAATTTTACAAAGAGGCCAAACATTGAATTTTTTAGTCATTTATCAAGGAATGGGAGTATATATTTTTCATCAACTTATGAGAATATTGATTAAACGTAGTCCTATCTTTGCATCACCAATTTAAACAATATTTTTAAAATTGGAAAATTATTCTAATTGAATCATTATACAAAATAATGAGCATAGTAAAATCAATCAAGGCTTAACATCGGGGAAAGAAATTATGGCATGAAATGCATTTCAATGCTAATTGAGCCTTAGTATGTTACTGTAATATTTTTAATTGCATGTTATTAACCATGATTTAAGTATTACTAAATATTAGGTGGCTTAAATTTATATCTATTATATTATAGGGTTGAATAGTGTAATGGATGTGCAACTAAGCCATCCAAATTTAGTTTTTGTTATAAGTAACTAAATGTCTATTATTACATTTAATGGGAGATAGTGGGCAAGTACTTGACTTGCATATATATTTTCCATCTTTCATGTATTATTCAATTATTTTATTTAGATATTTAATAGACATTGAGATATTTTTCCATCAATTCTTCTCTCTACCTATTTATATCTTAAAATTATATGAGTTATGACTCACTTAATTTCTATATTGGGCAATCCCAAAATGTAATATAGTGTCAAATCCATATAAGGATAGGTTCATAGAGTAAGGATTTTTTTGAGAAAATTTTAAATAATCTTTTTTATAGGGACATTTTTGGTAGGGTTTCAAAACATCTAAATAGGTTGTAAATTTATTGAGAATAATTTTTATAGGTACAAGTTGGTTCTTACAAGTCATTATACCATCAAATAGACCATAACACTATTGATAGGTTCTTCTTTGTTTATTTTTTTAAATTTAAAAAAAAATCATACTATACAACCATATGAAACTCTCCATACTATTTTGTGCCCATGTAGCACTTTTACATCCTTAACATTTGCTTTCATGTTTCATTTGTGCTAGGTGAAATTATGCATTTGCATTGTGATTTCATGACATATAATAGATTTTTTATATCCCTTGGTTTTATAGACTTTTTGGTCTTATGATGATTAAAATCATTTTTTCATTCATTCAATGCTTCAGGCAATAATTTGCACCAGATATTTACATCAAAGTTTTTTAGGGATCACACAGGTCATATGATGCACTCCTTTGGATTATTTTTTGCATTAGAAATGGGTCTAGCATTTCCTTATTTTATTAAAGCATTGGTATTAGCTTTGAGAGATTATAATTTAAGTGTTTGAATTGTGCATTTTATCCTACTCTGCTTATCCACCTGAGTTGAACCCATCAGGGTTTCCATCATCAACATTGATTCCTCTACAGATTTTCCAACATTGATCCAACATGTTATTTTATGTTACTTCCTTTAGTTGAAAAAAAAATTACAATTACTAATGGAAAAGGGTCCAAAAACAACAATAATTTTACAAAGAGGCCAAACATTAAAGTTTTTACTCATTTATCAAGGAATGGGAGTATATATTTTTCAACAGCTTATGAAAATATTGATTAAACGTAGTCCTATCTTTGCATCACCAATTTAAAAAATATTTTTAGAATTGGAAAATTATTCTAATTGAATCATTATACAAAATAATGAACATAGTAAAATCAATCAAGGCTTAACATCGGGGAAACAAATTATGGCATGAAATGCATTTCAATGCTAATTGAGCCTTAGTATGTTACTGTAATATTTTTAATTGCATGTTATTAACCATGATTTAAGTATTACTAAATATTAGGTGGCTTAAATTTATATCTAATATATTATAGGGTTAGATAGTGTAATGGAAGTGCAACTAAGCCATCCAAATTTAGTTTTTGTTATAAGTAACTAAATGTCTATTATTACATTTAATGGGAGATAGTGGGCAAGTACTTGACTTGCATATATATTTTCCATCTTTCATGTATTATTCAGTTATTTTATTTAGAGATTTAATAGACATTGAGATATTTTTCCATCAATTCTTCTTTCTACCTATTTGTATCATAAAATTATATGAGTTATGACTCACTTAATTTCTATATTGGGCAATCCCAAAATGTAATATAGTGTCAGATCCATATAAGGATAGCTTCATAGAGTAAGGATTTTTTTGATAAAATTTTAAATAATCTTTTTTATAGGGAAATTTTTGGTAGGGTTTCAAAACATCTAAATAGGTTGTAAAGTTATTGAGAATAATTTTTATAGGTACAAGTTGGTTCTTACAAGTCATTATACCATCAAACAAACCATAACACTATTGATAGGTTCTTCTTTGTTTATTTTTTTAAATTAAAAAAAAATTGCATACTATACAACCATATGAAACTCTCCATACTATTTTGTGCCCATGTAGCACTTCTACATCCTTAACATTTGCTTTCATGTTTCATTTGTGCTAGGTGACATTATGCATTTGCATTGGGATTTAATGACATATAATAGATTTTTTATATCCCTTGGTTTTATAGAATTTTTGGTCTTATGATGATTAAAATCATTTTTTCATTCATTCAATGCTTCAGGCAATAATTTCCAATAGATATTTACATCAAAGTTTTTTAGGGATCACACAAGTCATATGATGCACTCCCTTGGATTATTTTTTGCATTAGAAATGGGTCTAGCATTTTATTTTATTAAATCATTGGTATTAGCTTTGAGAGATTATAATTTAAGTGTTTGAATTGTGCATTTTATCCTACTCTGCTTATCCACCTGAGTTGAACCCATTAGGCTTTCCATCATCAACATTGATTCCTCTACAGATCTTGCAACATTGACCCAACATGTTATTTTATGTTACTTCCCTTAGTTGAAAAACAATAGTCCACCAATAACTATGGTCCTGAGTGGCTTTGTGTGATCATGTGGGTCTCTCCACCAGCTGATAAATGTATTTTAAGTTGGCTTAAAAATATATTATTTTTCTTACATTGTAAATAATATCTAACATAGCCTAATTGTTAGGATTCTATTGATGATTATTTTGATATTTTCATATGACATATTCTAGACCAAACTCCTTCTACATTATTTAATATGTTTTGTAAGTAGTGGATTTCATCCCACTCAGGAAGAAAATTCCACACTTACTTGACTATTCAACACTTTGAATTGTGATCACTCCTTGTGGTGAGATAATTCTTACATCACTAACATATGTTAGTTTTTATATGTTAAAATTAGTGGATTATATAACAAGTTTGTAGGACCTCTTTGTCTTGTTGTGATTTTCTTTTCCATCTTGAATAGTTAATAATTAGTTTTATCTTCTACTACTACATATGTCATTCCTTTTCAAGACATTTGAAGCCTCTTTATATGCACCTCATTGAATTTTGTAGAATAGATTAAATATTTATTCCTATAAATAAAAAATTTACATGTTGGGTGATTTTTTCTATTTTTTGAACATAATTATCAATTTAGATTCCTATTATACATAGATATTTAATCAAGCACTTATCTACTAGAACTCATATGAGGATGTAGTATGTCTAATCTTTCATTAGCATTTATTGGTGTAATCATCTTTATTTTTTGACATTTCATTAATAATATGAACATCTCTATGATGTGAGACACATTTGGTATGAATTAGATGATGTCAACATTTTAATGTTCTAGTAGTGGAATCATACGACTTGTGCAATTTTTTGGAGAACCATTTTATGTAGCTTTGGTGAAATTTATTTAGTGACACTAGCTAGGATTCCCCACTAGTATATCTAAAGTAATTTAGAGGATGTTGGCCAATTTTTTAGCCATCTTAGACTGAATTGAGTCTCATAACGCTTTCAATTTGTTTTTATCACTTTTCATGTGTTTTAGTTTTCATCCATCACTTCATGAGAGACATCCATTTCTATCACCTTATTCTAATTAAAATTTAGGGGTGTGGTTTGGTTGTGTAATGCTTATACAAGTTGTTTCCACCCAATTTTTTAAGACCAATATTTCTTCTTCATGAGCCTTATATAGAGCACCAATTCTTAATTTTCACTTGGAAGTTATAATGACTTGACATCTATGAATGGTGGTAAGAAGGATTGTCATCCATAGGAAAATTAAATATAATATTATATATCTGTACTTAGGTATCATATTAGACTTAGTTTTAAGGACCTATTTTAGAAGATTTAATTTATGTTTGATTTAGACCTCCCTAAGCTACTCTTAAGGGAGGGTATTAGTAAAATATTCTTAATTTCACATTAATAAGCCTAACTTAAGTAGTCCTAAATCCTAAGTGTCTTAAGTTTAGATTTAATATATCATAGGCATGAATAGTGTAATAAATGTTCAATTAAGCCATCCAAATTTAGCCTTTGTTATAGGATAACTAATTAGATATTTTTGTGGACAATGGGAAATAATGTGAAACTACTTAAATTTCATATATATTATCCCTCTTTCATGTATTATTTAATTAGATATATATTTAATAGGCATTGTTAATTTTTTTCATTTATTCTTCTCTCTCACCTCTCTATACCCTACAACTATGTGAGATATACCTTGAATTAGTATTTGATTTTGGGTAATCCTAAAATATGATACAATATTCCATACAAACTAGCATCAAAATAATAAGTATAATGATAATGAATAATAAGTCTTTGAAACATTTATGCCCTTGGTTAATTATTTAGGTAACTAAGACAAGATAATCACTACCATAGTTCATAACAATGATTAAATCATATACAAAATGTTATGAGATTATAAAATTAGAGAGAATTAAATCAAAATTACACATGAATAAGCATTTGAATTTTAGATAAGTTACAACTATAGAAAACCAAAAAATGAAACCAATAGAGTAGGGTTTTCATCATCAAGACAATCTTAATGCTAAAAATAAGGAACATGTCAATTACCATTGCCAAGAAACATCATGAATAAAATACATTCACCATTTTATTAGTGAATATAAATGAAACAATCATCTACCACAATGCCTGCTACTAGTTCCACTTCATAATTATTATGTAAAAGATAATAATTAAATCAAGAATGAAAATATCAATTTGAGAAAACATAGAGTTGATGCCTAGATTCTAAGAATGGACCAAAATAAATATATAGAGTATAGGTACTTGAAAATAAAAAATAAGTAAACCAAATTGTACATGCAAATGTAGAAAAATAAAGAGATAAGATGCCCACATGATGATTACAATTTCAAGAATTCAATTCTAATATCATGGAGTTCAACTAAAAAAGGGTAAAGGGTCATAACACATAATCCACATCTTATTTTTCAACTCAAAATAAAATAAAATAAGGACTGAACCTATCTATAAAATATAGCTTAACTCAAGTATAAATGTTCCTCATTGAAGTGAGGAAGTTTTGAAAATGTAATACATGTATTCAATTGTATTTAGGTTTTTACAACTAAAATAAGTATCTAAATTAACATATTTACTCTCTTTAGAAGATAGAAAAGTGCAAAAATATAAGTATGAACTAAATGATCATAGTTAGTAATTTAAAACTATGTTTATTCTACATTATAATAACAAAAGGAAAGCAATGTGATATCAATATTTAAATGGAAAGTTAAAATTAAAAAAAGAAACTTTTAACTCCGTCATCTTGATTGTAAAGGTGTAATAATTGAGTCTATGAGCTAATATTCATACCATTATTATATCAAAACATAAAATAAAATCATTGTTATGAAATAAAACATATCAGTTTAGTAAAAATGATCGAATCATCCAAAACATCACAACTATAAATGGGTTTAATTTTCCAATCTTCATTCATATGTTGCATACTCAATAAATGAAAGGGGGAATGTGTAAAATGAGCCTTTTATTGGTGCCCTCTATACCACCACCATCCATTAGCTTGGTAATGTAGTAGTTGCCCAAGTAGAATAACATCATTATTATAACATATACAGGTTGTGTGTGTGTGTGTGTGTGTGTGTGTGTGTGTGTGTGTGTGTGTGTGTGTGTGTGTGTGTGTGTGTGTGTGTGTGTGTGTGTGTGTGTGTGTGTGTGTGTGTGTGTGTGTGTGTGTGTGTGTGTGTGTGTGTGTGTGTGTGTTGTGTGTGTGTGTGTGTGTGTGCGTGCGCATGTGTGCATATGCACACATGAGAGAGAGAGAGAGAGAGAGAGAGAGAGAGATGAGAGAGAGAGAGAGAGAGAGAGAGGAGAGAGAGAGAGAGAGAGAGAGAGAGAGAGAGAGAGAGAGAGAGAGAGAGGAGAGATGAGAGAGAGAGAGGAGAGAGAGAGAGAGAGAGAGAGTTTCAAATTATATTGAAACACATCAAGTTTTTTAATAATAGACAAATAAAGACATGAAAAAAATAACAACAAAATGAGATGACAATAGTCTAGGGTTTTTTATCCACTATTAATGATATCTATTAGTGTGAAATATGATAGGAAATGTTTTATATCCATCTATGCATTTTGAGAAAAACAAAATCCAAAACTAATCAATGATAATTCGATGGAGTGGATTAATCATATTAATGTTTTCCATTTCAAAAACTAACTTCACTAAATAAAAACACAACCGTCCACAATATGTTCAACAATAAATGAATAACAAAAAAAATCAAACAAGAATACATTAGAAAACAAAGTTGGCAACATGAAGCATTTAGAAGAAGGAAGGAGATGAATGGATATGCAATGGCATCAAATTCCCTAGTAGAGCACCTATATCTTTTATTGTGGCTTTTGCTTTGCCATGCTCACCAAATATCTCCTTGTGATAAACATTTATCTTTTATACCAAAAAAATTAAAAAGGTAAAACTACAAGGAAAAAAAAGAAAATAATAACCAAATAAATTCTCATCCTAAATGTCCAATTAAAAAATTCTAAAGTTGTTAAATGATTCCTTAGTGTCTCCTTGCCTTTCTATCCTTGTTGACTTATCAATTACTTAACAAAGACTTTCCAGAACTCTTTTAAATAACTACACAACCACATTCCTCATTACTAAATAATGATTTTGTAGGATTTATTGCAAAGTGGTTCACAAAAATGGAAAGTCTTCCCATGATTTACTCATGGTAGCCATGTTCCCCTAGCCCCCACTACTTTTGCATATTTTGCGAAGGTAGAAAAATGTCTTTTTTTCTTTTCTTTTCTTTCTATTTATTTTCCTCTCAAATATACATGGTTCCAAGTCAAAAATATATGTGGATTAATTTTAAATCATTCAACATTTTTACAAATATTTGATAATAAAGTTCCTTGCTAATGTTAAATATGACATGACCATGTTTTGGTCTGAAGGCTATAATGTATAGTAACACTAGAGGCTATTTTATATACTTATCATTTCATGCCAATAATTGATCCCTTTATTCAAGGTATTACCAAAGCTAAGGTTTTTATTTTATAAATAAGTTAATCCTATTTCTAAATTCTCAAATGCAAGTAGGATACATTCAAGACTTACTTATTATTCGCTTATGCACACATGTTGTCACTACCAAATTCATGGATCTAAACAAATAAATAACCACTCTAGTATATGGAAACCTAAATAAAATAAAAATAATGAAATTACATAGATCACAGGGATGCCTACAATATCGAATAAAAAATTACAAAGGTGGAACTATCAAGTATCTCTCTCATCAAATTAACTATAATTCTCTTGTATAGTGGTGAAATTCTACGCACTGAACTCCTTCAATAAAAGGTTTATCTCATCACCATTAGACTATACCACTTGAAACACATAAACAAGGCATCAACAATACATAAATAGAATTTATGGATACATAAGACTAATGGAACTATATAAATGAATAGAAATAGATAAAAGTAAAGTAACTATAGGAAAGCATTAAAATCAAAAACTAAATATTAAAAAAATATAAGCATGCATATATAACTAATGCAAGTCATTTTAAAAACATTAAGTGGTTTATCAAAAGGGTGGTCAATGCATGATTATTTAGGAGGCGGATGTTACCTCTTCACCCCTTTAAAGGAGGGATTGTCCTAGTGCCTAAAGAAAAAAATGAGGATAGTGACAGCATAAAATGTTTTCAACTTCTCATGAGGCACTTCTCTCACCAAGTCTTATTGGACAAATACTTGTTATATATCATGGCTTTGAGTGGGCCAAGATATTGATAGGATCCAACTATATTGTTTTCTTGTCTGTGATTTGTATATTGTTCCAATCCAATATGTGAGTTGGGTCAAATACACATTTCCTCAACAAATTAATATGAAACACATAATGTGTCCTAGAAATAAATTGAGGAAGAGCTAGATGGTTGGTGATGGGATTAATCCTTTCAATTTTTTTGAATGGACTGACAAAAAAAAGAGTTAGTTTGAAGGATTTTCTAAAATTGATGACATCATTTTGACAATGAGCACACTCTCCTCTTTCCAAATATGTTATTTTTATAATTTTTGGACTATTTTAAGGTCCAAACTATGTTAATCTCTAACAATATCTTTTTTTAGGCCAATATATGCCACAAATATATGAGCCTATTCATGTTTATGTAATTTATTTTTTATTGATACAAATACAAAATACGTTATATGGTCATCAACTAAGCCTAATTCTACAAACATTCAAAAAATTAAAAAATATTTTTCATTTTTTTGAGGTTGTTAGGGGACTGCACGATCGATTATATAATTTTTTGTCAATTTTTAAAATCTATTTACTTAAAAAATTAATTAAAAATATTCATTAAAAAATAAAAAATAGTATAGGTCACAAACTAGAAGAACTTATCTAAATATTCATGAAAGGGTTTTAAATAATATTAAATGATACTAATAAAATAGGTGAGCTACACAACTATCTATTTACTCTATTTTTTTTAAAAAAATAGGGAATTTAGCTTCAAATTTTAAAAATTTAGCCTAGTTATACTTAATCATAAAAAATTAAAATAAAATTAGAAACTAAACTCAAAATTTTACAATTCATATTCTTATACCATCTTCAAATTTTGAGTGTAACCATCTCAAATTATCTATAGAAGTTCAAATTTTTAAAATTTCAGTAAAATCATGTCTATGAGTAGGATTCCTTTTTTCTCCCAATTTTGTACACTTGTTCATATAAAAATCCCCTTTTGTACCATAAATCATTTGTTACTATAGCAAGGGGACCCACTCAACACACACATATCACAATGTAACATTTATTATTGAGGGAAGGAACATTGCATTTAGTCTAGCCTTTTTCTTTAATAGAAAATATTTTGGAATATATAATACTTTATTTATCATCATTGTCTCATAATTCTTACCAATGTTGGATTTAACCTAATTACAATTTAATCATATATATGTGTTAAGTAACTGAAGGCTTCCATGGATGTTTTGAATTTCTCACCTTCTACACTCTTTCTCTTTGAAAATCATTTGGTTTGTGTAATATCTTATAAATCACTTTTATCTTACAATTCTTCCCATTAATTTGGGATTAACCCAATTAAAACCCAATCGTATTTTTATGTAAAGTAATTGTAGACTTTCATAAACATTTTTTAACTAATTTCTTAATTTTGTGAAATTTGACATATACATGTTTAAATCGTATTAAAATGACTTTAATAAGTTATCATGATGTTAATGATATTTTTTGCTCTTATACTTATTTTTAAATAATACATAATATTAAATTTCTTCCCTTCTTAACCTTTTTTTTATTTATAATTTTTTTTTAACATATGAAAATTGCTCATACTTTTGAATGCAAGTATACATGTAAATATTCACCCTGACTTTTCACCATCAAGGTAATCCCTTCCCTGTCATGTGTCTATTGTTTGACAGACTTATTTTCCCTTCTTACAAAGCAATCTCATTTTCCTGCACCTTCCATTTCATTTTGAAAATGGAGAAGGATAGAGCTAAACAAGTGCGGAGAAGAGGCAAATGGAATACTTTATTTAGAGCCTGCACCTTCGGAGCAAGGCAATAGATGTCACGTTGGTCAACCATTCACTACAAAACAAAATGCGGTGACTTGGATGAATGCATAAACTAATAAATGGCATCGACCATCATTTCATCGCAGTACGATTAGAAATTTACATAAAATATTTTCAAATTGCAAGATAATGAGTGGAATGTATGTGCATTGGATTGAAATTTTGTTTTCACATAAATTGGGTATATAGAATATTTTTTTGATTAAGTGATTTCACTAAGTTTGTTTGAGATAGAATCCTAACTTTATATTTTTTTAATATCTCTTGGAATTTATACTTTAATAAATAATTAGACAACATCTTTTACACCATCATCTCATCATTACACTACAACACACCTAAAAATAAAATAAAAAAAAACAAAAAACAAAACAAAAACAAAAAAGATTACCAAAAAAAAAACAAAACAAAAAAAAAAAAAAAAAACATAGACATTTTAAAAATTATATCTCAGAAAAGCACAGAAAAGTAAGAGTCCATATGCCAAATTCTCAGCTAAATAATGCCCATCTTTGTATCCATGTCCTGTAAAATGGGTGCCCTCAGCTATGCATTTACTTTGTGTGGTGGCAATGAAAAGAAAAACAAGCATAAATATGGGTTTAAGGCAATTAAAAACTCTTGGGATATGTTTAATAGCTGTAGTTTCGTTACAGAGATCAATACAGCTGACTGTTTACTGCTTTTGTATTTTACTGTAGACTGTGGAGCTTAAAGTTCGCATGGACTGTGAGAGCTGCGAAACCAAAGTCAAGAGCACTGTTTCTTCCATTAAAGGTTTAACAAATTTCATTTGTATTTATATAGTTAAGGGAAGTATTTTTTTTAGGGTATCAATAATGTTACCGAGAAGGTTTATGGAAACAATAGTGTATGTTTATTAATTAATTTTTCTAATTATATTCTGTGATTATATATCTTCTCAGTTTTAATGATGAATCATAGAATATGATTTAATATATTGATTTAAAGGTTTAAATAATATAATTTGTAAATAATTTTTTTTCAAAATTTTAAATAAAATGATTAATTATTTTTTTTGGAAAATTTCTAACAAAGTACTTTTAATCATTATATATGGCAGGAAAAAACAGTTGATTTCAAAACAGCTTTCAATAAGAAATCATTTAAAATAAATTACCGATGATAAAACCTTGAAGTCTTTAACTAAATACATGGATAACTATATTTATATAAACTTTTGTTTCCAGAAATATATTTTAAAATAAAATTCACAGTTTTATAAAAAAATATTTTTCATAAACTGTATAAATACTATCTTTACACGACAATTTAATGGACTTATCAAAATGGACTTAAGATTTATGCAGTGGGTTTTGCTGGGCAGGTGTGAGGACAGTAGAGGTGAATGGAGAAGAAAACAAAGTAACGGTGTTGGGGTATGTGGATCGGAACAAAGTGTTGAAGGAGGTGAAATCAGGCGTGGGAAACAGTGCAGAGTTTTGGGCCTACGTGCCGTACAATCTGGTTTACTATCCTTATGATCCAAAGTTGTATGATGAAGAGAGCCCTTCAGGCCATGTTCTAAACGCTGATTACAGATATTTCTCCGAGGCCATGTTCTAAACGCTGATTACAGATATTTCTCCGAGTCTAATCGCTTCCACGAGAAATACACGGCGCTCTTTAGCGACGACAATGCTCATGCCTGCACAATTATGTAGATATTTTCTATAAAATGTGCATTTGGAAGTAAAAATGCTTAGCATTTAGTGATTTGATTGATGTAACACCCTTCTAAAGCTAGCGATTTAAAATATTGTCATAAATAAATATTATGAGTTATATTTTACCTTTCTGATTTAAAAGAATTGGTGGAAAATTTCCTTCTAAGTACAGTTCCAACAAGGTCGCTCTAGTAAGGCATACATAGTTAAAGATAATGCCCCCCTTAAAACAATAGTTGTGCACTCACATATATCTCATTTTAACCTTGATTTTGTTGTTCCAAGCCTTCGATTTTCTTATGCTCTCAAAAATTGGGCCCATGTTTTACGTTAAGAGCTGCATTTAGTTATCTTTGACATGTGAATTTGTTTTCAAACCCTGGTTTCAAACTATGATATCTTGCTTCTTGTTAATCGTTTCCTTCGTCCTTGTCAAAATTCGGCTCATGGAGCCTCACGTTTAATGCATTGCTAAATCATGGGTTTCAATCTCAAATTTTTTAGGGCTACCGATTAGTCTATAATTGCTATATTGTTTCTTAAGAATGAAGTGTGCAATTTAAAGTTGGTCATAGAACGTTCAAACTAAAAGCTTCGACTTTATCAAAATTTGATACCAAATTATAGGCGCAAAACAATCCTTTTATTCCTGCTGTCCATAACCGATTACAAGCAGCCTCAATAAATAGCGGACTTTGAGGAATTAGAATAACTTTAAAATAGCTGAAAAATAAACCAAGGAGCAAAAACAAAGCATAGCTTTAAAAAACCGAAAAAAAAACAAAAACTTATCTTATTGCGAAGCTTAAACTTTAAAACAAGTTTTAAAAACAAAACTATCTGGATAAATTAAATCCGTATTTTAACACTCCCTCTGAATTTTTATTGTAAATTGATTCAACACTCCCTCTTAATTTCTATTGTAAATTGATTTAAAACCCAGAATGCCCAAATTTTGTCTTAGACAACTCTTTGTAGCTAATGTCTTTGTAAATATGTTTCCCAACTGGTCTTCAAATCTGCAAAACTCCAAGTGAATTTCTCTATTGTTCATCAACTCTTTGATGAAATAATAGCTAGTGTCAATATGCTTGCCTCTTTTATGAAAAACATGACTCTTTGACAGTGTAATTGTTGATTTGTTATCACAAAATACTGGTGTAAGAGTTTCCTACTTATGTAATAGATATGTCAACACTCTTCGCATCAAAAGTACTTGACATGTTGTAGATAAAATTGTCACTAGAGGACTAGAGACTACTTTTTTGATGTCGATGAAACCACATCTATTTCAAAATGAAAAACATATCCATAAGTACTCTTTGTATTATTTATGTTACTTACAAAATCACTATCAGTATAGCCAATCAAATCAAAATCATTAGTTTTGGAATATAATATTTTATATCCTATTTTTCATGTAATATATCTGAATATTCTCTTCGCAACTTGCCAGTTTGAGTATTTTGATAACTTCATAAATCTTGAAATTAGGCTAACTACATGCATAATGTATGGCCTTGTAGATGTGTAGTATGTATTTTGAACATAGTTGAATCAACATTGGATCCCTTATCTTCTTTGCTAAGTTTCATCCCTGTTGCAACTAGAGTTGGTGTAGGATTACAATTCATCATTTGGAATCTTCTTAGCACGTCCTTGACATATTTAAATTGACAAATAAATATACCATTATTTGATTGAAATTTTTTAGTTTTCAAACAATATTTTATCAATGTTAAATCTATCATTTCAGACTATTTCTTCATTACTGATTTGAACATATATATAGACAAATCTATGGTAAAGATTACATCATCAACATATAAATATATAATCAAAATCTAACCTTGATTTTTGATTTTTGTAGATAATGTAAGTTCACAACTGCTTCTATTGAATCGAATGCTTATCAGGTATGAGTCCATTGACTATATACCATGCTCTTGATGCTTGTTTGAGTCTATAAAGAGTTTTTTCAATCTTTATGCCTTGTTTTCATGTCTATGCACTTCATAAGTTAGTGGTTGTTTCACATATACTTCTAAAAAATCAATCAAAAAACTTAATTTGACATCTATTTGGTAAACCTTTTAATTGCTTTATGCTGTTATGGCTAAAACCATCTTGATTATATCAAGTTTTTAAATTGACGCAAATATGTCATTATAATCAATTCCATGTTGTTGAGCAAAACTTTTTGATACTAACCTTGTTTCTAGTTGTCAACTTGTCTTCTGCAACGAACTTGTTCTTATAGACCCATTTTGACTCATATGTTATCTTTACCTTCAAGTAGATCTACTCGATCTTATGTTTCATTTTTTTAAAAACCTTTCGCTACTAAATTTGCTTTCTACTTGTCAACTTCTCTTTATGCATTGAACTTGGTCATATAAACTCATTTGACTTATATATTGTCTTTACTTTTAGGTAGATCTACTAGATCTCATGTTTTATTTCTTTCAATAAAATCCATCTCTTCATTCGTAGCCTTGATCCAATTATATTCCTTGGTTATTTCTTCAAAATATATAGGATCATGATAAAATAAAGAAAAATTTGAATTTAAATCTAATTTTTTTCTCCATGATCATAATATTGGTTTAAACTTATTATTTTCTTACATCTGTACCTTGATCTTAATGAAAAATGTGTAGGATTTGATTCATTACATCCTTATGAATTGAGACTTGCATGCACTTATTATTCACCTAACATAAAATTCCTTAGTGTTATTAGCTCTTTTGAATTACCTCTTTTTATATTTTTTGTTGGAGTACCTATTGTTTGTGAACTTAGTTGACCACCTTCAACACCTTGTTTTATTATTTTTTTCTTCTTCTTGAGGTATTGTTGTTCCAACTATAATTGTTCTATCAATACTTCCATCCCAAGATTTTTTTTCTTTGAATTTAATATCTCTACTGATGATTACCTTCTTGATAATAGGATTGTATTTGTAATCTTTTGAATGCTCACTATAACCAATAAACATATATTTTTCATCTCTATCATCCAACTTTCTTCTTATTTCTTCTATCATATGTGCATATGAAATACATCCAAACTTTTTAAAGTGATACACTATGGTTTACAACAATAAATACTTATCATAAAATTTTATTTTTAACACTCTTTGTAGGACATCTGTTTAGAATATATACTTCACATATAACTGCTTCTGCCTAGTATTCCTTAGACAAGTGCTTGGCCTTCAACATGCTCCTAGCCATTTCCATGACTGTTGTGTTTTTCCTCTCTACAACATCATTCTACTAAGCAGACCATTATGCCATACAATTTGGTTTACTATGCTTATGTTCCAAAGTTCTATGATAAAGAGACCGGTTCAGCCCATGTTCTCAAACCTGATTATAGATATTGTTGGCTGACATGGTCTCTAACTCAATCATATTTAATCTTCCCTATCATGACTCATCTTACCTCCACCATTTTTCATTAAATAGCAAACATTTGATTTTCCCAATTTTGGATATGTACGGGAGATATGTTTTAAATGTTTTAACTATTGTCAATTTCCCTGAGTTGTAGCTCACATTTATTCTAATTAATACCTTCTCTATCTCTTCTTCTAGCTTCTTTGAGAGACTACTAGGTTTAGCATTACATAACTCTATTTTGTAAACTGTATATTAAATATGCTCTGATTTTTGGTATGTATGTAGAATATAATAGAAAAATATTGAAGAAAGTAGTGCAGCTCTTCTTTACTGACATTGAGAATTAAAATTATATAAAATATTTGGCAGTAGTTAAAATCAAGATATTTATTCTAGATATGTATTTGTCTTTGTGCTCTCCATAATCTGTGTTTGTTTGTTTACTCTACTTTCTATGACTTGCCTTCTTGCTATTTATTTCTTTCAATTGGTATAAGAACTACATGTAGAGTGTTTTGTTTCTTTCAATTGGTATCAGAGCTAGGATCTTGTAGACTAGAGAATGTGTTGTTGTTAATGTTTGGGCATAAGGAGTAGAGATTGTTGAAATAAAGTACTAATATGGAGAAGGAGAATCTTTAATATCAGATGGTAAATAAAAGATTATTTTTTAGAGAGACCATCATAGGAGTGACTGGTAGCATTTTTCAATCCCAAATACTAATTTTTAATGGTAAAAAATATGATTTTTGGAGCATAAAAATGAAAATCACATTTTTCTGAAAAGATGTTTGGGATTTAGTGGAAAATAGGTTCCTTGAGCTAGCAAATTAGTAGGCGTATCAAGGATTGTCACAAGCAGAGAAAAATTTATTGGAAAAAAAAAGATGACAATTATTTGTTTTTTATTCAACAAGCCATTGAGGAGTAAATATTTCCAAGAGTTGCAGCTGTTACAAGGTCAAGACAAGCATGAGAAAGCCTACAAATAACATATCAAGGTATAAGCAAAGTTAAAACTATTAAATTGTAAGTACTTAGGAGAGATTTTAAGAATTTTCATATGAAAGAATTAGATAATATAGATTCATTATTAAACATGTAATGGATATTGTAAATCAAATTAGAACTCATGGTAAGAGTATGGAAGACTAGAAGGTTTTAGAAAATATACTTAGAAGCTTGCCTGCAAAATTTGATTAAGTTGTAGTGGTCATTGAATAATCTAAGGATTTATCTCAACTATCAGTTGATGAATTAATGGGGTCATTATTGTCACATGAGCAAAGACTAAACCATTCAATGTCATCTTCATTTGAAAATACATTTAAAACTTAGATATCAATCAATAGAATAAGAGGGAGATCAAATTATAGTAGAGGTAGAGGTCATTTTTCCCCAAGAGATGGAAGAGAATCTCCTCAATTTGAAAGTAGACCAACATCAAACCCACATAGATCTTTCACATCATCAAGAGGAAGAGGCAAAAGCCATTTTCAAAGCCATCATCAAGGAGGAAGGTATGATAAATAAAACATCTAATGTAATTATTGTAAAATATTTGGAAATCTTACATCTGAATGTAGAAAAATACAATATGATATGAATAAGCAAAAGACAAATTTTAAAAATGAAAATCAACCCAACACTAGTGAATAAAGTACAATGTTGATAACATGTAATGTTACAAAAGAGAGTTCAAAGGAAGTATGGTTCTTAAATAGTGGGTGTAGCAATCATTTGAGTGGAATTAAGGAGTTGTTTACAACAATAGATGTTTTGGTAAAATCAAAAGTAACATTAAAAAATAATCACAAAGTATCATTCATGAGAAAATGGTCAATTAATATAAGAACAAAACAAGGTGAAAAGAAGCATATCCCCGATGTATACTATGTCTTTAGATTGCAACATAATTTAATAAGCATGGGTCAATTGGTGCAAAAAGGGTATAGGATATACTTTGAGAATGGTGAATGTGTGATTTTGAACAAACAAAACCAAATAATAGGGTAATTGCAAAAGTTGAAATGATGAGGACTATAATGTTTCCCCTTAAGATCTAAAGTGGAATATGTCTAGAACCTCAAAGATTATAAGTAATTGATGAAGCAACATTTAAAATTTCATGCAAAGATCAATCATGGTTATGGCACTTAAGATTTTGATATTTTAATTTTAATGGTTTGTAACTATTATATAGAAAGAGAATGGTATATGGATTTCCACCAATAAAGCTACTTAAAATAAAATGTGAGAGTTAGATACTTTCGAAGCAACAAAGACAAAAATTTCTAGTTGAAAAATCTTATAGGACAAGACATCCACTTGAAATAGTCCATTCATAGCTTTGTAGACCAATGCAAACACCATCCATAAGTGGAAATATATATTTCTTGACATTCATTGATGATTTTAGCTATAAAACTTAGGCGTACTTCTTAAAATATAAATCATATGTTTTTGATATTTTTAAGGAGCTCAAGGTAAAATTTGAAAAGAAAAGTGGATATTACATCAAAATATTGAGAACCAATCGACGTAGTGAATACATATCAAATTATTTTATAAATTTTTGCAAGGCAAATGCAATAAAAAAATAATTCACAATAAGATATACACCTCAACAAAATGGAACAACAAAAAGAAAGAATAGAATAATTATGGAAATGACATGAAATATGAAAAGAACTAAGCATCTACCAAATGAATATTAGGATAAAGTAGTTTCATGTGTTGTATACATTTTGAATAGGTGTCCAACTAAAGTAGTGGTAAATAAGATACCACAAGAAGTTTAGAGCAAAAAGAAAAATAGTGTTTCACCTTTGAGAATCTTTTGATGTGTAGCATACTCTTTGATACCTCAATAGTTAAGAAATAAGTTGGATGATAAAGGTGAAAAGTGTATTTTTGTGGGATATAGTCAATAGTCTAAGGAATACAAATTATACAGTATGATCACAAAGAAGGTAATAAGTAGTCGTGATGTAGAATGTTTTGAAAAAGAAGCATGAGATGGAAACATTGATAAAATAAATATAATTATATTAGGCATACCACATAAAAATGAGATGGTAGAAGATGATACACAAGCAAATGTACCTCAAGTTCCATAAGAAAATGTTCCTACAATGCCTTCTAAGACACCAAGCATTCCAAATCCATCTACTCTAGCTAGTAATAATAGTAGTGAATCATCTAATCCAACACTTGCATCATTGAGATCATGTCAATAAACACTTTAAATAAGACCCATAGTATAAATGAGATTTATGATTAATCACAAGAAGCTAAAAATATGGATTTATGTTCATATTTTGTATTATTAACACAAGCTAATTTGATTTACTTTGAAGATGTAATTAAAGATAAAAATTGGATTGTAGCCATGGATGAAGAAATTTAGTCAATTGAAAATAATCAAACTTGGGATCTTATAGAACTTCCTAAAGGAAAGGATGTGATTGGAGTAAAATGGGTTTACAAAAAAAAGTTTAATACAAACAAAAAAGTTGAGAAACACAAAGCTAGATTAGTCTCTAAGGGATTCACATAAAAACTAGGCATAGATTACAATAAAACATTTACACTTGTAGCAAGACTAGACATAGTAAGAATGGTGTTATCTATTGCAGCTCAAAGTAGTTGGAAGATTTTTCAAATGGATGTAAAATAAACATTCTTGAATGGCATATTGGAAGGGGAAGTTTATATAAAATAGCCACTTGGTTATGTCATTCAAGGAAAAAAACCTAAGGTCCACAAGCTGAAAAAGGTCTTATATGGATTGAAACAAGATCCTGGAGCTTGGTATGGTAGAATAAATTCTTATTTTATGAATAATGGATTTAAAAAATGTGGTAATGAACCAAATTTTTATGTCAATGTGAATGATGAAGGACAAATCTTGATAGTATGTTTGTATGTGGATGACTTAATTCTTATTGAAAACTTGTCAATTGAACTATTTAAGGTAGCCATGAAAAATGAATTTGAAATGACTGATTTAGGGCTTATGAGATATTTTGTTAGCATAAAAGTAAGTAAATATGAGAAATGAATTTTCATATGTCAATCAAAGTATGCTAATGTTTTGTTGAAAAGGTTCAAGCTGTTGAATGTCAATTCAACTCCTACGTGGGTTGTAATGGATTTAAAACTTAGCAAGGAGAAAAAAAGTTGAAGTGTTGATGTAACTTTATTCAAGATATTAGTGGGCAGCCTCATGTATCTAACTGCCATAAGACTATACATTATGTATGGGGTTAGTCTTATCTCAAGATTCATGAATAATCCAAAATAATCTCATTGGAAAGTTGGGAAAATAAGTTTGAGATATATAGCTAAAAGAAAGAGTTTTGGTATCTTGTATACACCTTCAGATGATTTCAAGCTAACCAGTTACATGTATAATGATTGGAGAGGAAACATGGATGATAGAAAAAACACTTCAGGTTATTTTTTTCATCTTATATTGGGTAATGTCTCTTGGGCATCAAAGAAGCAACCAATTATTACACTTTCATTAGTCTAAGTGGAATACATTATAGCCACATCATCATCTTGTCAATACGTGTAGATAAGAATAATAATTTTAGATTTGAGGCATAATCAAGAATAACCTTCAAAGATATATTGTGATAATAATTAGGCCATTGTATTTTTTAAAAATCACGTGTTTCGTAAATGCAACAAGAATATAGATACTAGATATCACATCATTCATGAATTAGTATATAACGGTGATATGCATCCTAATTTTTTCAAGTCTGAAGAGTAACTAGTAGATATATTTACAAAGCCACTTGTAAATAATGTGTTTGAGCATCTCTAAAAAAGTATGGGCAACACTGATTTACATGGAAGTGAGGATTAAGATGGTGTATTGGATGATGTGGTCTCCAAATCAGCTATATTTAATCTTCCCTATGATGACTCAACTCACCTCTACCATTTTGCATTAAATAGTAAACATTTGATTTTCCCTATTTTGGATATGTACCAGAGATATGTTTTAAATGATTTAACTGATATCAAATTTCATGAGTTGTATCTCAAATTTAATTTAATTATTACCTTCTCTCTCTCTCTCTCTCTCTCTCTCTCTCTCTCTCTCTCTCTCTCTCTCTCTCTCTCTCTCTCTCTCTCTCTCTCTCTCTCTCTCTCTCTCACACACACACACACACACACACACACACATTTTTTGAGAGACTTTTAGGTTTAGAATTACATAACTCTATTTTATAAACTGTATATTAAATATGCTCTATTTTTGGCATGTATACAAAATAAAATAGAAAAAAATTTGAAGAAAGAAACACATCTCTTCTCTAATGGTATTGAGAATTAAAATTTTGTTATACATTTGGAAGTATTTAAAATCAAGATATTTATTCTAGATTTATATTTGTATTTATACTCTCTATAATCTTCATCTATTTATTTACTCTATTTTCTCTAAGCTGCCTTCTTGATGTTTATTTCTTTAAACTGGTATAAGAACTACCTATAGAAAATTATATTTATTTTAGATATTTCATTGAGTCTAATCACATCCATGAGAAATACACAGTTCTATTTTTAGCCTATCAAAAGGCTATAAAATAACATAATGTCTTTCTCACACTTAGACATTCAAACAGAATGCTATGATATTTAGAAAGCTTCAACTTTCCAACCAGATGCTGCTTGGAGGAAACTAAGGGTCTTATTAAACATTATAAATGACTCAATAAATAGAGGTATTTTATGAAATTATAGTAGATAAAACAAAACTACTTTCAGTGATGACCTATGGTAGAAGTGTGTGTTGGAGTGACTATTCATCCATTTTTGGTGGCAGTGGAAGACAGTCAGTGGTAGAGGATTGGGTGTTTTTGCTAGGGTGGAGAGTGGAATCAATCAAACATATTGGATGAAATTATATTTCAACACCCCCATGAATTTCATTCATTAACAACTTCAAACTTCCACTTATGCATTAGGGTGTTGATTTTAGTTTCAGGCACCTCTTGGTATTGGTTGACGGCTTGACCTTTTTTTTGTAGATTGATCATGAATAATATTCACTTATTTATTGATTTATCACTCCCATGATCTAATTTAATGTGAGTTATGACTCTCTCTCTCTCTCTCTCTAACTACTACTTCAACCCACACTCTAATGAGCTCTTACTTCTATGCTAACTTGGCTCTTTCTCCATGATCAACTCTTAAAATTTAATTCACCACAATATATTTTCTAAAATGAAATAAAAGAGCTCTAATAACATTTTGATATATACTAAAATAAATAAAATAGATGAAACAATAAAACTAGCTACTCAAAAAAAAAAAATATGAACTCAAAAAAAATATTGACTTAAAAGAAAATATTTTTATTCAATGATTTCTCCATGTAATAATGTTCTTCTCATCAAATTCATATACAAGAAAGGAGCACTAAGTTTAAGAAATATTTTGAAAATAAAAAATTAAAAACATTATGCTTGTAGTTGAGTTTAATAATAGTCTAAAAATAAAAAATATCATTCATTGATTATGCAAACTATAGTCTAAAAATAACATAAAAAATTAACTATCATGCATTGATCATGCATGAAATCAACTCAAACATCTTCTTAAATAAATATAAACAATGAGAATATCATAACCAATATGTTTGACATACATGATTGGCTCTAAATGGCTTCTGTTGAATCCCATCTTCAATAAATAACTATGAATCCTTGCTACAAGGCATGAGGATCTTGTTTCAACCCATAGAGAAAAATTTTTAACTTGTAAACCAATTTTTATTTACCTATAATTTCATAGACTATGGGTTATTCCATATATACCTCCTCATCCTATAACCATTAAGGAATGTTGATTTTACATCCATCTAGTATACGGACCGCTTGTGTTGTGGAGTAATAGCTAATAAAACATTGATTGTGTCAAGTCTTGAAATTGGAGTGAAAGTTTTTGAATAATATTGCCTTGTGTCTTTTTATAGAACCATTAGCATGACATTTCACCTTATAAATCCATTTGACACCAATCACTTATTTATCTTTCGAAAGTTTAACTGATTCCCATGTATTATTTTTATCAATTGGTTGCATTTATCATTAATAGCATCAATCCATACCATTTATTTTACTTCTTCTTCATATACAGAGGGTTCAACTTGAATTTTAATAGGGAAATAAAAATTAGCAATTGGAATCACATTACACCTTTGATAAATTTCATTTAAACTTCATACCTTTCTTAAAGATCTTGGACTTGATCTTGGACTTGAAATATCACCTGAAAGTGTGCTACTAGATGAACCTGGTGAACTTGAGCTTGGAGAGATTGAACTTGATCTACCATTGGGGATTGAAATTCCACTTGAGCTTGTGGTAGAGGAGGAATACTTCCAAATTGTATGTCCACTATTACTAGTGGTGTTTTTTGTTGTGCATCTTCTTACCATTACCATTCTCCCCCATCTTCAAAACCCACATAATAACTAATAATCCATTTATTTATGTCAAGATTGTAGAATTTGTATCCTTTAGTTGCATCAGAATATCCCATAGAGATACAATGTTAATATTTTTCATCCAACTTCTTCTACTTCTGAACTAGAATATGAACATATGCTGGATAACCAAATACATGAAGATGATCCACTAAAGTTTTGTGACCACTCCAATCTTCATTTGGAGTGATGTGAAATACTTTTATTGGGCTTCAATTCAAGATGTATGTTTTTGTTTCCATTGATTCTCCCCAATAATAATTTGGAAGATTTTTTACTGTAACATAATTCATGCCATTTCCAAAATGGTATGGCTCTTTCTTTCTATAATACCATTTTGGTGGGGGGGATATAGGCTACAGTAAGCTATCTATTGATGTCATTTTTGTTACAAAAATTAGAAAACTCTTGGGAAGTGAATTCTCCCCCTCTATCTGCTTTGAGTAATTTGAAATAATACTTGCTTTGTTTTTCATCCATAGATTTAAATTTTTTGAAGCATTCAAAAGCTTTGGATTTATACTTAAGAAAATAGATCCATGTGTGATGATATAAATCATCAATGAATATCAAAAGAATAAATATTTTTACCCAAATATTCCTCTTGCATAGAACCATAAATGTCAACATGCATAAGCTCTAGTGGATATTTTGCTCTCCAAGATTTGTTCATTATAAATCTATCTTGATGCTACTTACTAAGTTGACACCCTGAACAAACTTCTTCTTTTACTTCAATTATTGGAAGTTCTCTTATCATATTCTTCTTGTGAATAAATTTAGTCCTTGATAATTCAGATGACCATAACATTGATGCCATAATCATGTATCCTCTGAGGTTAATTTAAAGGCATGCATAGTAGTAGAGTTCAATGTGAGAGGAAATAATCTATTTTATATCATAGGAACCTTTCATACAAGAAGTTAATTAGCTGATTTATCAATTTATTTATAGCAATTGTTTTTAAATATAATTTTATAATTTTTTTTCTATAATTTGGGCACATGAAAAGTATCACAAATGTAATTAGTCTCTCCTTGCTTAGTTTTTACAACAATGGTACCTT
Source organism: Torreya grandis (assembly GCA_037957365.1). Taxonomy (NCBI): domain Eukaryota; kingdom Viridiplantae; phylum Streptophyta; class Pinopsida; order Cupressales; family Taxaceae; genus Torreya; species Torreya grandis. The sequence continues at coordinate 41,010 of JARHVA010001746.1, read as the reverse complement.
TTCCCATCACATCAACCTCTTTATCGTCACCAAATTTTACTTGAATTTTTATAGATGCATCTAATTTAATGAAGAGATAAAATTTACCTGTCATATGATTAGAGCAATCACTATCTAAGAACCACACATATATTTGATTTTCTTTCACCAAATTGCATGTGAATACTATCAAGTGATTTGGATCTTCAAAAGACTCTTCAATATAGTTAGATCTTGACTTGTTCAAGTCATATTTCTTCTTTCTACACTCACATTCATAATGTCCATAATGTTCACAATATTTTCACTTAATGCTTTTCCAATCTTCAAAACTTATGCCTCTTCCTCTTCCTCCATTATTTCTTCTTCCTCTTCCTCTACCACATTTTTTATTATTAGAAAACTCCCCTTGAGATTTATTTGTTTCAAAGAAAGGAATTGTTGATTTGTCTTTAACCTTTACTATAGACTAGAAAGATTGCACTAAACTCATCATAGAATGTTGCATACACTCCTCATGAGATTTTAAAGAACCAACCAACTCTACCACTTTGAAGGTGGTGAGATTTTTACTTTCTTCAATTTCTATCACCACTATATCAAATTTAGGAAGAAGAGATCTCAATATCTTTTCTATAATTTTTTGTTATGTAATTGCTTCCCCTTGTGTTTTAAGCTAATTCACAACACCTTGAGTCCTAGTAATAAAATATTGAATAGACTCAGCTTATTTCATCCTTAAATTTTCAAAATTTATTATTAAGGTTTGAATTCTTACTAATATAACTTTGTCAAAACCTTGAAATGCAATTTGCAAATCCTCCCATGCATCTTATGATTTTAACATACCAAAACTACAGGGGAAAATTGAAATATCCAATATAGATTGGATAGAAAATAGTTCTCAATTGTCCTTCTTTCTATCCTTCTTTATTTATTATTGATATGATCTAACAATGTGATTCTTTTACTTCCTCCAATGTGCTCAACTGGGATCTTTCTTATCCAACCACCTTACTATGCTCTTCCAA
>JARHVA010001746.1:0-35000 GCA_037957365.1 Torreya grandis | reverse complement strand
ATGTGGTTGATACTCACTTACATAATTAATTCATCTGTACAAATGTGCCTAAGTTTTGTAATTTTTATTTCCTTTTCCATGGTCATACATGTTTTTTATTTCATAGATTTTTGGAGTGACATATATATGTTGACCTTTGTAGTAGGAGGATGTGGAGTTAGATAACCTTGATGAGGATGTTAATAATGATGTTGAATGCTTCACAATTTGATATGGAGGAGGAACCAAATTCTATAATAACATTTTATTGTATTTGAGTACATTATATTTTATTTATTGATTTATGCTTATAACCTCACATGCCTACCTTATTGAATGATAATATGCAAGTGAGTACAATATCATGGATCAAGGTATTGTGAGGCATAATAGGCACCTTTACTTGTTGAGGCCATATGACACAGTTAGTATTGATGATGGTCATCCATTTTGGTCACAAGATAGACTTAACACTCACTATCATAAGATTCATGGTTTGTATCCCAATCAAAGGAGGCTCCCAAGGTGTGACAAATGTGGGAAATGGAAGTTAAAGGGAAGAGCAATCATGAAAATACAAACATAAAGGAGGCCAATAAAGTGACTATTGAAAAACTACATAATCAACAAGAGAGACATGTTGGAAAGATAATGGCTATCTAGGGAAAATGTCTCTAACTTATGTTATCTCAGTGAGATAGCCTTGTAGGATATTAATGATGAGTTGATTGCATATGATTCAAGTGAAAACTTGCCATGGAGAAGGGAAGACTGCACTAGGTGAAGAGAATATTATCAACAAATTGATTGAGAAAGAGAGTAAATAGAGCAACAACAAGGTGCATGCAATAATGGACCTCAAGTTATATGCATTCTATTGAATGGTTTTTATGAAGTTAAAGTTAAGATCAATTCAACTTAGTCAATAATAACATTGATATTTATACAATGACCACCACTCATATTTTAGAGGGATAACCATCAATCATATTCTAGTGATGACAATCACATTCTTTTAAGGAAAATCCTTTTTCAAAATGGTAGAAGTGTTTGTTAGGGGGACTACAAAAAATAAATAATGTATGACAGGTTGTCTCATAAATTGATATTATACTTCTTATGATGACTATGCCTTATATGCACTCTTCTTTATTCCACCTACTTTTCATTGAACTCTACCATTAAATATTTAGATAGTTTCTTATATTATTATTGCATATAGGCTTTTGTTGGCTTGATAAGGTGGTGCATTCTTAAGCATTAGAACCATTAATTGGAGGTATGATAGTAATTTTTTATTTAACAAGTTGATAAGTATATTCTTCAAGTTGGTGTCTTATTCTTTATTTTCATCAAGATTTCTAACCTACACATTTTCAAACATAGGTGGGTTCATGACAGGGTGACATATGCATATACATATATTTAGTGGAATTCAGTGGGTGACATCTAGCTACTACCTTGGAGATTAATCTTTATATACATACATTTTGGCATAATATGTATGACATGTATGATGTATGGTAAAACATATTATGTGGACATGATATTTCAATACAAGTGTTTCATTTTTGGTTTATGTTAGAAATGAAGTTTTTTATTTATGTATGAATTAAGTAATGGTTTGGTGGTTAATTTTGAATTTAATAATGTATTTCATGAGAGTGCATGGTTAAATGATTCAATATTCTCCTCATGTACTCATGAAATAATTTTTATGTGTATGGTATGTGTTGTTATCAATATGTGGTATATTATGTTCACATGTTTACCTTATTCTCCTTTCAATGTTTCACATTTTAGTGACAAAGTGCACATGTTTGCATGTTTTTATGTCTATTGAGAAGTAACCATGATGGGAAGGAGTGTAATATAATGATTTATATTCATGGCTTATGTTCTTTACCTTCCTTTGTCTCATATCATGTGCTTGTTTATTAAGGGAATTGACACAATATAGGATGATGTCTATGGGTCATGGTTCAAGGTAGGGAAAGAAGGGTGAGAAGAAATTAAATAATCCAATACATCATAATATCCATTGCACATGTAAATAATAATGGTATTCTATATTGGTTTTACTATTTGTAATTGTTTTGGACATTCATTATTATCCAATGTAGCATGAAGTACTTTTGATTATGATTACCCACTTTTCTCATTTGTCAATAGTGGGATAATTTATTATTTTCATTATTTGAATTTAAGTTATAAAACTATGTGTGTAAGGAAATTATTCATAATCTATTTTTTTTGGATGTTCTTAGATATTTCATATTCTCAAACAAATCATTAATCTCATGGACCCTCATTTATGACTATCTTTCTATTCTTTATCACTACTAAAAAAGTGAATGCTATTATTGAATTTCACGTGTATTTATATAGATGGAGTCCCAAATCTAGATGAAAATGTGGCTTCCCAATTTACCAAGGATATGGAAGAATTTATTAGAAGGATGACATCTAAGAATGGAATGGGTGAAGAAGAACATCTTGGTTTGTAGCTATCACTAGTGGTTCTAAAAAACAATCACTCATGATGGAGAATCATTTTTTTCCAATCTTCTTGATAGTGTAAGGACAAATATTAATAATTTGGAAAGGTAAGTAGATAAGAAGACTAGAGAGGTTGAGAAGTTACATTATACACCTCTCACATCAAAGGATGAGAAGATGGATGTTGAAATAAAGTTTATCAATCTATAGGTTACACATGCCTACATGAAATCACTTCATGACACAAGGGAGGAGATTTTGAGGGCCATGCAATTAAAGCACTAATGAATAGTTTCCATATGCAAACCAAAAAGTATATCTTGAAGACAAAGTATGAGATATTGTTTTTGCAAGTTAATGGGATGTCTCCTAATAACTATGGTATTCCATAGAGAAACAATGATAATTAGTTATGTACAATGACTTATGTGATCGATATTTCATGTATGCTTATGAATTTTTATATAAATCAATTGAAACACTTAGTTATTCAAATTTTAATCCAAAAAATAAATGTTTATTTTTCATCACTTGCTTATTCACATTTTATTCTACAAAATGACATGTCTTGTGAAGTGTTTCGATGAGGGAAACTTATGATTTCCTATATGTGATACTAAATTCTAAGGAGATGGTTATATTTTTTACCACAAAAAATTTAAATTTTATGTTCATTTTTTGTTAGATAAAATAACTTTATCATTCCCAAGTTTTCATCATGTCAAATAAATCTACATTTCCCTTTATGACTTTCCTCTAGGGCCTTTTATCCTTGTAGGGCTACATTTATGCTTATATTTTCATGATATTTAGGTCTTATTAAGACACTTATGTCCTTATATATGTTTTATATCATTATTACACTAATATTAAATTATAAGGATACTTTGTTTGAGTATAAAACAATATGCACATACTTACTACTCTTACACTTGATCTTATAGCCTTATACAAAAAACCATTGGTAGTTTGATTCCCTCTGACTACTAATACATTATTTTGCAATTGAAATCTTGATTATAATCCAAATATTATCTTATTATGTGAGTATGTTCACAATTTATGCCCTTGAGAATCATCACATAGTTCTCATATATTCATTTTCTAATCATTCATGCTAAGAAAAAAGATCACAACCCTTTACTAGATTGATCTTTTAAGGAATGTAGAAAACCAACTATAAAATCCTTTTTCAAGGCCTTATAAAAGATTTGTACCAACATGATTAGTAATAACCTACACTATGGGTGCCTTGAAGATTTATAATCAATTGAATCACCTTCTACACATCTTATTATCCCAGTATGCCAACATCTACATAATTACCATGACTCACTAGAGAGATATTGTCATTTTTTCTGTACAAAAGCTAGTCAAAGTCTTCATAGTCATGAAAAAATATGATATTAATAAATTTATATGGAGCCAAATACTTAATATCATGTCCTATTTCACAACTCAGCCTTATAACTTCTAGCCTCAAATATATTGGTATTGAAATTAAATTAGTGAATTAAAGAGAATTGAACTATCATGCTAGGTATGTGAAGTGAGTTGTTACTTTTAAAGGGATTGAATATGAAAAAATAATTATTAAAATTGGAATTTAAACTCAACTTAAATCATTCAAACAACTAGCCAAAAACTAGGTATATAGTCTGCTCAAAGCTAGTTCTACATTCAATGCAAAACCAATCTAATACTCTACCCAAAATCACTTATATAAATTTCTTGAAAAATCAATATTATACCTAACACCAAATTTATATGTTACCTAACAACATTTTCGATATAGAAACATAACCTTTAGAGTATACATAAACCATCATGTGGTTTTTAGTGGTGTGTTTGACAATAAAGAAGCCCTCTAAATCTTCCCTCTCTCTTGTTAATAGTTCATTATTGTTTGTATGAGTTTTCCCTCCAAAAAGGAAATGTCTAAAATTTTAATGTAATCGAGTAAATAGGATTTCATCCTTGGGAGTAGATATTTATCCTCCCCATTCAATGTAAACATATTTTGAATTAATCAAAATAAAATCCAATGTGAGAGTATGGATAAATACCAATAACTAAATAATAACGATGAATTGTTGAGGATAGATGACCTTGACAAGTCAATAGGAGAGGATAATGGGATTGAAATCCAAATGTAGGATTTTGTTTTATGAGATAAAGCTCGAACCATTAGACTAGGAACTCAAGAAGCTATACAACTAAAAGTTTGGGAGGTGAATGAGTACGATGAGACCTTTTGTAGGTCTCCTATACCTACAAAAAAGAATATATAGAGAATGTTGACTGAATAAAAGAATCTTCTTTGTGTCATTTGGACTTGATTATGCTCTAATAATAGACTTGAGGTATTATATTATATTATTTTTACTTTGAATTGAGTTACCTATCATCTAAAATATGAGTTATAGGCTAATACAAGTCTGTCATAAAAATTACAGAGGTCTTTTTTGTATACTTTCTCATAAAAACGTAAATGATTTTGGATTCTATTAGTTACTATTAGTGATTTGTATCTTGAAGAATAAGGATATAGTGTTTTTATGAAGATAATATTTTCTTTTTGATGTTTGAGTTCTAATCTCTCTCAAATTATCTATTTTCATCTAATATAGTCATATACAGTGGCTTGGAAATACGTGTCAATAGGTGCATGAGATCAAAATTGAGATTGTAGATGTTAGAGGAGGTATTAATACTATTATTACAAGTATTATCTAGCTGAAAATATTTTTGAGTTCTATAAAACACTCATAAAAATCTCTCGGCCTCTATAAAATATAGTTAAACCTTAGATGAGGATTCTTACCTAAAAAGTACTGTATTTTAAAAATTATCCACTAAAATTTTATGGAATTTCGGTAACAATTGCTAGATGGAGTCTAAAATCCATTAAAAGTGATTATAGGCTTAAAGGAGGTCAAGAAATTCTTTTATTAAATACTATATACATGATTACATGTAGGTAGTCATGGAAGAGATAGTCAAAAGAGCTTTTAGTGAGTATTTTATGTTGTTTGAGACTAAAATACTATACAATGATGGAAATAAAATTTAACATATTGAACAGAATTTGATAAATGGTTTAGATTGGTTTAATAAATTCATTTAATATTTGTTCCTTTATTTCACAAAATTAGGCTTATATAGGCCTAAAGACCAAAAGTTTCTATTAAAACTACTCTTTTGGGAAACCAATAAAATCATTGGTTTCTCATCATTGTAATTGATAAATAATATCTTATGATTGCATTCAAGAAGCTATTTAGAATAATTTTAAGAATAATAGAATAATTTTAAAGAATAAACCAGGGCTAAATAAAGCTTTATAGTAGAGATAAAATAAAGTGAAGTTTGTTGATCTAATTAAAGTTCAAAAACCTACATAACCTTGGTACATGAGCATCTCAGAGAGATATGAAGAAACTAAGAGATAAAATAAAATTCACTAATACAATTTATGAATCCATTCTATGACTATTAAGAAGGAATCACAACAATAACATCTTTTTTGATATTAAAAAGATCTTCACATTGTCCTACACCAGTTTTCAAGAATAAGTAAAGTTCTTGGTCACTTGGAGACCTAATAAGGGTTTTGAACCTTTGGAAATCCTCAGTTAGTTCATTTATATTGCCTTAAAAATCCTTGTGAATTAAAAACAAAGTTAAAATTATATATTATTTAAGGTTGCAAACATCCAGATAGAACATAAAGATTAAATATAGTAAATTCTTCTTGGTGCCAATTTATAGAGGATACTTAGTGAATATTAAATTGAGATGAATGAGATTCATGTTAGACAAAACTAGTATATTGGTATATTGAGTAATCTCATTCAATTTTTTAAAGGGTAGTGGTCCTTTTAATAAATAATACATTTATTTCAAGTTGCTAACATAGTATAATATTAATATATAAAAAAATTCTAGATATAATCTAGTAATATTTTGAATGATAAAATCATAGGGTTTGAATTAGTAAGAGTCAGAGATAGAGATTAAATTTCATTGGTGTTTCAAGACCAATATAATATATTTTCATTTGCTCCACTCATTAAGAGATATAGGAATGATCTATATTATTTCAAGTTGATCATAAACAAAATAAAGGCACAAAGTTCATAGGGTAATGGATAAGCTTAATCAAGTACAAAATATTTCATGAATATAACTAAGAGTATTCTAGGATAGTGGAACAAATGTTAGATTGTCATCAATCCATATACATGGATTGAAATAGGTGTGTCCTTGTTTACTAGCTTTATTATTTTCCCATAACCATTTCATATGCTTCACCCATGAGACATCAACATTGGAAACTTTGACATGTGCAAATACACTCTTACATTGAGATTGAATATATTATAGTGTAGGATTTTGAGATAGAATAAAAAAATATACATCATTATATCATCAAATCATGAGATACAATAAAAAATCCTTCTTGGGATATCAAAGACAAATTTTCATTTCTATATTTATAGCGTGCATATAAATAATTCCAAAATAAATGATTGTTTCACAATTACATAGGCATTCATTCACATAACATACCCATATGATCTTCAAGTAAGAGACAAACAAAAATTTACTTTCTTATCCATATAATAAGCATTTTCAAACATAATTATTAACAACACTATAAACTATCAATCATGTTGTACATTTTTAAGTATAAAACATAAGTTCTTTAGACCATAAATAAATAGAATGGTGAACCAAGATTACAAAAAAAATCCTCCCATGACATGTTCACCAAATATTCACTTTATAATGTGAAACTATCATATGATGGATTGTATGTGCAATTAATATCATTATCTTGCACTAGAGTGAATAAGTACAAAGGTTCCATTCTCAATATCCTTTGGCCTATAGTCAAAATAGAGAAAAATAGGTAGCATGGGAGATTATGTACCTCTTACACAAAATTACAAATGAATGGGTTGGACAATGTCTCAATGCATCATAATGGTAATTTTTAATGATGTATAGTTTCAAATGCACTAAAAATTGGATATTTGTTATAATGAACACATTTCATACTTTATCCAAGTGAACATACACATTAGGATCATTTAACACATTTATCATCAAGAACATTTACAATAAGGGATTTAATTATGCTGGGATGGCACTAGGAGTATTCCAAAGACAAGGAAAAATCAAATCCTTCTTTGGCCATTCATATGACCACTATATAACTAAAATGATACCATGCCTCTCTATCAATGTCAGGAAATCATAAATCGCAAATGGAATGTAGTACCCATGATATCCCATGTTATAATAAAAAAGAACACTAAACCATCATAAACCATTATGATGGATTAAATTTTTATTATATCTCATCCCCCTCAAATTTATGGTGGTGCCCACCACACATGAGTTTTGGCTCCTTGTATCACGTGACAAACTCAACTCCTCCAAGATAGAGGTTTTTTGCCAAATGTTTTTGTAGAATTCTTCTCTTATTTCCATAATTATCCCCATATTTGTGTTACACTATCATGATAAACATATAATTTGGATGACATGTAAAAAACAATAAAAAAATGTTTAGCGATAATTTCCTAAAATATCATAAAGTCAACTTAATCATCTTACATATAGTAATCAACATAGTTAAAGATTATGGGTGTTTTTGTTTCAATCAAACATAAATTTCAAGTAAAATAAAATGCATTATAAAATAAATCATTTAGGTGTGTGAAAAGTATAGAAATGTCTTATAGACCTTTTTAATATCTTAAACATCCTAGAAAGTCAATAAAAGGCAAATGCAACAAAAAGACTATTTATAACAAGTCCTTTTCCATCTTGAGTTTGAGAAGTTGACGGGGAATGTCAACCAGAATTAGACATGATGAGCTTGGATAAAAAATAGATCAACATCCAACCTATAAAATTTGAGGCTTTAAATACTTTAAACAAGAATAAAGGATCAAATTATCATCATTATAAGAGGTAATGAAGACACTATAGTTTAACATAGAGGTTTGTGTACTATTGAAGTATTTCAAACTAAAAGCATAGAGTCAATTGAATCAATTCATTTCTCTTTTTTGTGTATGAATGAATAAATATCAAGTGTTTCTATAATTACTATAATTTTTTTTTTGATTTATTTTCTCGCATAACATTCAAAAATCCCTATTTTCACTGGTTATAGTCATTCACAATGGTCTTGTTTCATGTAGAAGTTATTATATGAGTTCATGTTTGGGATTAAATAAGTAGGAGAATGTTTTAGGCCCATTTTAGAGCTATTAATAGGTTAAAGAGACTGATAATTTTAAAAAAATTCACTAGTAAGATCTTGGGTTCCTGTAGTAGTGTATACACCCCAAGATAGAGTTAGAATCACAAAAAGAGTATTAAAACCTAAAGCAAATGTTCATTATTGTTAAAAATTTAAAGAGAGTATATTAATTAAATTTTTCATTAATTCACAATGATTTAAGGATTTATAATTTCCTAGAAGTTCATCTACATTTTACTATGTATAAGGTAGAATGTATGTCATAGACTTAAACAGGGTTAGAGAAACCAAAAAGTGGTTTACAATAGTCCACTAATCCAAATTATCAATAAATAAGTATATATTATTTAGATAACATTTTACACATGATAGGAAGTTTTATAAAGTCTAAAAGAGACATGATTACATGGATTCTATGACTAAAATTTTGATAGACCTAGTATATTATGTCTAAAAGGGGTTGTTATTGAATATTTCTCTTTGTTTTGAAATATATCACACATAAATATTTTCTAAATAACTTTTCCAAGTTTAGCAAGAGTGTAGAAACAACCTACCTATGTTTAGTGTGAGTGGAGAAAGAGAAAAAAATAAGAATTGATAGTTGAACTTTTACTCATACTCAGAGATCCATAAAAACTCATATATCCTTACATGCTCCTACATTAGGATATACATATTTCCTCATAATTATTATTTGATAAAAAAACTACAAAACTTGGAATGTGATTAAACACCCCATTATTAGTTTTTTCCTAGTAGAATACATATATAGATTTGTCTCAAATGATAGGAGAGATTCATTTAATATGATCCAAAATTAGATAAAATTGGAAAAGTTATAAATTAATATTTATATTGTGCAAGAAAGACTATAAAGTACTTGCTTGAAGAACAATACCATAAATAAGTAAGCTACGTAATCTTTATGAAGTGGAGGTTAAGAAACACTTCAAACTAATAAGCTTGATTCATCCTGAGATATTGTAGATAATCAAGGATTTTGAAGGAAATAAATATTAAATTTATATCATTCTAACTACATATATTTGGCCTTATTTATATTTGAATTAGTGGTCTTTATTTGTCAAGCTTTAAAATGATCTCCTATACCTACTTAATCGATCCACCCATTCTTCTTCCATTGGCCTATAAAAATGTCTTAGATCTACCATATCTCTCTTGGTAAGCCATCAAGATACTTGCATCCTTCATTGAAATTATTAGTAAAGAGGAATTGTAAGGGAATCTACCTTCACTTACATTTATTAGGGACATACTCAACTTAAGGTGATAACTAATCCTCTCTATGCTCAATCTATATCTTAACATTGGGTTGATATTCCTACTCATTTCACCTCTTTTTTGGCATATTTAACCTTATATGTTTGGAGAATGGATATAATTCATTATTATGCACTCCTTTCTTTCACTATCACTGTGCAAATTATTTGGAAGTTTCACTAACCTATTTTATTCATTCATGAACAATAATAATACTTATTTTCTAAAATATTCACATTATCATCATCCATTTATACCACCTCTTCAGCACTAACATAAAACACAATGTAAGTGAAGTATTGACAAAATGCCTCAAAAATATGTGGTCTAATGGAATGCAATGATTATAGGGTATGCACAATATCTATTTGTTGAAAAAACCATAAAATGCAAGGCAAGAAAAATGTGGTCTAATGAATGCAATGATTATAGGGTTTGCATAAAATGGACTTGATAAAAAACCCTTGAAAACTTTATTGCAAGGTAATATCCATTAGCTTGTAGAATGATACTTTAGTCTAAATGTTTAATTGAGAGATTAGTCTATAATTGGCTAATTAAACACTTATAAGATATTGTTGAGATAATAAAACATAGGATATGATCAACAAGAGAGAGAAATAGTCAAATGGTCCTTTGGAAAACCATTAGATCTATATCAAAGTTATAGACCTAATACCTTAGGCTATAAGCCTAACATAGGATAGATTTCTTAAAGGAATCCAATAACAATTTGAATGATCATAATATAACACAATATCATAAGACCAATACAATTTGAATGATCATACTATAATACAATACCATAATATAAGACCTATATAATTTGGTATTCTTTTTTTTATAACAAGAAAGATACCTACAAGTGGCCTATATTACTTAAATTTTGTCATATACAGAACAAAGGTAGAATGTACATAATATAAGTCAAAGAATGAATAAAATAAACAAAGTGTGTAATGGACTATTTATCATCAAGATAGGTTTAATGGAATTCAAAGGATTTTTGAATGGTAAATCTAAGATTGTAAACAAGGATATATATTTCAAAATATCTTGGGATAGTGTCTAAAAGTGTGAGATTATCATCATAGTAGGTTTGTACTCTTTCAAGAGACAAGATTGAATAAATAAGGCAATTTTTAGTGGATTTATAATGTGTAATAGGTCTATTTCATGTATGGTTGTGTGTTTCAATAATTATATGCTCATATTATGCTATTTTTATATTTAATTTATTAAACCCTCTCAAAACTCTTGTTTTGCATACATAGTCCATAAGACAAATGTCTTTACATTGACATAGGATTGTTTATGCAAGTATAATCAATGGAGTAGATATAAGGAGTATTAAATGAGATTTATTAGTTGGTTTTATGATTTTAAACCACTCCAAACTCTAAATATTCATTTTTTATGGCTTTTTGGCTTGTAGAAAACTGGTAGAACCCTATTCTAGGGTTCATTAGGAAAAAAAACTATAGAATGTGTTTAACTAGTGAAAATTGCTAAAATTTGGTAAGTATGTCGAATTAAACATCCTATAATATATTTTGGAGGTTTCATGATTTGTAAAAATGTATGGATGGATATACATGTGTCTGTGTTTTTTTGGTCCTAATTGAAGCCTAAACAAGGCCAATAAGCAGATTTTCTTCATTTCTTGGAATTTTAAAGCAAGTGAAGTATATCTAAGAGTGATTAGGATCATTAAAATTTAATTGGGAGTTATAGACCGATTCAAGGCACTTTTAATTTAAGTCTTATGTCATTTGTAGTGAAGACCTACTACTAGGCATAGTTCAAGGCATAAAACTCAAAAAAGTTGGGTTTATTAACAAATTTTGAACTGTATTTGTGAGAAGTCCATCTACAAGGAAACTTATTACTATAATAAGAATGAAAAAAGGAAACTAAAGTATTCAATGAAACTTAATTCATCATATTCTCAATTTTCAATCACGAGACCTAGATTTGGCCTATAAGGTCTACATAGAAGATTGTTTATTGTTTGGATAAAAAAATAAGACCACTTGTAAAGCATACACCAATGCATCATATAGATATGTGTTTTATTCTTAATATAGGCCCAATTTTTTTCACTTATTATTATGAATGATAATGAATGATTTTAGGATATAATATATACTATTATAATGTAATTTATTTAAATTACCTATGTTTTGTAAAGTTTAAGTTTTTAGCATGCGTGTATGTTGAGAATAATTTTGAATTTCTTTATTTGAAAGAGTGTTCATATTGGCCTTTAAGTTGGATATATGATCAAAAAGATTCTTTTGTTTGTTTCATATAAAAGGTGACTTATGAATGTTATAACACATCAAGTATCTAAATGTTATAAAGAATATTATAAGCCATGAGATATGAAGGTGAGAATTGTAAAGTTATCAGGGACTAAGTAAGTCAGGAATGAATAGATTGGTATTTTAAGACCGATATAGAAAGGAATAATCCAAAAAATGATAAAATATTGAATCAAAATTTATAGAGAATAGGCCTAATTTCAAGTGTGATAGTGTGAAGACTTATTGCATAAGAAGAGTGAATCAGACCTCATCTTGAGTAAAATATAATAAGGTTGTTAGTAAAGATTGGCTAGACTTAAATAAAATGAAGTAGGTAAGGAGACCTATAATTTGGTATATGTCAAATATAAATGAGGAAAAGTATGATTATGAGACGTAAATACACTATATTATGTGTTTGATCCTAGGATTGTCATTAGGAAGCAAAAAAATTTATGTACTTTTGTTATCTTTAAATATCTTTGACAAAATCATTTTAGAGACACTATATTTATGCAATATATTACTGCATGTGTGTAGTCTAAGTGAACTATTCACCTTGAAAATATGCTATTTGTTTTTCTTTGATTGAAGGTAATAAAATATTGATTTGATAAGTTGTTTAAAATACAATTAATAATGCATCAAATGAATACAATTACATCACAAGATATAACAATAGTATATTGTCACTGAATGTGCATGCATTTATTATTGTTGTGCTATCACTAAAACCTACAAAGGGATGCAATAAATATGAATTATATTTGTTATATCCACCCCTATCTCACTTCATTGACCTATTAATATCATCATCCCAGACTTATCATTTGACATTTATATGAGAGGGTTTGTAAAAAGTGTTTTCTCCTATGACATGTTTTGATGTCTTCATCTATTTATATTTTTTATGAAATATCTCTAAATATGAGTGGAAGTTCCATACCCATCCTACACTTTCTAGAATTAATGAGCCATCAAGTGTTATGCATTTGATATGGACCTACACTACACCTTGTTTTAAACATATGTTATATAGTTTTTGAAGGATGACATAGTTTATATGGTTCTATCTGCTACATAACATTTATAAAATATCTCTCATGATCTACATATCAAGGCATCAAGATCATCAAATCCAATTGTGGATAGTATCTATGTGTAAAACATCATCAATGGCATACAATTAGAAAATCATCAAGTCCATATTATACATCAACATAGATAGACATGAAGTAATGATGTGATAATTCAATGTCTCATCCTTCATACTTTGTACCCATGTCATATAAGGGTTTCTATTATGGAAGGTAACATGGTAATTTAGGATCTAAAAATCCTATACCCATGAAATATTTTCAATTATCTCTACTTTAGCAATACAAATGAGTGTCATTGCATACTTATTTCCACTAATAATATATGTAAACAACTATTTTTAGTTAGTGAACTAACCATTTCACTCTATGATGTTTAGAAGTTTGTATTATTATTAAGAAATATTTCAAATGGGAATGTTAATTCTATATTTTTTTCTTACCTAGCATGAAAAAGTTCACAACATTGAAACCACATTCCAACCTTGTCTCCATAGTGTTGTTCCTAGTATTCAATAAAAATGGCATGAGAGGATCTATACCTTTCTATAAAAAATTGGACTCCATTTTTTCCATGTATTAATTGGAAAAAATATGCATTATGTACCCAAAATCATCAAACATCTCACATCTTATATCATCATCTGTCACTATTGCTATCAAATTCTTCAACCATGCATGATGAACATGCCAACTGCATAAGTAGACCTCACAGTTGAATGGTTCCTTACATAACATGATGAGTTTGAAAGATTTAATGGTATAAGGTGGGGATGGTGTTTATGAATATACAAATATGAAATATATGATGTGCACCTAATATACTTTATCTCTACACTAGCATCATCTAACATGAAGAAACTGATTTTCCATTCAATGTATTTAAAATGCACTCTTTGAAGAAGAATTTTCATTCATTGGATTATGTCAGTAGTATAGGACCATGAAATAATTACTCATGCAATGATAACACCTATTAGGAATCAAATTCTAGTAATGTGTATAATTGGAATTCTATAAAAAATATATAACTCAAATAGGACTAGATGTTTTTAAATATATATAATATCAATTACAATTAAAAAAATTAGAAACATACCTTCATTACATTCATCTCAAATGTTGACTCCATTACCAATAAAATAAGTTTCTAAAATCTAAAAACCCATTCTAGATATTGTGGGAGTTGGATTCCCAAGGTAAAGGGAATTTACCCTTCCCATCAATCTCTCCACCATTGTATCCCTGATTAAAAAACCACTTATCAGAATTTGCTATTGCTCATTCCCAAAATATTTTTGCATCATCAAGAATATACACATATTTTTCCTCTTTGATCAATCATTCATTATTTTATATGTCATCCTTTATCAATAAATTGTCTCACTATGTTTCACCATTAAACAATATAAGTTTCTTATGTACCATCTTCTAGTGTTTAAGGTGGATAGAATCAATAAACATTCCCAATAATAGTAGATATACAACCATTCATTAAGTTGGGGGATAATATAAGGAGAAAAAAACATTTATTACCCTTGAAATATTCATATTATTGGCCATATAAATAGTTACATTCATTATTTGTGTGTTCTACTTGATTGTATGTGATTAGCACATGATTAGGTCTAACGACCATACACCATGTGCTGAAATGACACTAAAAATCACACCTTATATGGATTCAACCTGATTTTATACACTTTTCATAATTAGTAATTATAAACATGTTTTTTGGCATGGCATCAATTTACTAAAAATAATTATGCCCATATGAACACTGATATCTACACAATTGTAGTGAACAAATGAACAATCATGTAAATTGAAAAAAAAATATCTACATCAATGGAATAGAATAAAAATGAACAGATGTCCAATTAAAATTTATAATGTGATGTGACTTACATGACATATTTGTAAGTGGAATTGATCCTTATATGCTTTCCAAGAACATGTGATTTTCTCTTGTGATCTAAAACACAAAAATTTGTAGGGAACAAATCCCTTCTTGAATCTCCTTTGACGAAGTCCAACCCAAGGAAGCCACATGTCTCCATTATTGATGTGAGGAAAATTGTACCTCTTGATACTAATATAATCAAATTGACCCTCATTTGGCTTCTATTGTCCAAGCTACATAACTTCTTCCCACCTATTTGCCACCTATTCTAGCCTACAAGGAGAACATTTCATTCAACTAATTACCAATATATTTTGTAATTGATTAAATGTTATTTTTCATATAATGCAATGTAAAAATGACAATGACTAAATATTACATATAACACAAGTATATGGTGTTTAAAACATCATTAAAATAACATCTACACATCATCATAATGGACAGTTAACACATTTGAATCGATGAACACGACAATTCCTATTTGGCTACATTTCCCATACCTCTCATTCAAATACATTATTTTGCATGCATTATTCCATTTAACCCATATTATAATATTCAAGATATAAACCTATTTTACAATTTTCATATGTAAAAACATTTGGAAATTCATGAGTGCATTTCAATATTGTAAACACATTAGGATCTTAACTAGTTTTGAACATCCAAATTTTAGGTGATCCACAATGGTAATAGAATAAAAATATCATTACAAATATAATAAGTACATACTGTTACAATAATCAACTTTTTTTTTTGGTATGTCAATAAAATTTAAATATATATATTGAAAAAAAAATTCATGACATCCATTCAAAATTACATAGAGTCATGGAAGACAATGGAGAATAATATGACAACAACAAACATAAATAGTATAAAATGAGGAAATGAGAATGGGTGCATGTCAAAAATGATGTTAACCAATGGAAAATTAGAAAAAGTATCAAAAAAATCATCTATGGGGATGTATTTTGAATTAGGCATGTTGAATGCATCTGTAGTGATTTCCTATATTTCATTTTATTCCTGCCCTGATGATGCTTGTTAAAGACATTTCTACAAAAAATGTGAATATATTGAAATAAACCATTCAATAAATTCATGTTGTTATGCAATTCAATAAGAACAACTCTAGGCAAATCCTCCATGTACCATTTCATTTCATAAAACATGTCTTCTGAATGAACCTCCATGTAGACACCTCTTTCATAATGTAAATACAAACATAAGCTCAACCTGCCTATTAAAACAAATTAAGAGGCATGATATAAAGACACTTCATTAAATATAAATGTTCCGCATTGTCATATAATGTCATTTTTAGGATTAAATAACATGTTTTTAATATAAATATGTCTTTATATTTAAAAGTAACCAATAATTGCATGTGTTATTCAAACATATTGCAAATACAATCCATGAACTGTACATAAAAATGAAAATAGAGAACTGAACCCACTTTTAAAAATATGACATAAAATCTCAAAAAAAAGGATAGAATAATTTAGAATAATTTTTTGAAACCGACATATAACCCATCATAAAACATATGAAAATGAAAGCATGAAACAACATAAATGAAAAAACTAGTACATGTAGGATTGGTTTATATTTATAGACAAGATTAAATGGCACACACTAACTACGTGAATGTAGATGTGACAATGAAATATGAGATTTATATGAATCCCATAGATTCTAAAAAGGTTTAAACACCTACAAGGCAATGAAAAAGGTGGTGGCATCACCCATAAGAAGGTATTCGAGTTGTAGAGTAGTAAAATGTAAACTACAGATGAAGTGGGATAACTCCAAAATAAGGGCATGATAACCTTCATAAAACCTTGTGTGAATGAAATTTATCCCATTCATTTGTAATTTTACAATGCCTTATCAACCATAGTTATGTAGGAAGCTCATTCTTATTTTAAAATGCAGGGTATCGAACAATGCCACTTTCAATTATATATTTCATTAATAATAGAAAAAATCCACACATTGTAATCTCTCTAGTATTAAATCTTGACTAAGATTATGTGGATAAGGGACTTCACATATTCACCAATAATGAAAATATATGTTATCCTTTTCTAGGATAAAACATTTTAATATTCAATCAACTTATGCATAAACTAATCATTCAATGTATTGAATTCATGATGTAGTCATGATGATGTTGATGCACACAATGTGAAAGGAAATGTTGGTAAGATACACAAAATAAGTTGTTTGACATGTGCACATTAAAAGTCATGCCTAATGGTTGGGTTTAAATTTATAGGTGATCTTTACTAGCATGTACTAATTATGTGTATGTTGGCATGGCACTAAAATGTGTTATTGCTATGAATCCCATAGATTCTAGAATAGGGTAAAAATTTATAGGCCAATGAATAAGGTTAGTGCATCACCCATATTAAGGTATGAAATTTTTAGTATACCAAAATATATTTAGTGAACCTCATGTGAATGAAATATGATGTCAGATAACTCTAACATAAGGGTATGCTTACCTTATGAACCTTGTGGGAATGCAGTTTATCCCATTTTTGTAGTCGTGAATTACCTTTTCAATTTCAATTATGAGGGAATCCATTTCCTCTTTGAAAAAATAAGGTATCAAATAATGAAACTTTTAATTATAAATTTTACCATTAAATGCACAAAACCCCATAATGTAAACTCTCCTATATGCAATCTTGACAAAACTTATGTGGATAAGGAGATTGTCACATTCACTATTAATAGAAATGTATGTTGGATTTTTGTGTTGAATATATATTTAAATCCATGTTGTTTTACAATTGTAAATTATTAAACTAATCATGTGATGTATTGAATTTAAGGTGAGGTCATGCTAACATTTATGGACACTACATGAAAGGAAATGCTAGTAGGCAACACAAAAAAGTTGTACAACATGTGTGCATTATAAATTATGCCTCATAGTGGTGGTCACATTCATATAGGAGCTTCACCAAAACACACTAACTATGTGCATATTGGCATGGTGTCAGAATGTGTTGTTACTATGAATCCCATAGATTATAGAATGGGTTAAACGTCCATAGGCCAATGAATAAGGTTAGGGAAATACCCATATTGAGGTATGAGAGATGAATTATAACAAAAGGTGTGTATTGAACATCATGTGAATGAAATAAGATATATGATAGCTCTGACATATGGTCATACTTACCTATATGAACCTCGTGGGAATGAAATTTATCCCATTTCTTTAGTGGTACATTAACTTTTCACTCACACTAATGCATGAAGCCCATTCCTCTTTGAATATGCAGGATATCAAAAAATCCAAATTTTAATTATAAATTTCACCAATAAATGCACAAAACCTAACATTCTAATCTCTCCTATACATAATCTTGATGAAGCATATGTGGATAAGGAACCTGTTACATTAACTATTAATGGTCATGTATGTTAACCTTTGATGTGCAATAAATAAGTAAATCCACATTGTTATAGCATTGTACATCATATAGAATGAGACATGTTTGAATATTTCACTATCTTATACATAAAATAATCATTAAATGTATTTAATTTGATGTGATGGCATGTTGATGGTTATGGTCACAACATGAAAGAAAATGCTAACACATGAAACTAGAAACATTATACGACATGTGTGCATTATAAATCATGCTTCAAGTTAGCATATCCAACCCAATGGGGGTCACATTCATAGATGATCTTCATCAACACACACTAACTATATGCATCTTGACATGGCACCAAAATGTGTTGTTTCTACAAAGCCATAGATTCTAGAAAGGGTTAAACATTTGTAGGCCATCGAACAAAGTCAAGGCATAACCCATATTGAGTTATAAGAGTTGCAGTGTACCAAAATAGGCTACCAAAAATTTAAAATATTTACCCCATACACCACCACTACCATACTTCCCACCTACTAAACCATAAAATTTGGCCTCTAAATTCAGACAGGCTCATGAGATGAGTCTTTTTTATATTTATAGAGTTTACATATAATTGATCATAATATGGAAATCATGAGGGATGTTATCCTTCCTAGGTTATATAAATATGCCTCATATGTAATTCCCTACCCATAATCATTTTAGAAATAATATGTCATAATTGTAAGACCCATGCAATTAATCATTCTACTAGTTGCATAAGATACTTTATATATCAAGACCCAAAAACACAAGTGTGAGAACCTAATATTATTTTAGATTCAATGCACCTTAATTGAGCGCCTTCTTCAACCAATAACTTGATTGGATACAAGAACACTCAATTAGGGCTTATCCATCCCACTAAACATAATTACAACAATATCATGTCATTTGAGACTCAATATAACCTAATTTAGTTCCCCATGTATCCAATCACTCGATTGCTATAGTAAAATTAATTGACTAATAATATATATATCGCTAATAGATCAGAATATGACTAGTAGGAAAGCCTAGTAGTGAGTAGGATTTTTTGAATTTAAATTTTGAAAGTGGGCATGGAAATATTTATTATATAAAAATGATGTATATAGAGGGATAATAAATAGATTAAAAATATATGGGATATATAAATGTTAAGAAGGAATAATAAATAAAGAGTGGTTGATTAGACAATTGACAAGGATGGGGTTAGTAAGTCTTTATGAGACAAAATTTTATGAAATTGGTGATAGAATTAGAAAGCCAAAGCAGGTGAGAAAATTATTATGCATATAGAATGCATACAAGTGAAAATGATAATGAAGAAAAATAAAAGATATCTTAAGAACAAACTTGCCCCTTTATTTTCACATTCATAGATTAC
Source organism: Torreya grandis (assembly GCA_037957365.1). NCBI lineage: Eukaryota > Viridiplantae > Streptophyta > Pinopsida > Cupressales > Taxaceae > Torreya > Torreya grandis. The sequence continues at coordinate 14,834 of JARHVA010001746.1, read as the reverse complement.
ATTCTAGACACTAAAAAAAAATGCTTCTTAAGCATCCCTTAGCCAAGTTATATATAGACATGACACCTGACACCAATCTAATAGGAATATCTATACAATGTGACATAAAGTGTAAAATTATACATTGACTAGATCAGAAAGGTGGAATAATGTGACTAAATTAAAGTACTATTGAACAATAGGCATTTGCTTTTTTCTATAAATTTAGGTTTAATTTTCATAACTAACTAAAGATGTAAAAAACAAAATTATTACAAGGAAGGGATTATGATCTGTGTGTAACTCCATGTGGTTTTTCACCCTCCTCATAAATGATTTGACTTTCTTGTACTTGTTTCATCTCATGACACAAACCTAAGCTTGGTGTATCCATGTATGTTATAAAAATACCTCACACCATGATATACATAGAAGAGGAACATCTAATTACCATGTAGTATACTTTATCCTATGACACTTCCAACCAAATATATAGCCTCATGATACCTTTTCTTATTACAACAGTATTGATTAACATAATTTGTTAGAACGTCTATGTGTCAATGTTTCAATTTCATATGACATATCTGTTGGAAGTTCCTAGTTTAGTGCCATGTCAAAGTGATGTCAATGTACCATAAATTTAGAAGTTAAATCATCACACTTATTATCCCATTAAACCACCTCCCTATGGAGAAGATGAAATATTTTCTAAACTTTCACTATTATAATTTCTTTCTTGTAATGACATATATTTTAATTTTCTAACCCATAAGGTATCAAATATGAATGACATCACATAGGTAGATAGAAGAATGTTACAATGTGTTGAATATATAAAATATCACAAATTTTTGTAAATCACATCCAATATAGGAAAATTAGGGGAAGTATTTACCCTTATGATCATAGGAACTTGTATTCTCAACCTTGATGCACATTTTGTACTCTCTATATTGTTTCCATTGAATATAAGTTTCATTATTATACAAATACTCCAACCTTAATTATGTTTTGGTTTACTATTGTTATAGTTATACTTGTGCATTATAAAACTTGTAGCTTGCTACTAAGTACAATGTTGACCATCACACTGACATCATGGGCATTAAGGTGTGGATCATATTCATCTAACTTTATTTGTGTTACATCATTCGAGTTGATAGTTCAATAAATAATTTTATAGGAAATACAAAATGATCAATAATGTTTTATAATTCCTTTAATTATTTTTAATTGAATGCTCACATATTTTTATCACTGACAACTTAATTAGTTTTTAGTAACTTAGTTATACTAATGGTTAGATTAATCCTTTCAATGTTTCTATAAATTTATGGAAAGATAAATATTGTGACCCTAAAATTAATGAAAGTAATGAATATAACTGATAAATATGGCCTACAAAATTATTATATCTATATTAGAAAACTAATCAAGTAATATGTTACTTCTCTATTTCTATGATAGGAAGAGATTATTTTTAAAAAATCAACATTAATCCCTCAACAAGGAGAGGTAAAAATTACTGATCCATTCATTAAATATATTATTATTGAAGGATTTATTATAGTCCTTGGAATATAAAGCTGCACTATATATGATATTACAAAGTAGTCAATTTGAAGAAATTAGATGATCCAATTTCTGAAGGAAAGGGAAATGAAAGCATCCAAGTATGATAATATAAGAGCTACTTAACTTTTCTACAATTTTGTTACTATCTATAACACAAATTCATTAAATTGTACAAGTCCAAACTTATATAGATTAATAGTTTTACAATTTAAAAATGTAATAGAAAAGTAATAGTTCTACAACTTAAAAATATAATAAAAAATGATTTGATTCCCAAATTTGAACCAAATAGAGATTTAGAGCCTAGTTATTTAAGAGTTGATCTTTGTTTGTTTTAGCCTATAAAATACTAAAGTAATGTAAAAATACAAACATATTGAAGATCTAGGAATAGGGGATTCAACATTAATTTAAAAGGGTATCAATTGTCAAACTAAGAAAATAGTAGTTTTGAAGGTAATGAAGTATATTTTATTTTTTGTGAGGGAAGAAATTGAGAAAATAAGATGTTTAAATCAATTGAACCACCCAAATATTGTAAAATTACTAGACATAATAGACCAAGATAATAAGTTAAATTTGGTTTTTGAATACATAGAGATTGATCTACACAAACTTATTAGTAAAACAAATAATTATTTGTTAGAGGATGAAGTTCATGAGTTTTGTTTCCAGGATTTGTAAGGGATTTTGTATATGCTTAAAAAAGGATATTGTCACTGTAATCTGAAGCTGAAGCCCTCAAATATTCTAGTCACCAATGATGAAATAGAAATTGGAGACTTAGGTCTTGCAATTAATTTATGGGAAATAAAAGGAAGGGAATAATTGTTACCCTTATATGTTATTAGATGACCATATCAAGATCCAGAACTCCTTTTCAAATATTACCATTATGACTTCAACATAGATATATGGATAGTGGGTGCTATTATGGCATAGAGTTTTACCTAATCACCTATTTTTAGTGATTCCACAAACAAAAAACAAATTCATAAGATCTACTCAATGATTGAATCTCAAAATAAACACTACAACTAAGGGTTTTTGTCGTTTACCTAAGTGTAATTGACCTGCAAATGCTAGCTGACCTCCTTTACAAATGTCTTCTAAACTGATGTGTTGGTTAGGCAAGATTAAAATGGTTTTATCCTCTTAATCAGTGTGTTATTTAAAAAAGAGTAAAATGGATTTATCCTCTAAATTGACGTGTTGGTTAAGTAAGAAAAATGGGGGAAAATTTGGGGGACTTTTCAAATTGGCTTTAGAGGGGTTCAAATTTTGAAATGGTGTGAATCTCTCATTCTTTTCTTAAACTATCAATGCCACATTAGATGACATAAGGTTAAGACTAATAGTTATAGTTGGTGTCTAGTTGGTGGTTAGTTGTTTCACAGTCAACTAGCAGTGGCAGGTGGTGTTATAAATGTTGTAGTTATAGTGAGTGAATTACTCTTGAGATCTATGCATGGTCATTGAAAAGTCTTAGTGTGGTGGGGTTGGGCTCACTGATGCCAACATGCACATAGTTTGTTCATGTTGGTTAATCTCACCCATATGGGAAGATATTAGGGCATCCTTAGGGATGACATTAGGGTGTTCCTAGGGAGGGACATTAGGGTGTCCCTATGGGGTTACACTAGCTATCATTTTTTATGACTCTATTTATCTAACTTTAAGTGGTGACATTAGAGTGTCAATAAAAAGTGACTTTATTAGAATTGTAATGTCAATTTAGTGTTGGAAATAAGGTCTTATTTATGAATTTCATGTATTAAATCAGATGTGAATCTAGATTAGGAGAGTGAAAAAATATAAAGCTGTATTGGGAATTGTGAAAGTTTATTTATAAAATAAATATTTAAGTTTAATTATTATACAATAATAAAAATAAATATATAAATTTAAACTTATACTTTATGTATATTTTGTAAATATAATTCCAATATTTTTGAGAGTTGTTTTAATACTCAAAGAATAATAACAAAAGTTCTAGTTTTTGGATGATTCCTTCAAATTTTTAAGATTTTAAGGTTTAAGGATTTCACAATTGAAAGGTTTTAATGATTAATAATGGGTAATTAGGACAACTAATGATAAATCAATCCCTTAATTAAAGCATGGTTAGAGAAATGAAGTCTAATTTAGGCCTATACATATTGTTGATTGCTTTGAACACAAGTCAAAATAATTCAACCCCCTTTAGTTAAAGACTTGTGAATGGATCTAATAGGGTGAATCATGGTCCTAGTAATGTTATTTGATGCATCTCTAGCCCTAGTCATATTCATTTTTCCTCTTTATGTTATTTTATGTCACTTAAGGTCATTTTTGGGATCATTCATGAGGTTTTTATGGTTTTATATAGTATAAAAAAGTTCCATTATGTTATTAAACACCCCATGTTTCATTGGAAGTAAGAGATACTATGCCATAAATAATAATTTGTAGGTTCCTACATCATAACAAGAGGATAGTTGAAAAGGGAGGAGATTTGGGTAGTTGTACAATTTATAAAGTAGTGTGGCACATGTGGTAGGATTATATAATATACCTTAATCTAACCTAAACTCATTTTCATGCTTGATAATAGTTTAAGATCTAAAAAATTTCCTAGAATGATTATGCTCCTCCATCACTCTCTTTTGAAGGCATAACTAGTCAATTAGTTTTGTTTTGGTATGGCCAGTAGGAAAGGAATTAAATGGAATGATATTCAAGGATGAAATTATATTTTTTCCACTCAAATTTCATGGTAGCATTACCAATATTGGTTAATTTTACTTAATAAACTAATGCTAAGGAGTTTTCCACTCATTTTTGTATACTTATCTCCATCACCTTTAGGTTACCTCTAGGTTTATATTAGTCTATACAAACTATATTTTATACATGATTATTAGGAGAAATAAAATTATTATCACATGATTCTTAACATGTTTTTCATGTGTGGAGGTCAAGAGATGGGCATGAATCATCTCATGTTGCTAGTGACAAGCATTGTCATAGTTTACAGACAAGATTCCTTTAGTATTGCAGTTAATTTTATTATTTTGTCTTCTAAATCAAAGGTGATGTTATTTTTAACCTCTAAAAAATATTATTATTATTATCTCCTAGGGAATTTGGGTCTCCAATTCATCTCTTGAGGGAGTGAGAAGTCATGAAGGTACAACCTATAAGCAAGTGAATATATTAGAATGGAAATGATATTGTGGTCTCAAATAGCAATCAAGGGAGTTGGGATATTATTTTTTGACTCATATAGCCACATAAAACGGCTCTTTTGTTCTCAAAAGTGCACCTATAATTTAACCAAAACTAGTAACACAATGAACATGATAGTTGAATGATAACTTAAAGCTCTATGTGTGTTATGAGTATCTTTTGTTATTAAGGTGAGATAAAATACTTATAAGGAATCATAAACATGAAACATATTGTGTAAAACATCCTAAAAGCGTCTTTATGGCCTAAAGATAGCCACCTAGAACTTGCTACATAAGAGAAACCAATTCAAGCCAGTATGCTTGAAGACCAATGAGCACAAACCATAATACATGATATGAATGAAATAAAAGAAATATGAGATGAGTTAAAATACTTAAATGAGGTCTAGGATGATGATAAAAAATGTTTTAAAACTAATTAATACTTACAAGGAATGTCCAAAAATTGCCACCTACAATACAAAATCTACATACTAGGTTTAGGCAGTGAAGAAAAGTGCAAGTTGAGGGTTGGAAAAGAAGTAAGGTGTTGGTAATGTTTGAAATCACCTTCATAGTGTTTCCATCATCTTAATTTATCCATAATAAAAAATAAATATGGAAATGGAAAGGTCAACCAAGAAAGTTCAACCCCACAGTCAAAAAATCATGTATAGTCATCAATGTGAGAAGTTTGTTTTGGATTTTGTAGAGTTTGAACACTTTATGATGGTGATATATATATATATATATATATATATATATATATATATATATATATATATATTATAATATATATAGGGTATTCATTACCCAATATATAAAACCATACATCTAAAATATCTATACAACTAGGGTAAGTGCCCTCTATTTTGTCTCAGATAAAGGGCACTCCCAGGCAGTCATGACTACAAAATAGGAAAGAAGATGATAATAGGATGAGATAGAAAACCTTATAAAACTTAAATAATGTGTGTAAAGTTAATTTATGCATGAAAAAATGGAGGATACCCTACAGGTATTGGAAATTACACAAGGGGGTTTTAAGACATGAAGCATAAGTCAACCCTATTAGGCCTAGACTACGCCTAAGGCCCTAATGAGGTCTCAATCTAAGTTTTAAGAAAAAATAAATGTTAAAAAAAAATTATGATATTTATATGGAGATATAAGGTTATTTTAATCTATTATTATACATATAAATCACACAGTTGGTCAAATTTGACCTTTTTCACCTCAAGCTTGCTCAAATTACACCCTCAAGATTGAGAGGCCATCTTTAGATACTGACACTGATATGAATAAGGTGAATGAGACTTTAAGGAACTATTAATTATTTAATAGTGTCATATTCTTGACTTTAGTGTAATTGGTTTGAGGTTTCAACATCAGGATTGTATGAGAAATCTTTAAGAGAAAACTACCTAAAACCCTCCAAAACCCTTGCTTGAGACTTGATGGGAAATAAGTGATTAAAATGCATTTATGAGAGATAGTATGTATTTTAAATGCTATTTATATTGATGAATACTCTCTCAATATCCATCCCATCCAGTTAGTTTTTACCCTACTTATACTAATAAGGTATAAAATAAGTTTTCTTGACATATTTTGTGTGTTTTTCTAGGTTCAGAGAAGATTTGAAATAAGAGAATAAAATTAGGAAGGTCAATAAGGACATAATATAACACATAATTACAATTTAATGATTTATAAAAACACACAAACCACTTTTGAAAGATCCTTCACTTCCAGGCAATCTATCAAGTATAATCGAGAATAGAGGGTGACCACCAAGTGAGAAAGTGATAAGTCTAATTAGAAGATTTTTTGAGGTCCACATAATGGATTTGGAAGTAAAGGGACTCTTTAAAGGTTTAATGTCACCCCTTATATATATTTTAATGATAAATTAAAGGCCATTTTGGTGCCAAATGTGAGGACAGACCTACAAATCTAGTGATGGTGACTACAAATGGTGGGAACATGTCTAGAAAGAAGACCAGCTGTTAAGGATACATCTGATACATGTTTGAAGCTTATTTTATAACCTCTCCTTGATATTTCACATGTGTTATCTTTCACTATTCTAGTTTGGAGTTCCCAAGATAGGATTGATGATGAAGGTAGTGTCCAAGACAGTAGTTGAAGGGTTCTTACAACAAATTTGAAGAGTTTTCATTCTTCACATGGACATTTTTCCAAAAGAAACCTTCCATGGTCTATTTCATACTTCATTCCTATAAAATTTAAATTTTTCTCATGCTTTTAAAAGTGGCATTGTGACCTTTGAGCTCCAATTCTCTCTTTTTCTCCCTTACATTTTATAAATGCAAGCCATTTTAGCTCTTATACCTTTTGTCCATGCCTAGTATGGCAATGCCATACTAGTTTAAATACTAATTTTTACCTTTTAAAAAATATTTAAAGCTGGTTTTGGTTCTATAATTCCTTTCCTAAGTGTGTAAAGTAGTAATGAGAATGAATTATGAGTAGTTTAATCACCTAGCCTTACATTCATCTCTCTCTCTCTCTCTCTCTCTCTCTCTCTCTCTTCTCTCTCCTCTCTCTCTCTCTCTCTCTCTCTCTCTCTCTCTCTCATCTCTCTCTCTCTCTCTCTCTCTCTCTCATCCTCTCTCTCATCTCTCTCTCTCTCTCTCTCTCTCTCTCTCTCTCTCTCTCTCTCTCTCTCTCTCTCTCTGCTCACACACACACACACACACACACATAGTTTGTGCAAGTAATTCATTATATAACCATGCCACATGTAGTTTAGTTAATGTAATTGCCTATATATAAGTGTATGAAGATGTAATATTGTCTAATATTATATCTCTTATACTTTCACTTTGGTAAGTGTAGTATATATCACCTGCATGTTTTGAAATACTTATGTTGGAGTCCCACTGAAGTTTGAAGCTAGTCTTGTGAGTAAACTTTCATAGTGCATATCAAGGTAGTCTAGTGGATGTAATTTTTGTGTATTACATATTATATTAGGTCATTTTAATTTTTATTTCTATCTCTTTTCACATTATCAACAAGTTAGTATAGGTGATAAGAAATTAAAAATCAATCCAGGGAACTGGCCCTTAAACCTAGAGGTCTATCTCTACTATAGGAAACCCAAAAGACTAAATTTATTCCAATTTTTCCCAAATCTTATAGTAGACTTGAAAAACCTATTCTATGTTGCAATATTTGGTGACAACAGTTCTGTCATACTAGTGGGACCAATTTTCCTAAAGATAACTTGTCAAGGTAAATGCTTGTCTTAACAACATCATAATTGTATATGGTTTTCTACTCAACATTTGGTGACTCTATTCAAGATAAAATATAGTTGTAAAACATTGTTTTATCATATTATTATTCTCGTAATTCATGGTCCTTACTATGTCATATTTTATTAGAGTTTTCAATTCCATCAATCCACCTATTCAACCTAAACTTCCTCTTGAATTTCAACATCCTCCCCATATTCTACCCTTTGAAGAGTAAGAGGTCTTTACTATCCAAGAAGACAAAGAAATTGAAGAAGAACATGAAGATAACATGGCTATGTAACATACCTTACCAACATTTAACACTAAAAACCCTATCCATCTTGATGCTTATGATTACATTCTCCCTAATTCTACAAAGAATGTTCCTACCTTTAATGGTGAAAGTCATGTCATTCCTAGTGAACATATTAGGTATATCTTAAATTTATTTAGTTTTCACAATGTCTTTGAGGTAAACATTACCATTAGACTCCTTTCTATGTCCCTTAAAGGGAAATCACTTTAATGTTATAGGACTTTTCCCAGTGGTTGTATCATAACTGGGATGATCTGGGGGAGACGATAACTTCAATGTTTGAAGACAAGAGTGATCACACATCACTCATTCACCAACTCAATTTAATTCAAAGAACCCCCAAGGAGATAATGCATGATTTTAATGAGATATTCCAAAGGACTTGGAATAGGTTGCATTACCCCATGAGACCACCAACTAGCTTTGTGTTTCCCACATATTTAAGGGATATTGGCACTAGCATATCCATCATGTTATAATCCATGGGTGGTTTCTCATTACCTGAAGAATATGACCTTACCATTAGAGTTAGAATGTCCTCATACAAGCTAAAAAGTTGCATCCAAAAGTGTCCATGCCTCTGCTACCAAATACTTCTACTACTACTCCATGTTTCTCCCAAATTATAAATGCCATTGCTAAGCCTAGAGATAACCCTAAGAAGGTAGATGATTCCATGGATAAAGTTTTAAGAATTTATTTCTTAGAATCTCAAATTAGGTAAATAAGTCTACAACCAGGTGTGAATCAAAACCCTTACCCTTATCATCAATATGGGAATAGGTTTCCACCTCAATAATATGGGAAAGGGAGAGGTTAAGGGCAACATAACTTTAATAGGCCTACCAATGCATATAATCCCACTTCCACATCTAATGCAAGATCAATGATACTCAATTATAACAACTTGATTAAAGGAAAAGAGTGGAAACAAGGTCAATTCATGGATGTCAATGAATGTGGAAAGCAAGTTTTTATTTTTCAAGGAGGAGACACTCCTCAACTATCATAAAATGATGAATTTCTAATGCAATAAAGTGAAGGGTGATAGCCTTAAGGAGTGAGTTTCACTAACTTCCTAGTTCAAGATCCTTATGTTCTCAATCAAGGCAATTAAATTTCAAACAATAGTAGAGATAAAAATAAGGATCTATGAGATTCTAATGGTGTGCCTACAAGCTCAATTAGTGCTCTTACAAGGTAGTAAGGTGTGACTACAAGCATGGTAGTCCCTAGAAATATTGCACCTTCTTCAAATTAGAATGTTGGAAGGTCTACTAAGATTCAATGCATCAAGTTAAAAACACTTCATTTCCTCCAAGGACTTAAGAAAAGTTGATTAATTCTACTCCAAATATCATTGATTCTTTGAATAATGCAAAAGCATCCATGTCTCTTTGGGATTTACTTCACTTTCCTAGCCAAAAGGAACTTTTATAATAGCAGCTATCTCAAATCCATGTAGCTCTCCACCATCAAGTCATGGTAATGTTTCCCTCACCAATTATCCCACACAAATTATTGAGCCTTCTTTTGAATCTACTAAGCCTCCCACTCTTCTACCTCACTCCTATTATTATGGGCAAACTTGTTCATAACTACATATTTGATAGTGGAGATAGCACTTCAGTGATGCACAAGGTTATAGATGATAATTTTGGGTCCAAAGTACAAACCATATAGTAAAGGGTTACTCTAACTTGATGGGACACCTTCTAAGTTAGTAGGAATGGTTCCCACTTTATTATCTACCTCTCAAGGGATTTCATATCCAAGATAGGAGGCTACCTCTTAGTTTATTGGTCCTTATTAACCTTTAGAACAAGGTATGGAGCAAAGGTAACCATTAAAAATAACACCACTAGCTAATTTTAGCATTGAGCCCCATGTAGAAGTAAGCTCCAATTTGAATTGTGTCATCAATGATCATGAGGAGTCTATTGTATAAGATGGGTCATCATCCAAGATTGAAGGAACATCTGACATTTTCCTAGATGATTATCATACTAACACATATGAAAATGATCCTTATGCCTTCATGGAATAAACTTATTTGGAAGTATATTACTTACATGTGGAAGAAATGCCAATACCTTCACTCACGAAGGAGGAAGGTGAGAATGATGGAATGTGGAAGATGTTTTATAATGTCTCAAGAAGCAAGATTGGTTTAGGATCTGGTGTTATATTGGGTTCCCCATTAAAAAAAATATATTATTCTCTAGATAGGTTCTATTTTAGTTGCACTTGAAATGTGGATGTGTATGAAGGTATAATTCATGGTCTTCAATGGGCAATGAGAAAAGAAATTAGGAATCTATAAGTATATGGAGATAGAAAACTGATTTTTCATAAAGTTAGGAATTTGTTTGCTTATAATAACCCTTTTCTTATTTCTCATAAACATAGGGTATGGGATCTACTTTATTATTTCAATGCATTCAACATACAATCAGTCCCAAGGGAGTAGAATAATCATATTGATAGGCTAGCTACTATAAGAGCATAATTTGATATGCCTACTACCATAAAAGAAGAAGGAAATTAATCCCACATTAAGGTAATTTTAGGACCTTCCATACCTGATAATAAGGTGTCTTGGAAAGTTTTTTATAGTGACAAAACACATTATACATTTCTTGAAAAATGAAGCTGAGTTCTCTTCAAAAACTAGGAAAAGACTAAATGACTAGTTTGGTAATCAAATTGTATAACTAAGAACAAACAAGATACCTAAAGGATTGGTAACCTTAGAATGTATATTTAATTAATATGATAAAAAAATAAGGAAAATATGAGTATGTATACAAATGAAGATAATTATGAAAGGATCTTGATCTTCAAAGACACACTCTTTAAACTAGGGAAGGTATGTCCTACATCAGTAAATCAAGCATTCATTGATTTACGTAGGGGGTTCCATGACATATTTACTTGGGAATATAAATAAATAAGAGGGTTTGGTCCTATAATAGCATACCATACCATTGACTTAGAACCTAGAGTTAAATTGGTTAGGAAAAAATAAAGGCTTATCAACCCTAAGGTTGAATAACTCATGAGGATGGAACTTACCAAACTCACTAAATCTGAGATAATATTGCCTATCAAGAATTCAACTTGGGTATCTAACCTTGTGCATGTTAGAAAGAGTAATGGATAGATAAGACTTTGTGTAGATTTGAGAGATCTTAATAGAGTGTTAATTATATATCACTATATGTTACCTCCCATGGAGAATATTTTTCAAGTTGTTTCAAGTTCCCATTGTTTCTAATTCCTAGATAGATATTCTAGTTATATTCAAATTTTAGTGAATGAAGACGATCAATTTAAGACAACATTCAATACAAAATGGGGAAATTTTGCTTATAGTAAGATGCCTTTTGGTTTGTGAAATGCTGGTACCACCTTTTAAATAGAAATAAACACGGATTTCAAAGGTTAAATCAATTATATGTTGTTAGTATATCTAGAAGTCATAATAGTGTTATCCAAGGTTGAAAATGAGTATATGAAACAACCTAAGGCAAGTGTTTGAAATGTGCAAGTAGTATGGAGTATCTTTTAACCCCAAAAAGTGCACCTTTTTTATCTATGAAGGTAAGTTTCTAGGACATATTGTTTTTAAAGATGGTCTAACTAGTGATCCTAAAAGGATAAAGGATATTATAGGCCTATCATTGTCCTTGCATAAGAAAGGACTCCAAAGTTTCCTATGCAAGATAAACTTTGTGAGAAGGTTCATACCTGGTTTTGCATCTTTGGTGAAATCTATCACAACCATGCTCAAGAAGAACCAAATTTTTATCTTGGACTAAGGAGGGTAAGAGTAGGGTTGAATACATCAATTAAGCAATTGAACAACCTCCCACTCTTGTAAGCCTTAATTTTTCTAAATATTTCATGTTGTATTCATTTATTAACCTTGATACTATCTTATCTATGTTAATACAAAAGAATGATGAAGGTGGTGGAACAGCCAATTGCATTATTTAGTCAAAGTTTGGAATATTATGAGGTTAAGTATAAATTTGTGAAAAAAATAAAGTACTCGTTGTTATAAGAGGGATGAATAAATTTAGGCATATTGTTTCAAATAATAGGATTCATATCATGGTCTCTATTCCTAGCACCAGGGAGTCTCTTTTGAGCAAAGACCTCAGTGAAAAGAGGGAATGGTGGATTATAAAGGTAATGGAATATGATGTTGACATCAAAGTGATAAAGTTGCTAATAGTTAAAGGTCTTTGTGAACACTTAGCTTTAGATGTCCATGAGCCAAAATAAGAAGCTTTAGTCAATCATGATTGATTTTAACTAGCTGATTCCATGCCTCTAGAAAGTTGGACACTAGATGTCATCAGATTTATTCAAAGTTATGAGTACCCTAATGGTTTGAGCAAACCCAAAATGAGGTATTTTATATTTCAAGTTAACTTTTATTATATTGTAAATGGTGTGATTTTTAGAAGAGATACTAATGGTGTAATATTGAGATGCATTATTAATGACCAGTTTAGAGTGTTTATTGAGAATTTTCATGATGGAATAATAGTAGGTAATTTATCCCCAAGAACCACAACTACCAAGATCATGACAGTAGGATATTATTGGCCTGGCCTCTTCAAATATTTTTATGCTTGGGTGAGAAGGTGTTTATAATGTACTTTATTTGTATGAAAATAAAATATTATAGCTCTTCCTTTTTGGTCTATCCAATTAGATAAACCCTTCATGCAATTGGATATTGATTTCATTGGTATGATAAATCCACCATCAAGTACTGGTCCAAAATGGATACTCATAGCAACTGATTACTTCACAAAGTGGGTTGAGGTAGTGCAATTGAAGGAATACAATAAAAAATCTATCTTGGAGTTTTATGAGAACATTATAACAAGGTTTAGAACTCTTACCATCATTTTAGATAATGCACTTGCTTTTAGGGTATTGAAATAGCTGAATGGGCAAATAGAAATGACATATACTTGAGTAAATCATCCAAATATTACCCTCAAGGTAATGGGTTGGTTGATTCTACTAATATGAACATGATTAGAACCATAAATAAAAATTTGGAGGATAATCAAAGTGCTTGGCACACTAAATTAAAGATATCCCTATGAGTTGATAGAATAACTCATAATAGGTCAATAGAGAACTCTCCTTTTGTTCTTATCTATGGGAGATAAGCTAGGCTATCTATATCCCAAGAGTTGCCTACCTCAGAGCTATCACATTAGTTAGAGTCATTTGAAAACACTCCAATAGAGGTGAGGTTGATAGAGTTGATAGATCTACAAGAGACTATAGACAATTCTTAGAAATCTATGGAGCATCATCAAATGCTAATGAATTGGTATTTTTATAGGAAGGCAACTTCAAGAGTATTCCAATACGATGACATAGTATAAAAGTGGGATGAAGATAGAGAAAATCCAAGAAGACATACCAAATTTGACACCTTATGCAGTGGGCCATATATCAATATAAAATACAAGTATAAAAAATCCTTTCAATTAGCAAGAATGAATGGAGAAGAGTTGCCTATCCCTATAAATAGGATCCACATAAAGAGTTTTTATTGATGAGATGAAGGTTAGTCTTCTAGATACTAGAGTAGGTGTGTGTTTTCACTTTTTTATGTGAGTGTTCCCTAAGTATTCTTGAGAACACATGTGTGTTTACTTAGATGTGTGTTTTTGTGTCTTTTTTATGTCTTATCTTATTATTTTGTGTGATTTAAAAGGTAACTTATTGTCTAAATTATTCATAGGTGACTCTATAACCCAATGGATAGGAGTATCCCACTGGTCTTTGTCATAGCTAGCTTGCCACCCCTAATAAATCACCAAGAATGTTGACTATTTCAACCATAAGTCAAACTAGGTAAACCCCCTATAGATAGAAACTTGTATAGGGGTTTAATATGGTATTATATGGTGAATCATGGTCTTATCAATGTCATTTGATGTGTCTCTATCCTTGACCATATTCATTTTTTATCCTTGTGTCATTTCATGCCACTTAAAGTCACTTTTGGGGTTATTTATAAGGTTTGTATGGTTTTATATAGTATAAAAATGTTCCAATATATTCTTCAATGCCCCGTGTTTTAGTGTAAGTCAAATATATTATGCCATAACTGATCATTTTCAAGTTTCTAAGTCATAACAAGAAGATAGTTGAAAAGAGAGGAGGTTTGGGTAGTTGTATAGTTTGTACAAGAGTGTGGCACATATGGTAGGATTATATAATTTCCCTTCAACTCCCTTGAATTAATTTCCATTCTTGATCAAGCTTGAAGATCTCAAAAATGGCCTAAAACTATTTTTTTCCTCCATCACTCTCTTTTGTAGGTAGAGCTAGTCAACTGATTTTCGTTTGGTATGGCCAGTAGGAAAGGAATAAAATTGAATGTTCTTCAAAAATTAAATTACCATTTTTCCACTCCAATTTAATACTAGGATTCCCAAGATTGGT
>JARHVA010001745.1:2970000-3135430 GCA_037957365.1 Torreya grandis | reverse complement strand
ATGATTTGAAAATAAAATTATTTTAATGAGAAATAATAAACTTCATACATGATTTATAGAATTTTTGAGAATATAAGTGATAAAAAATAAAAAATTAGCAACATGTCACACAATGTGTGAAGTATTATTCACTATTCAATAAAATTACAAATGTAATCAATGCATATGAATGCATTATTATACAGTCATCAAAAGGTTAATAATCTTGACCATATTCAAATAATTATTTTATAAATTAAATAATCAACCTAGATATACCTAATTTTAATACTACACTTCATCATTATAGAATGTTTTGTTTGGTCTTCCTATAAGTAACACTCAATCTCAGAGATTTATCTTATGAGAGAAAACACAATATGAAAATTGAACTAAAATTTCTTGTCTCTATGTATGTTTCTCATGTTTAAATGATGTATTCAAGTACTTTTAAAGTCTTTAAAAGTTATTTATACTTTAAAGTTATAAATAACCTTTAGATAACTTAGAATAAAGTTAACTAAATTTATTAAATAACCTTTAGATAACTTAGAATAAAGTTAACTAAATTTATTAAAGTTAGCTTACTTAATTAGACACTCTATAAATAAGTTCATAAAATGAACTTATTTAAGTTAAAAATGAACTTTATCAAGACTTAAGGCACACAAGTTTAGTAAAATAAAACAACTCTCCAATGGATGGGGGCCCATTTAACAACTTATATAATTAAAAATACACATCATTTTTAAAAATCAAACAATCATAAATGATTAGTCTAAAGTAATTAATCATCAAACATTTAAATTTATCAATTTATATATTCAATAAATGTAAAACAACATTTTCAACATTAATTACTAATTATATAGAAATCAAAATGTTGATTACTGAACTAATATTAAAAAATAGACTAAAATAAAATATTTTATGCAAGTAATTAAATTAAAGTATCATCTCAAATTGAAATAAATGAAACAACTACCATGATCCATATGAAAAAGTGTAATACTACTAATATCTAAATAAATACCAATGAAAAGTATCAAGTATGTTGTAAATAGTCTCACTGAAACAAAAAAATAACCAATCTAAAAAGTTAAATATCAATCAACACATAAAATACTACTCAACTAAGTATATTATAGGTACCCTGTGTTCAGTTTGATAATCAGTATAGTCAATAGGTGCTATAAATAACTCCACTTAGTGATGCCTCTAGATTCATCATCCACCTCAACTTGATCCTCTTGAGAACATGTGTTACCAAAAGTGGGTGAAGCTCTATTAGTTTGTTTATGATTGGAATAATAATTGTTCACAAGATAAATGGAAATAAGATGTTGAGTAGTATTATAATGGGGTATCTCAACATTTGGTGACATAGGATCAACATGTGTGGGCATTTCATTATGTGAAATAAAAATTTAGGAGGAAGGGGTTGACAAACTATTGGGAGAGACTACCAATTACATCTATGAGGACATCTCATATCATTAATATTAAAGGTATCCCTAGAAAAAAAATTCAAAACATTCCATAAATTATGATCATGAGCAATAAAGTGCAAGGAGACATGAATGCCACGATTAAAACTTTGCATAAATGCATTATCAGGTCTTCTAGTTCTAAAAAAATCATTATAATATTTTTGAATACCTTTATCCTATACATTATTTATGTTATGACTCTTATATATATTAATCCAACCAAACATCTTATCTTTATATACTAAAAAATAAAAATGTATGAGATATTTTACTTCATAATTGTAGAGTGATAAACATTATGCAAACATGTTTATAATGTAATACAATTGTATAAGTAAACCTCATTTTAATATGTTGATTTATTTTCAATGATATATCCAAGGTGGCCAAGAATGTTCATGAGGTGTCAAGTATGCTTGTAGGTCAATGACAAAGTGTGCCTTAGTGATCATGCATGGACCTTCTAGTCTTTGCTTGGTTAGGAAAGATGATGGATGTTGATGATGTTTTAACCATGTTTAATGGGCCATATGGGGTGTAAGGAGTGCTTGGTCTTATGAAGGTCTAGGTTATCCTAGTCATCTTAGCAAAGTTTCCTAAGTAAACAAATTGATAACATCAACATTCACACCTATGAAGGTGTCAGAAGAAAGTGGTAACATGGGTCTATTTAGTTTTGTTCCTAGAACATGTTTTTAAAATTTCATACCTTGACATGATGTATATTAAAATTTATGATAGTGCAAAGTTGATCTCCCATGCTGATTTCATCATTTTCCATAGTCAAATTTTGTATTTTTTAGTGATTGTTGGAATTCAAATATTTGAATTTACAAAGGAAAACCAATCTAAAATGTTTTGCCTATAAATTTTGATGATGGATTAAAAATAAAAGTGGTATATAAATTCAAGAGTAATTCAAGAAAATTTATTTTGAGGTTTGATTGGTTGTACAATTGCATTTATTATGGTTCAAAGTCGACTAAGGGTTTGACTTTCTTCTGAAAGTGACCCAACAAGGATGATTGAGTTTTTATTGATGGTGTTTGGATGTTTCATAGTAAATTATATATTAGATAATGTTTTATACTCCATTATTATCATATATATGGATTTTGGAGGTTTGACCAATCCATATTTAATATGAACCATTGCTTAGAAGTTGACTATTTGTTCGTTCATGATGTTTTCATGTACAAGGCAAATGATTGATAGGTTTTGCCTATGAAGAGGTGTATATTAATGAATTTAATCATTTGATGATGTCTAAGTGGTGATTTTTCATGAACCTACGTGTATTTGATCTTAATGACCTATTGATCAATCAAAAGGTCTTAAATGACAAGTCAGGCCTAGGGTTCTATGAAGATGTTCAAAAGGATAAGAAGATTGAGAAGACAATGATGATAGATTAGAAGACTAATCATGTTAAGGAGAGTGATATAAACATAAGAAGAATGTCAATATTAATAAGAAGGATAACTTCAAAATCTACACAATTTCAAATCAAATCAAGTAACCCAATGCAATAAGGTATGATAACTCCTTCAATGGCTATTGTTATTCTTATCATCAGTTTGGTCATAAGATCTTTGATTACAAAATAAAAGCTCCTAATAAAATATTTACATGGAATTATGAGCAAGATATTGGAAATAATGAAGAATATCATCACTCAAGATAGTCAATCAGTCTATAAGGAAAGCATGACATCTTGTGATACATGTGTTAAGGGATTGGTCATATTGCAAGGTCTTGCAATGCATTCATGAAGAAATCAAATGATCAGGTGAATGAATGAGATAGTGAAACTTCAAGGAGTCATTTTGTAGCCCATACATAAGGTATGTATAATAAAAATAAATATATTTATTTCAAATGTCAAGAGAGAGGTCACATAACAAGGTTTTATAGGAATGGTCAAAATTCTACTTCAAAGAATGTCAATCCTAACATGAAGAAAATGAGCCATAATGAATGAAGACCTAAGGAGGTCAATGAAAAATAGGCTCAAAATGGATTATTTGTCATGACAGAACATGGTACAAGTTTAAGTGTTAAATATCAAGTCTTATCTGCCCAAGCAGACAAAAGAATCAAGCAAGATTCCAAGTCTAAAGAAAAGAATGATGTTAAGGACTCATTCAAAGTCAATTTGATGATGAGGTAGGATGGCAAGCCAAGTGAGAGCATGGAGATGTGGGAGTCTCCTGAGTTTTGGACCTTTAGTCTCTCTAGGACAAGTGGGTGTATCTACTTATGCTTCTTAGGAGCCATATTTCATATGTAAAAGCAAGTGTGTGTGCTATAGGTAATGTATAAGAGGCTATAATCAGTACAAAGGTATAAAGAGTTTTTTATTGGTTTTTAAGACCAATGCCTTTATGGTATAAAATTTATGATATTATTTTTCCAAGCCCTATATTGATAATATAAGGTCATTGGTTAAGGGGGAGAAATAAGTTCATGAGCTTGTTCCAGAGGTTAGTGATGAAAAAGTTCAAGAAATATATTCAGGGACATTGGTACTAAAGGCAAATTTTATTCAATATTTGAAGCTTGGTTTAGTTAGTCAAATCATGAAGAATGAAGGTAAGATTGATTTGGGGTGTGGAGAGCACTTGTCCAAGTGTATTCCATTGGTTCAGATGTGCTAACTTGGTCAAAAGAACCATTCATGAGCATTTGTTTAGTTTGACCATTTTGCTTAGTGTTCACTACCCAGTGAGAGCTCCTCCTGCAAAATTGGTGTTTTTAAGATCTATAAGGCTAACCAAGGGTTGAGTCCAGTTCAATTTTATGTGTCCAAATTCAAACAATACCTTAAAGGTGTGATATTAATCACATGATCAGTTGAAGGTGTTTTAGCATAGTGATAGGGGTATACATAGGGTCTACAATCACAATCATGAGCTTTTCATGTGTCAAATAAAGATTGGGAAGTGTTCAAGGTGAATTTGTGGAAACTAAAGGTGTGTTAACCTCATATAGGTGTGCTCCATGTGTTTTTAGGCTTTAAAGGCCTTTTGAGGGCAAGTTAAAGAATTTTGATGGCTCTCATGTATGACAATCTCTACTTAAGGGCTAGTAGGACAAAAACCACGTTCATAGTTCTATGGGTTCCTAAGGATTCAGACCTTAATAATTGGTTCAGTGGTGTGTATTGGTTACCTCTAGGTGTGAGAGAATTTTTTGGAGCTAGCATTGATTGTAAGATGGTAAGTTGACCACATTTCTCTTTGATGCCCTAGTGTTTTAGCCCATGTGGGTTAATGATCTTCCCAAAGGATTTGAGGTCTAAGGATGCTTAATCTATTGAAATGGCCAAATGGGTGCTCAAAAATTACATTAAAGTCATCTATAAGTGTATGGTTTGTTCTGTGGTTGAGCATTTATACAAATGGAGGGTTAATTGGTAGGTCAGTTTGTCAAGGAGCTATGGTGCAAAGGAAAGATTTGGCTGATTAAAATTGGCATGCATGAGGGGGCATATGATTGTAATTTAAAATCATGAAGGTCTCTACATAGAAAGTTATGGGCTCTGCAAGGTTTAGGTAGGGCTACTAGGCCTCTAGACAAGGCTACGTGATTCAAATGGAATTTTTGGTCATTTTATCCAAAATACCAAGGTATGATTGTTATCATATGAATTTTTTAGTCTATTTTGAGCATCTTTAATGTTTGAATAATGGATTGAACATCTATTGGTGATCATAGAGTTGGCTTGTGAGAGAAAATTTGAAGGCAACCATGAAGTCTCATCATGGTTGGAGATGGTATGAAGGTGCTCAAGGGGTGCCTGAGTTTTGGTGACTTAAGGGGAGTTCCTCTCAGTGTTATTAAGGTGTGATCACTCACATTTGCTATATATTATTCATTACTTCTTTGTATAGTAGTGCATGGTCAAAGAAAAGCGTTGTCAATGAGCAGGTTTGAAGTAGTCATGGTAATAAATGGTATGCATAGTGATAAGGGGAGTTTCTATCACCTCTAAGAGGATGTCCCTTCTTAGTTTTGAATTTTAAAACATTTACAAGTCCTCAAGATTAGTAGGTAAGCCCAGTTTGTCATTGTGTCAAAGGGGGAGAAAGTGTTTGTAGAGGGAAAAAGAGTATGTGCATAGCTTTGTGTTGGTATTTACAAGTGTTAACATCAATGAAAAAGGGGGTATTATTGAGGTATTATCAATGATGTCTCTAAGGTGGACAAAAGTGTTCGTGAGGTGTCCAATATGCTATTAGGTCAATGAAAAAGTGTCTTAGTGATTATGCATGGACCTTGTAGGGTTTACTTGGTTAGGCAAGATGATGGATGTTAATGATGTATTGACTATGTTTTATGGGTCATATAGGGTGTAAGGAGTGTTTTGTGTAATTTTATAAGTGAAATGAATCTATTTGAGTAGTCTTTTGAAGTTCTAAGTTATCTTAGTCATCTTGGTAGAGTTTCCTAAGTAAGCAGATTGATGATGTCAACATTAGCACATGTGAAGGTGTCAGAAGAAAATGGTCACATGGGTCTTTTTAGTTTTGTACCTAGAACATGTGTTTAAAATTTCATAAATTGACATAATGTATATCAAAATGTATGATAGTGCAAATTTTCTATCCCACGCTGATTTCATCATTTTCCATAGTCAAATTTGCATTTTTTAGTGATCATTGGAATTCAAATATATGAATTACAAAGGAAAACTAGTCTGAAATGTTTTACATATAAATTTTGATAGTGGATGAATTTGATGATGGATTGAAAATAGAAGTGGTAGAAAACTTCAACGTAAATACAAGAAAATTTATTTGGAGTTTTGAATGGTTGTAAAACTAAATTTATTATGGTTTAAAGTTGATCGAGGGTTTGACTTTCTTCAACAAGTAACTTGATAAGGATGTTTGAGTTTTTATTGATGATTTTTGGATGTTTCATAGTTATTTATCTATTTTATAATGTCTTATACTCCCTAAGGATCATTTATATGTATTTTGGAGGTTTAACCAATCTATATTCAATATGAACCATTGCTTGGAAGTTGATTATTTGTTCATTCATGATGTTTTCATGTACAAGGCAAATGATTGATAGGTTTTACATATGCATAAGTGTGTAGTGATGAATTTAATCACTTAAGGATGTCTTAGGGGTCATGTTTCATGGACCTATGTGCCTTGAATTGGTCTTGTGTTTCTATTTTTGTTTAGTGAAGTGTTAAAAGGATGAATAGGTCTCCATGGACCTAAAAGGGCTACTTGGGCCTAATTTAAAGGTGTTGTTGCTTAAGGGTGATATATAAAAGCTATGGTCAACCTATGAAGGTGGTGTTTATATTTTTTATAATTGGCATGGAATAATTAATGGTTAATGAATGTATTTTGGCTAACCAAGAAAGTGGTGATTGTGAACATCGGATTGTAATAGGGGGAGATTAGTATGGTGTTAGTGAATGAAATAAAATCCAAATAAGGAACACATGATGCTAACACCCTAATCCTATCTCAAGGGAGGAGCATCTATAACAAACCTAAATTAGAAACACAACTAGAATGCAAATACAAATAAATCCTTCACCTTCATTGGATGCTTCAAATAGCTTGTTGTAGTGGCTTGCTTGGTTTGTGCTCATGAAGTTTGTTGCGATGGAGCTTGGCTATCCTCCATCTCTCCTTGGCACCTTGCTTGGATTTGGATTGGATTTTGGCTCAATATTTTGTAATTATAACACTAATTTCATGAATATTTTAAATGCATTTGAGCATGATAAATTTGGCTTATTAGAGCTTAAAATTCATGTGGCAAGGCCTCCTATTTATAAATTTTAGAAAATGGCTAGAATCAACTTGAACCATCCATCTCAAGATTGAGATGTGTGGCTAAGGATTAATCACATTTTGAAATTAAAATTCATAAATAGGCTCATCAATATTTAAGATAGAGGGGAATTGAATAGGCATGGAAGAGCTTTGATGAGGCATGGGGTGGCTTGATTTAGATATTTATGGCATTTATGACCTAAGGATGTCTTCCCAAGAAATAATGTCACTTGATGATGTAGTTAATAAAAATAAATTTATAAAAAGAAATATTCAACAACTCTCATTGAAAATTAACCAAATAACTTTATTTGGTTTAATTTTAGAACTTTGATATAAAACCTTGGTATTTGTGCACAAACTAATCAAATTGATCAGAATGTCTTGTAATCACAAAAAATTGATTGGATTGGAATTAGGATGTGATGTTAGATGTGTTGGATCTATTATCCCATTTAGGATGTTTCCAACACCAAATAAAAAAGTCACATGTCTTGTGAAAGAGATTTTATAGAAAAGAGTAATTCAGATCACCCAGGTGCAAAATTAGAATTTTGATTTGAAATGATCTGATCAAAGTTAGCTAGCCCATATAATGAATTTCCCCATTTAGGGATACCTTGGCCAAAATTGGCACATAAACATATTAGTTTCAAATATTTTAATGTGCTTCAGTATTTTTAGGCCAAATTATGCATTTTGGTGGAACTTGGTCAAAATCTTGATTGGAGGTTATCAGTGGCTAGATTTAGTTGTCTACAGTTTTCCCCTATTTGGGAAGGCATTGAAAGCTATAGGTATAATAACGTATTATGAAAGAATGAAAAGGTCTTGTATGCCTACAAATGCAATGATGATGAACTAATTGTATGATGCCCCCTCGAGGGAACGGTTGGCATAAGGAAAGGTTGACAAGCAGTCCCTTGAAAGAAAGAATGGAGACAAGGGGACCAAAGAAAGGAAAATGATGGGATGGGAATACAATGATATTAAAAAAGTAGTCAAAATCATTGAGAATACAAGTGGGATGGTGTATAATGGTTTGTTCAAATATGGTTATAATCATTATACCTTGATAGTGGCAATGTGGCATGAAAACATAATGATTTGCCCAAAGGTGGTTATAATCATTAAGAAGATGAAGCTATCCCAGTTAGGATAGATAAACAAGATAGCAACATGCCTTTGTATGGGTAGAAAAATCAAAGTGGTGACAACATAACGAATTGGCCAAGCATGATTATAATCATTGAAAAATGTAGGTGGGATGGTGTGCAATGATTTTGCCATAAGTGGTTATAATCATTGTACCCCAATTCTAGAAAACATGATTGATTTAGCTGATGATGATGATGATCTAATACAGAGGATAAAGATGAATTGGGATAACCTACTAGTAGGGAGATGTTCATTTGAACTAAACAAAGGTTGAAATTTTTTTGTTGTTTAATTATTTTGTGTAAAAGATGATTAGGAGTGAATCAGGATGTTGTTGCCGAAGAGATGTCAATGTTGCCATTGCTGAATAGACTTTCTAAAGTTGAGGTTTGTTGTAGCACGTGTCAGTAGGCATCATGGTATAATATCATGAAGACTTGGTTGAAATATGCATAAATACTGACTCTCATAATCCAATACTCAAAGGAAAATAATGCACCAATGATAAAAACCATGATGCTAATGTAGACGTATGAATATGGATCAACTCAAGAATAATGTGTGCAAGGAATCGCCCAATGAATACACATATATTGAATTAAGGCAATAGTATTGATATCAAATAACTAGGCATATAAACAAAACAACAAAGAAAGAAACAAAGATATAAATAAATAAACAAATGGGTTAATTTAAACCATACAAACATTACCCCTGAAAAATAGGTGACAACTTAACAAACTAACAGAATTGGGGAATAAAATAAAAGGAAGGGGGTGGCCGAGTTATCTCCATATGCACTAAGAAAGTGGATGCTACCTAAATAGGTCCATGGATGTAATATCCAATAAAAACTTCAGGATAGATGTAGTTTTCCCAAGAAATGGGAAGAAAATGATAACTAATGAAAATAACATAATGAATGTAATAGAAGAATAGGAATGGTCTTGAAAAATGACAAGTGCATGGGATAAGAGGCTAAAAAGGATGAGGAAACTAAGGAACAAGTGATTTTCTTATGACTTAGTAAGGGTTCCCAGAATCCTTAAGGTAAATAAGTGGTCAATGTTTTTGGTCTTTTGTAAATGATTTTATAAATGTTTTTGGAAATTTTGAAGTATCTCAACTCAATCGAGAATGATGAGACACTAAATGATTCAAGCTCACAAAAATGTGAGAGCATGGCTCAGGTTACTCACAAAATTGTGAGAGCATGGCTTAGGGTGACTGAGCTAACCTTAACAAGTATCGAGTGTTGCCTACATAGTCCTAGAGTAGGATCTCAAGTCACTGTAGTTTTGCCTCACAATAGAGAAATCTAACTAGTGTAACCATCTATTTAAAAAAAATAGGTATAGTTGGTATAAAGTAATTTTATAGCATAGGAAATGGCAAGTTGGTATGTCAAGGCTCAATAAAAATATGTTTCTCCTAGTTTGCCCATAGGTGGTTATAATTAGTAGCAAGACTAGTGATAAGAAAGGAACAACAAACAAAGGATGCAACTGTCAAAACTTCTATCATACTGCTCCAAAATATTATCTCTATTTGAAATGCTCAAAACAACTATTGGAATTGATTAGATTAATTGGTGATAAAAATGTGCAACTAATGACAAAATTAAGGTCAAACAGGTTAGGTAAATATTAAAATATTCTAGGTCGATAGAATAAAATGGTAAACAAATAAGTAATAGGCTAAGAGGAATGATAAGAATGACATTCATACAAAGAAGAATAGTGATAAAGTGGCATAATGGAAATGGTCCTTATAGACAATACACCATAGTGCTCAAACATATTACCACTTGAGGTGAATAATATTCATCAACTCAGGAAGTTCATCTCCATTTGGTGTCATGATCATGTATGCTTCTAATCCATAATCTATAAGAATGATGAAAGGCCCCATCTAGTTTGGCTTGAATTTACCCTTATGCTTCTTCTTAGCCATGGTATTCTTTAAGAACAAGATCACCAAGATAAAATGTTATATACTTGACGTGTTGATTGTAGTGGATTTTGAGTTAGTTCTAATATGCCTAAAGATTATTGAGTGTAGCTGTGTATTTTTCATCAAGTAGGTCTAGCTCTTGCAGGTGAGCTACTTGGTAATCATGATCATCTAGGGCATGCTTGAAAGATATACATAGTGAAGGTAACTTGACCTTAATGGGAAATATGGCTTCTATACCATAAAAAAGTGAGTATGGAGTGGATCTTATGGGGGTATGGTGATTTATATGATATACCTAAAAGGCACAAAATATTTATAGGTGTCAGTCATGACTGACATCGTTGAAAATATTTTTGGTAATGTTAACAATTATTTTGTTGGATGCCTCATCCTAACCATTACCTTGAGGGTAATATGCCATAGAGAAATGTTGTGTGATGTTTTACTCAACACATATCTTGTTGACATCCTTATTCTTGAATGATCCTCCATTATCAGATATAACGTCAGAGGGGATACCATAGAGATAGATGAGATGGTTAAAAATGAAGTTAAAAAATTGATTTCCAATCACATGAGGGGTATAGTTTTGACCCACTTAGTGAAATATTTGATGGTAGTAAGGATATGTTTATGTCCATCTGAAGATTTAGGATATATTTCCCCAATCAGGTTGAGTCCCTATGTAGCAAATGGCCATGGTGTTAACATTGGTTTCAAAGTCTTGGCTGAGGCATGAATCAAATTGGCATGTTGTTGACATTTGTCAAACTTATTTGCATATGCAGTTGCATCTACATCCATCATGGACCAATAATAACTAGTACACAAAAGATTTTTGGATAAGACTACCCTACTAGAGTGGGCACCACATACTCCTTTGTGTACTTCTTGTAATGCTAGTGTAGATTCTATCAAAGTTAAACAGTGAAGCAGAGTTCTATCAAAACTATGATGATAGAAGGTTGATCCAAGTAGAGTATAATGAGTGGAGTGATGGATAAAGGTTTTTTTTTGTTTGTAGGATAGATTAGGTGGTACAACTTGGTCATGGAGGTAATTATAAAGGTCTAAATACTAGATAGAATTAGGACCAATAATATCACAAATCATTGCAATAGTTGAAGGTTCATGAGTTGGTGCAACCAAATTATTGATAAGGAACTGATACTCTCTAGCTTTATCTATTTGTTAAATTATGGAGCCTATAGTAGCCATGGCATTGACATTTCTATTACTAGCCCTTGGTATATGCTCAAATTGGATATTTGTAATTTGTTGTTTATAATGTCAACCATAGTTTTGTAAAAAACTAGCTTATCATCTTTAGTTTGGAAATGGTCTATGACTTGATTAATGATTAACTAAGAATCACCATAGACCTTGAGATGAATTATGTTCCACTATACTACCTATCAAAGTCCTACAACAAGTGATTCATACTCGACCATGTTATTTGTGTAAGGAAAGTTGATTCTAAAAGACTTAAGAATTAGATCCCCTTGTGGTGTAATAAACAAGAGGCCTACCCCTGATCCATGTGTAGTAAATGATCCATCAAAATATATCTTCCAATAATGCTCTTTAAGAGGTATGTTAATGATGGTCATGATGAATTCATCAAGAAATTGGAATGTGAGTGGCTCTATGTCTGTAAGGGGTGCTTCAACAAGCTAGTCTACAAGGACCCATCCCTTGATTTCCTTTTGATTGACATACCCTATGTCAAACTCACTAAGAAGCATGATCCACTTGGCCATTCTACCTTGTAAATACCTTTAGATATTAGATAATTGAGTAGATCTACTTTTGAAAAGACCATGGACTTATTGTTCAACATGTAGTATTGTAATTTCTGAGCTACAAATACCATGGCTAGATAGGCTTTTTCAATAGGCATATAGTTATGTTTATACGTGACCAATGTATAACTTAAGCAGTATATTGAATGTTCTTTTCCATTGTCATCATGTTGAGATAGAAGTTCCCCCAAGGCATTATATGTAGTTGATAGGTACAACAAAAATGATTTACCTGGCATAGGGGTAACAACATAGGCAGATTTTCTAGGTAATCTTTTAGCTACTAGAAAGCTATTTGGTAGTGATTATCCTAGTGAAATGCAACTCCCTTCTTTATAAGATGTGTAAATGGATGAAACTTGTCTACTAACTAAGATATGAAGCATTAGATTGATGGGGTAAATTGTGAAGCTACTGCAAATTAGTTGGTGGTGGATGTTATAGCTTGGACTTTGGTTTAATCGACTTCAATGCTGTTGTGATACACGATGAAGCCAAGTAATTTACTTGATGTTACACCAAACACAAATTTCTTTAGATTTAGTTAGACTTTGTATTTATGTAATCTTTCAAATATTTTACATAGCACTATTGGATGGTCAACCCTAGTTTTTTATTTGCCTAGTATGTCGTCGATGTAGTCTTCAACAGTATCATGCATCATATCATGGAATATGATAATTATGACTCTTTGATATGTATCTCTAGAATTTATAAGACCAAATGACATTACTTGATAATAGAATGTTCCCCATGGAGTGGTGAACATTATTTTTTATTGATCTTTTGGTGTTATTCAAATCTAGTTATATCTTGAAAAGCCATCCATGAGTGAAAGAGTCTCATAACCTTTAGTGGAGTCAATGATCATGTCAATATTATGAAATAGAAATTCATGTTTAGGGAAATATTTGTTTGTCTCAAAAATTATAATAGATTTTGATTCCTTTAGGATTTTTGCTAATAAATACAACATTAGAGATCCATTTTGAGTAGTCAATGGATCAAATACATCATGTTTCTAAGAGCTTTTCCAACACTTTATTAACTAATACAACAATGCGAGGATGCATCTTATGTAACTTTTGCTTAAATTTTTTGACATCAATATTTACCACAAGGTGATGTAAAACCAATATGGGGTCCAAACTTGGCATGTCAGAATAAACCCATGCAAAGATATCTACAAATTCTCTCAATAAAGCTGTAAAGACTTTACGTTCCTCCTCAGTGAGGGACGTGCCTATTTTTATCCATTTTGAGTCTCATGGAGTGACTTAACTAAAAAGGTTAAACTATCTTCTAGGATATTAGGCAAAACCTTGAACTGTCAGACTATATCAGATTCCTCTATTAGGACTAGCTCTTCAACTTCTCCTAGGCATGATGAATTTGAGTCCCCCAATGGGAAATCTGGCCATGTGACAACAATAGTTAGAAATTATTGAATAATTTGATCAAGCACTTGTTGTTTCTCAAAACTAAACTCAGATCCATAGGAAAGTTCATCATTAGTGGTCTCTTGGTCTAAATTCGAAGAAGAATGAACACACCCATCTAATGATGCCTACAATACGTTTTCACCACTAGACTAACTTTTATCTTTACTTTTTCCCTAGTCAGAAAGTTCCTCAAAGAGGTTTTTATTTTGGGAACTCAATGTTTTATTTATTTATTTTTGGCTAAGGGTGTTCTCTCACTCTCTAAAATAGGCTTCAAGATCCAATGTGATTGAGAACCCTGATTTATGATCTCCCAATAAAACATTATCTCTAAGGCTTAGGAAATCACAAAATGCCTCATCATTTTGAAACTCATCAATTGGTAAACTAGATTCTTTTTTGTCCCAATCTATTAGTTGGGGATAGTGTAATGGCAATGGGTTATTATGAATGATTGGGCTAAGGGTACATATGGCATTGTTATCAAATATGTTAGTCTTAGCTAGGTTATTAAAGATAAGGCTATGATCGGACTCTGCTTCAATGTTAGCATCATCATCACTAGCCACCAGTGATGGAACTCGAATGAGATATGTGGGGTCACCCCCAGGCAGTTTAAATCCAAGTCCATAAGGTCTT
Source organism: Torreya grandis (assembly GCA_037957365.1). Classification (NCBI taxonomy): domain Eukaryota; kingdom Viridiplantae; phylum Streptophyta; class Pinopsida; order Cupressales; family Taxaceae; genus Torreya; species Torreya grandis. The sequence continues at coordinate 3,121,157 of JARHVA010001745.1, read as the reverse complement.
TTGTATTTAATCATGGAAATTGGCTCAATGGTTCCTTATTGATTCAATCTGAGGCATCTTATTTCATAATCTTGATGTTCCATGATAATATTAGGAATTAGATACTTGGTGCTCTTGTAATAATCAACCAATTTGTCATTGTATAACCATGATTCATCTCCTTTGAAAGGGTTTTATTCTTGGCTAGATGCCAATATGAATGTGACTGGTCTGAGATTATGAAGTTTATCTTTACCTTTTCATTGCCAATGCAAGTGTGGGGTGACTTTAGGTCTTCCAAAGGTATTTGGATCCTAAGGAAGATTGGCAATATCAAAGGTATCATGGGTCACATACTCCCTTAGGCCATTATCTATAATGTTGAAATGATAAGAAGCTTTAGGAGGTGGCATGTGGGAAAGGGAATTTAGGGTATTAGGATCTATGCAATTGTCCTCTAGGGAATCAATAAGTATGGCCTTTCCTTTATCCTACTTGGAACTTAGATTCATGTTATATTGGTAATTGTAGATTTGAAACTTGGCCTCAAGATGTTTATAGTGTTCATATGGGTGAAAATCTTCTAGAATATTCACTTCCATCCCTAAGTGGGAGAACTTGATACATTGGTGAAGTGTTGATGGGACTGCATGAATCTCATGTAACGAAGGCCTACCTAGAAGCATATTATATGACAACTCAAGATCAAGCACATGGCAAAGTGTATCATGGGTCAAAGGCCCAATGATAACTAGCAAGCTAATGGTGTATTTTGATTCTCTCTCCTAATTATTTTAAGCTTTGATAGTTATCATTTTTGGTTGGAGATCTACCATTATGTACCCAAAAAATTCGATGAGCTTTAGAGACACCATGTTGAGGCCTGATCCATTGTCTATAAGGACACGTTTCAATTTATGACACTTTATAAAAACTTATATGTACAATGGATTATTATAGAGTGGGCCAAGGGAAGACATATCACTTTGGTTGAATGTGACTTGTTGGGCTAGAGCTAGGTGTCTGACCAAAGCTTGAAATTTATCAGGGGATATGTCACTGGCAATGGTGGATTGGTTAAAAACTCATTCAAAATGATCTTTTGGATTATTGACATTTGCATCAAATCTAAAATAGATATCTGGGCTGGTGTTTTCTACAATTGTTCTACAATATCAAAACTTCTTTTCTGAGTCAGTGGTAAATGTCTTATTCTAAGGTGGAATGACTAGTTGGATAATGGGCAAAGTGGCAAATGGTTTTGGGCCTAGAATGGTAATCTATGACCTTCAAGTTGTGATTTCATAATCAAGATTAAATATAGGATCATGATTTATAACAAATGATGGTGATGGTGTGGGACCAGAAAAGACAAGCTCAGTTGCCAGTGCACTTGTATGTGGTCATGGGGCAAGGATGAGTTATCGGTATAAGGTCCAAAAGTGGAAATTCCAATTTGTTGGTTCACCTACATGTGGTCCCAAGTAAAAGAAGGATTATCCATGTAATTTGGTTGAGTGGCATTATTTATAAATGTTCTAAATTGATTGGTGCTCGGTCTAGGATTAATGGAGATAGTATTAATGCTACCCCCTGTAATATGACCTACAACCCTATTATAGTCATGTATAACTACATGGTAGGTTTTTTTATTGTTACTATTTTGACCTTAGTTTTATCCATTATTTTTACATTATTGGTTCAGCTATTGATTCTATTGATGTTGTTATTTCTATTGGTTTGGCCTTTGATTTGGATACTATTGATTTTGTTGTTCCACTAGTCGTGGCTATTATTATTATTGCTACAGGTCATGTTGTGGAAAAGGGTTTTGGTAGATGCCAAGATTCTAATTAGAGGTAGAAGAACCAACATCCAATGTGATCTCCCCATTCTCCAACATATTTTTAATTAAATGCTTGATTATCACACATCTTCATAAATTATGCCTGTTGACCTGATGATATTCACAGAATTTATTTTCATGGTACCAATCAAGATAAGGGATGCCTTGAGGATAATGTTTGGTATAAGCTAAATAATCAAATTAGTGGTAGTAAGTTTTCAAAAAATAGACTCAATAGGCTCTCCAAGGTCACTAAAAACATGATGTGTTATCACAGCTCTCCTTGGAGGAGGGTTTTACAATGCCAAAGGTTGTGGCATTTATTGCATAGATCTTGGTTATTGTGCTAGTGGTATCGGTTGAAGAGGTTTTCAGGTAGAATTCAAATAAAAAGGTGGCATAGATGATGTTTACACTATTTGAAAATGATGTGACATGATTACTCTATTCCCAATAACATTCCTATTATGGTTGAATTATTTTGGTCTATCTTGGTTATTGGCATGTGTTGGTTGTGATGCCTGTGCTTGGATTGGATGCTAGTTTTGGCCACTTCCTTGATTGATACCTTGGTTCTGATTAGTTAAATTAAGCTTTATGACTCCTTTATTAATGAGAGCTCACTTGATCAACAAACCTTTATCAATGATCTCTTTGCAGGTATGTGCGCACTATAGTTCCTGATGATAGGCTATCTCACTATGCAAGTTTTTAGTAAATATAGTAGCTAATTTTTTATCTATTAAACTATGAGTGAATAAGATTAAAAGTGATCTCCATTGTTATAGGTAGCTATTAAAACTCTCATTGATCTTTTATTTTGCTTGCGTCAAGTCGATAAATGAAATCTCATGATTGAGATTATAGGAAAAGTGTTGCACAAACTTATCTGAAAGATCATCAAAATTAGTTACTATATTCTTTAGTAACTTTAATAACCACTACAAGGCTTGTCCATCTAATCTCCTTGGAAATAAAAATAAAACGTATATATCATTATATGCCACTAGTTGGTAGGCGATAAAGAACTTGGTTAAATGGGCTTTAGGGTCACCTTTCCCCTTGTATTTATCAAACTTTGGTGGTTCATATCCTAGAGGAAATGGAATGTGTAAGTATTACATATTGAAAGGATAGGAACACACATCATCCAATTTAAATTTTTTAATATGTTTCCCTACTTGGATGTCAAAAATTGTATCCTTCATATGTTATAACTCTTGTTCTAGGAAACTTGTGGGAATGTTGGCTTGGGTAGATGGTTGGGTGGTCACAAGTGCAGCACTTTGACCAATGTATGATGGGGGAATTTGGTATATGTTGGATTGGTTGGGAAATGAAATAGGAATATGCATACATGGATTAAGATATACTTATTGAAATTGCATGTTTGATTGTATGATATTCTGGTTAGGGTTGCCAATGAAGGTTTGACTTGGAGGATTTTGAGGTTGGATTTGAGGGATATAACCATATTATGCCTATTATATTTGAATAGGGATCTATTGTTGAGTACTTAAACCTTTTTGTTGAGTGGGAACTTGTGAACCAAGAGATTACCTCTGAACAAGCTACATATTTTGAACAAAAGGCAATTGTTACCTTGTAGGTACTTGAGAAACATTAGAACTTCCTTGTTACAAAAATTCCTATTGGTAAGTAGATGATTGTTGGGGATTTGGCACTTGCCACTGTCTAACATGAATATGTTGTTGATTAAACATCAGTTGGTTTTGAATTGGCATGTTGGTATGTGAGGAATAAGGTATGTTTGTTATTACTTGATGAGGTGGAACATTGGTTGCCCCTTGTTGAGGTGGTAATATGTTCAACCTCTATTATGTTGGTATATTCATTTATGCCTATTATTTTGGAATTATATTTGTCACCTATTGATGAGGAATAATATTCATCACATTTTACTATTGAGGCACTGCATTGGTTGTTGGTTAACTACCTGCTCTTATTGGTTACATGCTTGATGATGTTGGTTGAGGATTGGAAGTAACCAGTTGAGGATGGGGCACAGAAGCTCTCATTCTTAGTTTGGCAAATACATTCATAGTATTAACTAAAGGCACATGTTATTGACTAGTTATTTATGCATTAGTACCACTTTGATTTAGATTGGACGTTGCTTGTGCATTGTCCACTATATTTTGCTCATTAGTCTACATAGAAGTAGAAGACACTTCCTCAATGGTTGGCATATAAAATAAGTTATCCCCTAAGGAATTTTTTTGTGAATGGGTCTACACCCTAATTTTATTGACTAGTTAACTCTTAAAACTCCTATTGAAAGAACTAAGTCAATAAGAGGTTTATTTACCATGGTCATCTGACTAAAGTTGTGTGTTAGATTCAAGTAGGTCTGGTACGCCATTTGCATTTGATTAAAGTGATCCTCCATGAGGTCCTTTCCCTTAGACAGTATATGAGAGTCCTAATATACTATTGGAGTAAGAGCCAAAGGCTTACTAAAAGAAGCATGTTGACTATAAATGATTTTGTGTGGCCTTCTTACTAGTCTTGGTAAATTTTCATGGGGAAAATCTACTAGAAACTTAGCCCCTACTTCTATGGCTCTAACCAAAATCTCATCTTTATTCTCTAATAGAGGTCATTCAAACAAATAAGGATCAAACATGAAAGGTGCATTAACAGGTTACAGTTGTTAAGGAAATGATTCTCTAATAGTGGGTACCATAGCTAGGTATTGTTTAGTTTATTCTTAATCCTATTCTAAATATGATGGCATGTTTATCAAGTAATGAGCTAATGGGTATGGGCTTTATGCCCCTATTTAAGTGTTATGAGATGGATATGGATCATTCTCATAAACAACATTATCTACATAAGGTTCTTGCACTATCTCTTATTGCGCAACCATATTACTAACCCCTAGACTGTACATGAGTCCACTAAGAGTGTAGGAAAACATGTTGGGATCCATGGTATATATTTTTCTATGAATGGTCAAAGAATTATACAAACTATAAAAAGGAAATGTCTAAAAAGGATGTTCAAACTTGGTCTAGATTTGTCAAAATATATGGATATGTATATCCAAAAAGGCTTATGCAAAGATTTATGAAAAATTAAGCTAGCATTAAGTATCTAACGCCTCATGTTTCACACAAAGATGATCAAGTAAATGGACTAAAAATTTAAATGCCAAACTCTAAGGTCGAAGTGTTTCAAATCAGTTTAATTTGGGAAAATAAAAGTTGCTAGGTTATTTGGCCAAATGTGGCATCAAAAGCTAGGTGCAAACAAAGCATGCGCTAGGACTCATGGCCAAACGATGTCAAAAGCTAGACTTTAAAAATAGAGATGAGTTTTTAATCTAACGGATTTGAAACACTTCTAACAAAAAATGAGGCATTTGAATGTTGGATATAAATTTGATCAACAAGGTATGAAATATGAAATAAAAGGCAATTTGAAATAGTTTATTTTCTTGTAAATAATGGCATAAAACTAGGCTCTTGTGATGAATAGGCTAGACAAAGGTGAATGGAGTAACCATGATAGAAAAAGATTATTAAAAGGTATACTCAGGTTTGGTTTGACAAATGTGAAAAACTTGGACTCTATGCAAAATAAGGTCTAAGAAATAATGTTTGAAATGATTTGAGTAGCGTAACAATTCTAGGCTACTCAAAATATGTGATAAAATGTTTATTTCAAAAACTCTCTAAGGAAAAGATGGTTTCTCACAAATTTATTAGCATAACAATACCTTTCTTAACTCAAATGACATACATACCTTCAAAGTTTTGACAATATCTCTAAGTCAAAAAGCTATGCTTTCAAATGATCTTAATAAAAATAGGATGGTAGCATAAAAATGTTTGGTGCATAAACTCAAAGTGCAAGTGTTTAACACAAAATGACTTAAGTCTATCAAGTGGCAATAATGATTATGAGCCTTAAATGACCTTCAACCCAAATCAAAAATTAAACCTAAGTTCCCTCAAGTTTAGTGCAAATGGTGAACTCACTTAACACATCAACCCTATGAACTTATGAAAGTGCAATTTCAAATTTAAGTTATAAATGAAGGAATTAAACAATGTTTGGTAGAAGTCTAGACTCAACTAGGTAGCATAAATGCACCAAAGTGGATGATATGACTTTGAGTTTTGATGAACTTTGAACAAGGAAAATTGATGATTCACGTGGGTAGCATAACACCTCTTTGTTCAAAAGAAAATGAGGGCCATGTGTTTGGTTTGTATCATTTGTTCACACCAAGTTTTGACTCTAAAAAAGACTTTAATATAGGACAAAACCAACTAATTAATCGCTCTAATTCCTAAGTAAGGTTGCTTGGTATTGTTAGAATCCATCAATAGACATCATTTGATAAGCTTTTAGTGTTCATACAAAAAGTAAAATGTACATTATATAGTAGGGTTTTTTACACCCCCCCCTTCTCTCAAATGACAATACTATGACATAGACCTTGAGGTGAAGCTTGTACCAACAACACTTCTATGGTAAGTGGGGATTTGTTTAAGATCTATAAGGTTTCAAACATTTCTAAGGGAATCAACTACAAATTGGATTTCACATCATAATGCAAAAGAAAAACACATAATTGGGTGTATATGGTACTTGGCTTGTTGTAAAAAGGTCTTATATTTTTTTCAACCACTATATCCATCACTTGTTCAGTTTAGTGTGATTTCCAAGGTATAGATATGTCCCATGTGCAACTCCAACACTAGAAGGTGGTTTAACCACTCAAACCTTTGATCCTAGTGGGAGTGGTTGATGTTAGTGCTAGGAGGTGAAACCCTGGGTCAAAGCTTCCCTAGAGAAATTACAAGAGGCAATGAAGTCCACCTCACAAGCCAAGATGCAATAAAACAAAAGACATAAATAGAAAGACTTTATGGTCACCTCAAGATCACCCAAACTATTGCAAGTCTTTGGGGAGTGCTTTAGATGACATTCTTTTTATGCCTTATACTAGGAATGTTTACAAATAAGGACAATGATTTTGATTCCAAAATTTCCCTAAAGGGGATAGATGAAATAGCATACACGCAATGACCTTATTTTTGCCAAATCAAGTTCTAATTAAATAACTATTGAAAACAAAAATTGATAAGTGTGTTCAATTTTAAGCCCCAAAAGAAAGATTAGGTGGTGTTCTTTTGACCCCTTGGTCTTAAGTTGTAACTTTGAAAGTCTAACTATCTAACATTCATTTTAAGCACCTAAATGTTTTGGTAAGTACTAAAATAAAGTTCTTAGTTCATTTTAAAAGCATGTAAAATATGGTCTAAAACATGTTTTATCAAATTTCCAAGTTTGATTTGCAATAAAAATGTAGAGTATCCTTTAGCTTTGAAGCTAATTTACAAATGGAAGGAGCAACTTTGAAATTTGAGGTCTCTATTACAAAATCAAAATTACCTATTCAATATCATTGTTTCCTATAAAATTACCAATGTTAGATAGAAAAACACAAAAAAATGTAATATCATTATTTCAAATGAAATCACTGGACCAGATGATGATATCACTATTTTTGGGTGATACAATATCATTGTTTATAGAAAGAAAACATAGAAAATAAAAAATCACCATTGGGATGACAAATCTCTGTTATGCAAAATCACTACTCAAAATGAGAAAATAAATGCCTAAAAGAGCAATCTCACTACCCAAAAGAATGATATCACTACCCAAAAGGATGATATCGCTGCTCTAGATGATAATATCATTGCTCAAGTCCATGAAATTAATGTTTAGCAAAAAATGATTTCATTTACATAAAATCACAACTGCATAATAACGATATTGTTCCAAAGAGCAAGATCAAGGTTTTCAAAAAAAAAATGTAATTATCAAAAAAATGGAAATTTAAGATAATTTTCACTCTTTTGGCCCTCCAACTCCAAGATTACACATAGAAAGAATTATTAAGTTGATTGAGAAAGTTTTGTAATGAAATTTGTGGAGTTGAGTCCCACCAGGGGTGCCATTTGTGAACATATGATTGCAATAAGGGGAGATTAGTATAGTGTTAGTGAATGAAATAAAACATAAACAAAGAACACCCTAAGCTAACACCCTAAGCCTATCTCAATGGAGGATCATATTTTAAAAAAAAAAATGAGAAACACAACTAAAATGCAAGGACAAATAAATCTTTCACCTTCCTTGGATGCTCCAAATAGCTTATTGTAGTAGCTTGCTCAATTTATGTTCATGAAGTATGTTGCAATGGAGCTTGGATATCCTCCATCTCTCCTTGGCATGTTGCTTGGCTTTTGGCTCAATATTTTAGCATTATAACACTAATTACATGAAGCTTTAAAATGCATTTGGGCATGATAACTTTGGATTATCAAAGCTTAAAATTCATGTGGCAAGGCCTCATATTTATAAATTTTGGAAAATGGCTAGAATCAACCTAAACCATCCATCTCAAGATTGAGATGTGTGGCTAAGGATTAATCTATTTTTTCAATTGAAATTCATAAATATTCTCATCAATATTTGGCATATAGGGGAATTGAATAGACATGGAAGATCTTTGATGAGGCATGGGGCGGCTTGATTCAAATATTTGTGGCATTTATGGCCTATGGATGTCTTCCCAAGAAATGATGTCACTTGATGATGTAGTTCATAGAAATAAATTTACAAAAAGAAATATTCAACAAATCTCATGTAAAATTAACTAAAAAACTTGATTTTTTTTAATTATCCTAAAACATGATTAAACACTTTGATACAAAACCTTGGCAATTTGTGCACAAACTAATCAAATTGATCAGAATGTCTTATTATTGGCCCAAAATTTGACTGGATTAGAATTATATATGATGTCAGATGCATTGGATCCATTATCCTATTTAGGATGTTACCAACACCAAATAATAAAGGCACATGTCTTGTGCAAGAGATTTGATAGAAAAGATCAATCTAGAGCACCCAAGTGCAAAATTGGCATTTTGACTCGAAATGATATGATCAAAGTTAGATGGCCCATAAAATGTATTGCCCCATTTAGGGATACCTTATCTAAAATTTTCACTTGAATACATTAGTTTCAAATCTTTTAATGTTCTTTAGTGTTTTTAGGCCAAATTGTGCATTTTGGTGGAAATTGGTTAAAAATCTGATTAGATGTTATCGGCGGCCAGATTTAGGTGTCTATAGTGGTCATGTAGACTCTATAAAGAACAAAATCAAAAATGAAGGTTGCTAGAGTGTATGTGCAAATAAAAGAGAAGTGTGAATAAGCTTGGTGAATGAATTGAAGAGAATATCAGTGTGAGAGATATGTGTGTGACCTAGTGGTCATGTTTTTAATGTTTTAGATTAAGGTAAAAGCAGGGTTTGACGGGGCCCCAAAACCCTATATAGATCAAGAAAGATAATACATTATAAACTGCCAGGAAAGGCAAAACCACTAAAAAATAGTGACTAAACCAGGTTTTACAAGGACCTAAAACCAACATAATAAACTAGTAATAACACCCCAAGTTTTACACAGACCTGAGACCTAAACAAAACCAGGCAAAATAGCCTAAAAACCAGGCAAAATAGCTTGAAAACCAGGCAAAATAGCCTGAAAACTAGCAACCCCAAAAGTTAGAGCTAAGTTCAAAACAACAACCACTAAATAACACACTGTGCAGCTCTCCCACAGGGGTTACCCCCAACAAAACCAAAGCATCCATCACGCAAATAAGATCTCATCATTTCTATGCCACGCACCTGCACCATGGATCCCAAAACTAGCATTGCCCATAACTGACAACACCACCAACAAAATCCCCAGATCTGGCACTACCATCATTCTTTCCAACCACCCAAGTGTCTGCGAGATCACCCCCTCTACTCAGAGGAAACGCTGCCATGGCATCAAAAATATCACTGAAGAAAACACCAATCCGCTCAAAACAGGGTATTGGTCCGCACGTCAGCCACAAACCAGAAAATAGAGGTAAAAAAATAGATCCACACCATAAAAAATAAGCTCTACAGAGCCACACAACCACACACAACAAGTTATACAATGCGTAGAACCATCGTGTCAAGACCAAATCAACTCGAGCTGGAAATCCAGTCCGCAGTCCATCCGCTATACGAAATGTCGAAGCAAAAATAAAGTTCCACGCAGTAATAGATCTTACATTATAGTAATCTACGCTTAGGCACAAAGGCTTTGGGGGCCGTACAGATGCCAGTAGAGGTTAGGGTTTCAGCATGGCCGTGTCTGCGGCCGTGCTCCCTCTTCCCACTCCCTCTTCCTGCGGCTGTATCATGTTTTTAATGTTATAACAGTGTTTTTCAGGGTTTATGATTGAAGATGAGTGAAAAGGTGTAGAGTGATCCAAAAGGTTGTTTTGGATGCATTGCTTGTGTATGAAGGCTTGAGAAAGTGTTAAGGGTTGAAGAGAGTTGTTATGCATTGTTTCTCCACCATATTGGAAGGCAATCAGAGTTATAGAGGTGTGGATATTAGAAGGTGTTATGTGGGTGCTCAACATCTAGGGAAAGTGGGTACTTGTCCATGATTAGGGGTTAGTGCTCCTTGTGAAGTGGGTGCTTCACTAAAGTATCTTTTTTGTGATATATTATAAGACTGTAGTCCAGGTGTTTATAAGATTGAGAGTAGGTTTTATTCCCCATGAGGGTTTCCCACAAAATGCATGTGTTATGTGCTTTGATCTTGCATGGTTTTATTTGTTCATTGTAATGAATGGTTTATATTATTCATGAATGCTTAAGTTGAATGGTTAAGATTTTGAAGTATTGGAATTGAATTTGATTTGCTTGCATCACTAATTCACCCCCCCCCTCTTAGTGATTTTACCTCTAATAGAATACCATATGAAAAATAGTTTCTATGAATATTGTTTGAAACTAAAAACTAATATTAAACCAAGAAATACGTAAAATCATAAATAAAACCTTTTTTCATGAAATTTTTGAGTCATTAATTGATAATTAATGAACCAAATTCTATAAAAATTATGACTCTTAAGACTTTCAAAAACTCAAAAAACTTTGTGTATTATTTCACTCAAAGAACTTTTATTGCTATTTGTATGCAACCTTTCAATTTCATAACATTGATACAAAAAATTTGTGCCCCAACATAGCCCATTTGAAATTTTCAACTAGGGATTCATTTTTCCTATAAAATTTTCTTCAAGACAAGGTCCAAGGATAAGAAAACCCTAGAAAACACAAATCAACTTACTTTATGAAGTTCTAAAGTTAGCTTTTTATCCAATTTTAATATTTGATTACTTTATGAAAGTCATAACTCAAAATAAAAAAAACAAATAAAACTCAAGTTAGAGGGTAGAAAACTTTTTAAAAAATAAAATAAAAAAGAGATCAATTTGATAAAAATATGAGATTCCTCTAAGGAATACATACACAGTTCTCAATATCAATGTTAAAATGACTAGATATCTAATACCATGATATAATTATTGCTAAGATCAAATTAAAATGTTGAAGAAAAAGAGCAAAATGAATAATGATTATCTTGACAAAGAATCAATCCAAAAATTTGAGACAAGATTTGACAAGTGGGGAAACTGTCAAATAGATTAAAAAACCCCATATATTATTAAAAGACTTGCAACTAATTCAACTCCAAGTACATAGCAAGAAGAAGCTAAGAGAGAGATAAGAATCCTCTTAAGCTAAAAGAGCATTAAAAGAATGCAAGATCAAGTTAATAAATGATTAGATGAAAATAAAAGAGGAAAGGGCTCCTTAAATAGAGCAAGATGAAATATGAGGGAGTTACAAGAATCTCATCATGACATTACAATGCCTCCTTGGTGTGTACCACGTGTCTTATTCCCAAAGAGAGCAAGGGGAAGTGTGTGACATGTGGGGGGAGGATTTACTTGTGTAAGTAACTCCCAAATCTTACAAGTTGATAAGAGAGTGAGAGGCACCTCATAAATCTAAGATAAAGTGCATTTATAGTAATAATAAATGCACACATAAAAAAGACTTAGGATAAGCCTAAAAGACATAGGAAAGGACCCAAATATTATTAATCTCCAATAATGTATTGAATAATTTTAGGGAAAAATAACACAAAATATTTTCTTATATTTTAAGAGAAAAGAAAGGAAAAACTAGTTCATAATGTGAATATGGTGAACTCGCACTTGAATGATCTTTCATTCATGAAATCTATAATCTAAAACTAGTATAGAGAGAAAGGATTACCATCCTTGAAGATGCCATAGGAACCTATAATGAGAAATTTTTGGTGGGACATGTATCCAGATCATGTCAAGGAAAAGGTTCTAATGTGTGAAGCAACATAGTTATTATAGAACATACAAAATCAGAATGCTTTTGAAGGAGACTTTGCAGTTTTAGATGCACAAATGTATAGGTAGATTATTCACATAATAAGACAAGATGAAATATTTATAACTTTGATAGATATTATTAAGTTAGTAATGACTCTTCACAATGAGGACATATTGTAGAATATCAATAACCTATTATATAATTTAATAGACATCATAAAAAGAGGACAATAAAAAACTAAAAGGGTATTTTGGTATGTAAAAACAAAGAAGCCTTGGGATGTTGATTCCAAAATGAATATTGAACTTGATGGATATGAATTCCTAAACATTATCTTTAACTTTGGGAGTAAAGTGAATAAGATCCCTAGGTCAACATAAGAGACCATTGGATGACCTACTCTTAGCTAAAACCTCATTACATTGAGTCTCATAGATTACAAAAGATTAGAACCCATTGGGAGGTTGGAAGATGTACAAATAAAAAAAATTGATCTACGTTTATGAGGGTAATTTGAATTCATTGATATGAAGATCGATGAAACACACTACCCTATACTAATTAGTAGAAAAAGTGGGCCTATGATGGTCAGATGACCATCAATACATTATAAAATCAATTAGAGGCTTATCAAAGGGATAATATCATTCTCATACCCTTGAACAAGGATGAAAGTAAGTTATACATTATTTTCAAGGAGCTTGTATCACCATTTGCTTATAAAGGAGATAACTAGTTTAAATTAGGCACAAAACCAAATTTGTAGGCTCTATAAAGTAGAGAGTTCATGAACTTCACACAATAAGCTCAATATATTTTATATATACAACATAAAAAAAAATCATATTGACCTATCAAAATCATGGAACAAGTCCTACAATTACACATGGAGGAATGCAAGCCTCCATTTGTGTGATCCCCCACAAGGTAATAAGTGGATCAATTATATGAAGTGACTTCGATAGATTTAGAATAAATGTAACCCATTCATGAGGGTAATCTACCATGGGAAGTTACATCTTATGTTATTATTGATTCATATGCACATCTATTGAATTGGGCATGAGGATACCACGAGGTAAGGTTAATGAAAATGATTTTTTCTACCAAGCAATAATTGCCTCAATACTTTGAAATAAAGGATTTAGTGTAATTAATTTCTAGGTTGGAATAAGAAGTTCCTAATATATATCTATAGGTCAATGTCCTCAAGAGTGTTGTTGTGACATGGTGGGAACCTCATTGTTCCAAGCAATGGCACTGGGAAGAAGGTTGTGAAATGATGAGAGCCCAGTTCTAAATAGCATCCAGGACCTCTGATCAATGGATATTATTATTAGAAGGTCAATGCGCTAAATTATACATTCACATATGTGTCAGTATATGGTCTTTTTAGGGTGTGAAACCAAAATATTTAGTGCATGTGTCCCATTATACTCTAACACCTTTGCCATGAGCATGGTATATGCACCAAAAACATAGAGATGAGACCAAGAACTGGACATAGGTCTAGCATGATTATATAAAAACCTTTGTATTTGATTATGAGAACATCATAGTGAATAAAAATATCCAAAAGTTTAATATGTTTTTATGTCATGGATGGGAGGAAGATAATAATTACACAAGATCAAAGTTTGTATGAGGAAGCATCCAAGGAATTGAGTAAAGATATTTAAAATTATAGGGCCAATAAACATAAAGAATTTTTTTGTTGAAATCATGTAATAATATCCTAGATAATGCATATAATACAAAATATAGTGATAGTGAGGAGGATTTATATTTAAATAAATTATTTGAGTCAGAACGTTAGATAAAGGAGCTTAAATTCAACATCATAGAGTAAGTAGACGATACACAGTTATAAAACATAAATTTTCAAGAGCAAGAAGGGGAGAGGACACAAATATTCTCTTCCAAATGGGTTGAACAGAATATATCAATAATTGATATGTAAAGTAGTGGAAAACATTGGTAAATATTTAGTACCAAAGCTAGCAACCATCAAGGATTACTAGACATAGCAAAAAAATTTAGAGGGGGTCAAATTATTGTGAGATTATCAAGTTGTATTCCCCATGGATTTTTTAGAACTCAAGAGTGTATACCCTTCATTTGGGGAGATACATATAGAACTTAAAGATTCAACAAGGTCTATAAAGAAATGAACATATAGATTAAATCCTAATATGAAGCTCAAAGTCAAGGTCGATAGTGACAAGATGTAAGAAGAATGGATCATCTATTTGGTAGATAAAGTAGAATATGTAAGTTTGATGGTGGTTCAACCCAAAAATTCAAGATAAATTGAAGTATGTGGTGACTAAGAAGCACTAAAAGATGTCTACATAAATGACCCATTTTCAATTCCTTTCATATATAAAGTTCTTGAGTTAGTTGTAGGGCATGAAATATACTCATTCATAGATGGATTCAGTGGCTATCATCATATTTTGATCACATCAAAATACCATATTAAGACCATTTTTACAAAAGACTGGGGTTAGTTTTCATATAAGGTAATGCCTTTTATCCTTAAAAAAGCTCATGTTGTCATCTCTAGAGTTGTAGTCATTATTTGCAATGACTTCATACATGATTTACTATAAGTTCACCTAGATGATTGAATTATGTTCTCCTTGTTCAGAGATCACCTTTCCAAGTTGTGGCTTATGTCAGAAATATGTTGATATTTGTGCATAACTTTGAAATTGAAAAACTGTTTATTCTTTACACCCTTTGGTGTTCTCTTTGGACATGTAGTATGTAGTGACGGTATTGTAGTTGACCAAGCCAAAATCATAGTCATTATGGGATTGCCACCTCCTATAAATTCATATGAAGTGTGATCATTATTAGGACACACTGGGTATTATCTCAATTTCATCGAGGGGTATGCAGTTATATCTACTCCATTGGAGAGACCACTACATAAAGATACAAGTTTTGAATAGACCACTGAATGTTATGCAACCTTTATATATTTGAATTAGAGATTAGTAACAACCCCAATATTGGTATTTATGGAATAAAGTATGCCATTTCATGTCCATTTAAATGCTTTGAGAATCACAATAGGAGATATGTTGGCCCAACCTGGAGATGGAGGCTTGGATTGCCCTATCCACTTCATAAGTCAGATGCTTTCAGTGGATAAGAATAATTATATGATCATAGAATGATAAGATATAGCTATGGTTTTCATGAAACATAAATTCAAGAATTATATTTTGGATACAACATTTGATTTTTTATAGACCACCAAACTCTAATATATTTGGTAAGTAGTCCCATGTTAGGAGGATGAATATCCAAGTGGTTAGTGTCATTTCAAGAATTTCATTTCAAGATCAATATCAAGCCAAGAAGAGAAAATGTGGGACCAGATCATCTCATTCATATGAGTAATGGTTAAGAATTAGAAGAATTGTAGGATGAGTCATTGAATGCTCATTTGTTCTAGATATTTGTGGTCCTATAGAATATGGAAGACATAGATAAGTTTTTGGAACAAGGGGTTTTTCTTGCACACTATGTGGAGAAGGATAAAAATTAACTGGTCATGTGTGTACTACCATTTAATATTATTAGTGAGATTATTTATAAGATGGGTAAGGATGATGTGTTACACAAAGTAGCCTTAGATTATGAGATATCATAGTTTCTATAAGAAACACATCATGGAGTTGTAATAGGACACTTTATAAGAAAAATATATTACAACGAATATATTTCAAAGTGGTCTATGGTGGCCTACTTTATTTCAAGATGTGCATAATATAACAAGCAATATGATTGCATACAAACACCAGATCTAAATATGAGACCAATAGTAAAGATATTCACCATGAAACAATGAGAGCAAAGTTGAACACACCATAGTATAACGATACATGGGAAAACCTCCAAGAGGTAAAAAAACCCACAAAGATTATTCATATTATGAGAAACTAACAAGTAGTCAATACAATCTTTCTTCCTCTCAATTATTATTTTTTTCATTATATCTTACAATATAAATTCTTTTATTATATAGGCAAGGTAATCTACCCATTATAAATGACCTTTTCCAACCACCACATTAATGGGTCCAACCTCTCCAAAGGTCATTTAATATATTTTATTATTTATTTACATGAGAATAAACTCATGATAAATAATAAAATATATTATTATTTAACCAATATAATTTAAAGTATTGAGGGTACATAAATAACACCACTTAATCATTAATTAATCTAATAATCCCCCTTAATGTTAAGTGGGGATACGTCATGATTTTTATGAGTTTAAAACATAACTTACACTCCATGAACCATCCACATGATGAGTTTTAGGAGGTAATAATTTAAGGAAACATCTTTCATCATGACATAGTCACCTTTAAAGGAATTATGCTATGTAAACATAGTCACCCAAAGGTATTACACTATTTAACTATAAACACCTAAAGGTATTACACTATGTAACCAAAATAACATAGTCATCTTTAAGGGAATTACACTATAAAACTATAGATACCCAAAGGTATTACACTATATAACCACAATCACATAGTCACCTTTAAAATAATTACACTATACACCTATAGATACCTAAAGGTTTTGCACTATGTCCCCATAAGCACCTTTAAAGGAATAACACTATGTTACCCTAAACCACTTAGAGTGAATTTAGGTTAACATGATTATGAGACTACATCCCACAGTGAGAACACATCCCACAATTTCTCATGAATAATCAACCAAACATATTGGAGTATTTTATAACATAAATGCCTCCATGCTACTATTTGTTGTGTACAATGTAGACTTACATATGAATTTTACCAAAATCACCTAAATTGATATATTACAGTTCTTTACAATGATAATAAGTATAGAGAGATATAAGGAAACACATGACCCACATAGATTTTAAGAAGTGACATTGTCATGTACACTCCCCCTCAATGGCAACTTCAATAGGCCCAATATTGAATGAACTTCAATAGGTTTTAGTTTGTTGGTGCCACATTGTATTTTTCACCAAAGCTATATAGCTTTGACTATCACCAAGAATGTTGGTACAATGAGAAACTTTCACATGATGTTATTCTATCATCTTTTATAGCCACAAGGATTCTTTTGTAACTTACACATGAAGTGCTCCAAGTGATAGCACCTACACCAAACATAAACACAGATCTAGAAGTAGACTCATCATTATATGGTTAATATCATAATAACCAAATAAATTAGCATAATCAAAAGAAAAAATAATATAAATCAAAGTTTACAGTTCCTTTCATAGATCAAAATATTTTCTTTGCTAATTTCTAATGATCCAAGTATGGATCATGCATGAATATGGAAGTAACACCCACATCTTATAAAATATCTATCCTAGTAATGGTTAGATAAATCAAAATACCAATAATATATTTATAAATAGTGGTTATCTTTATTGCACATGGTTTTTGGATCAAGCTTTAGCACAACCTTTAATAGGAGTATATGTAAGCTTGTAATTAAGCATGTTAAATTTAACAAGCAGGTTATGTGATGCACATACAATAAATTCACTAATAATTTGATGTTAAGTTAACCAAACATTACGTATCTTATTAGGAATAAGTCATATTATAATTTGAGTCATGAATATTTTTTCTTCCTTTTAAAGTTGACATTACAATTTTGTGTTTTATACTAAACTAAAAAAAAGTTTAGAAAGAAAAAAATTTAACGTGTTTTATACTTTATTTTGAAATAAAAAACACATCTTCTAGTGAGTAAACAACACTAGCCACTTTAGTTGATTGTAAAACAATTCAAAAATACAAATAATTACAATAAGGGTAAAAGTTGTAAGTGTCACAAAAGTGGTCGTAAGTGTCATAAATAGTGTCAAAAATTGTACTATTTATGACAAATTATTGTAACAAAAATATAAGAAGGTTTAAAATCAACTTCAGGACCTTCCTAATGTGTCCAGAATGTGCCAAAACCTACAAATCGACTAGTTGGATGATAAAGGTCTACAATGATAGGATCATAAGGTTAATAAATTATTACACATGACACACATTCCCACGTGAATGATCATGCACATTAAAAAAATATTTTTTAATAATAAACTAAATTTGGTCAAAAGGAAGGATAGAGGGGATTTGAACACAAGACCTCTCTCATGCAAGTGATCTTAGTAAAACTAAGCTAGCCAACTCACCCACTAAACATGTTAACACAATGCATGCACTAGCTTATATTTAATCCTTTTTTTTTATCTAATATATATATATATATATATATATATATATATCAAAATTAAGTATTTTCATTAAAATAATACCATGCAAGCATTAATTTGAAATTTGAAAATAAAAGATTTGAATGACAAGTGTGGGGTCCACTACTTGGGTGTAATAAAGATAATTAAATAAAAAGTTTATTTATTAAATACTTGAATTAAAAACATTACAACCCATTGAAATTTTTGAAGCATGCTCAGATAGGTTAACAACATTAGAGGAGAAGATGAATGCACAACAGGAGCTCAAGAGGTCTTTTTCTACAAAATAAAGCTTAAAATCACTTATAAATTGCCCTCTGATGCATTTGAGAGACTCATATTAGGATTTAATGAATATAATATGATTTTTTAATTACATTTAGTAGCTATGGTGCCCCAATAATATATAAAAATCAAACCTCTTCTCTTTTCCTTCAAATAACCTTTCTAACAGTTGTAGAATGCCTCAAAACTGATCAAACATATTTTATAGATCTGGAAAAGAGTGAGAAATGAAAATTTTGAATTTTTTATCTAAGGACCACACAAGGCTGAATAGAGATGCCAATGGAAGTTTGAGGAAGAATAAAAAAGCTTTGACAATAGATTACAGGGTTTAGAATAAGTTTTGCAAGCGTAAAAACTGTTGAAAAACACCCTTTAAAGACCAAAAGAAATGAGTAGAAGATCTCAATTGATTTTTTTCTAAATATTTGAAAAAAATACTTCATGGAGGCCATAAAAGGGTGGATTTTAGAGATGGGATCTTCAATAAATTCAAATACAAGCTTCAAATAGGCTTTTAGAAGGTGATTTACACATTAAAAGAGAAGATTTCTTCTTCAAAAAACTAAATGAGCAAAGTAAATTCAAAATCTGAATTTTCCTTCAATCTTTCCTCTTGTCAATACCATACATAGGCCTTACAGCAACACCTATGGGCTGATTTTATCACTTTTTGGCTCTCCTTATGCTTGTAATTGCCTATAAGTGCTAGATCTACAACTTAGAGAGCTTCAACCACCTTCATACAAATTATGAGTCCAAAAACAAGAAAAACTAAAAAAAATTAATGCTTAAAGAAAGATTTTTAGCCCATTTTAAGATTCTCAATTAGATATATAACATGAAAATAGGCTTAAAATAATAAAAATTGCATGGATCTAAAATCTATAGGCTTTTAGGAGAGGAAAATTTTAAATAACTTACTTCTTACAAAAGGATAAGATTCGAAAATCTTATGAACATATCATGGCTTGGAAAGTATGTGAATCTATGCTTGAACACAAGCCAAAAACCTAATCTATGATCTTTCCACTTGATCATGCATCAACAAGATTTGATACCATGATAAAACAAGCAATATTATTGCATACAAACACCAAATCTAGATATGAGACCAATAGCAAAGACATTCACCATGAAAAAATGAGAGAAATTTTGAACACACCATAACACATATCTATGTGGGAAAACCTCCAAGAGGTAAAAAACCTCAAAGACATTATTCATATTATGAGAAACTAATAAGTACTCAATACAATCTTTTTTCCTCTCACTTCTTTTTTTCATTACATCTTACAATATAAACTCTTTTGTTATATAGGCAAGGTAATTTATACATTATAAATGACCTTTTACAATCACCACATTAATGGGTCCAACCTCTCCAAAGGTCATTTAATATATTTTATTAATTATTTACAGGAGGATAAACTCATGATAAATAATAAAATATATTATAATTTAACCAATGTAATTTGATGTGTTAAGGGTACATAAATAACACCACTTAACCATTAATTATTCTAATAGTGCACAATATCATCAAATATTGTGATGTCTATTAATGATTGGGAAGGTAAAACCAAAGGGATCAAATGCCTTCAAATCCAATGTTATCTATGCAACCATTTGAATAATGAGGAATTGATTTTTTAGGGCCTAATCATCCACCTAACAAATGCAGTCATGCCAAATATATAATTATTGTGATGGATTATTTTACAAAATGGGTATAAGTTTTTGCAACACCAAGTTACAATGCCAATGATGTAATTAAATTATTTTATGAAAACATCATAACTAGGTTTGGATGTCCTATAAATATGGTTAGTGACAAAGGAATGGACTTCCTGAATAACACTATAAAGACTATGACTGAGGAATTCATGATATCACACAATAAAATCATGGCTTATCATCCTCAAACTAGTGGGTAGGAAGATTCATCAAATAAGGTTATTGAGAAGATGCTTATAAAATTATATAGTGTAGAGGGATGACTGGGAGGATCAAATACCTACAATCTTATGGGCATACATGACCAACTATAAAAATGCATTAGGATTCACTCCTTTTCATTTTACCTATGGAATGGAAGTAATGATATCCATGGAATACATAGCTCTTAGTCTATGAATTTCACTAATAATGTGATTGGAATATTAGGTTCCTATCAGAGTGTTATATGCACTCATGAAACTGTAGGATCACTCCTTCACACTTTTACCATAAAAAATCTTATCATAGACATTATGGACATAAAAATGAATTATACACAAGCCAATCTCTTCATTATTGTCTTTCAAGATTAAAATACAATCTATAGAATCCTCTCTCTCTCTTACATGAAGGAGAAGCACAAGGAGTGCCTAATAAATAAGCAAATGAGTTGGTTTCACAACAACTGCTTGGATGCTGTGATCCACTCAAAATAGTGTGGATTGCCTAAGTTGGTGCACAACAAATATTGTTTATACACACAATAATCTAAAAATAAACAAACTCCAAATCAAGCTTAACTTCATGAGTGAGTGTAGACATGGATAAAAATAAAATTGGTTTGGAAGTTACTCAAACCACTAGCCAATGTGAACATGACCACTCCAAAAATTCTATGAATTACACTAATAATTTGACTGGGAGATTAGGACTGACTTTGAGCAAGATTATTGGATTTAACTAGCAAGCAAGAAACTAGGTAGAGAGAAAGTTGGACACATGTAGTAAACAAAAATAACCAAAAGGCATGGCATGATCGCAACCTACAATCATAGGAAATTCACCCAGATCAAATAGTATTGTTATATGACAACAAATTTCTAGCACATCTAGGGATGTTGCACATTCAGTACAAAGGACCATATGTCATCCATGAAGTATCACAACAAGGAACTATAATGCTCAGGGACCTTTAAGGAGGCATCCTTCTAATTAGTTTCAAGTTTAAGCCCTCCTACCAATTATCTCTATAAATATCATGTTAAAAATAGAGTGGGTACTGAGTAACACCATGTAGTTAGGAATTTTGTTTATTTTACAAATATTTTTAATATTTTTATAGGTTTTTAATGTAGGTGTGTATAGTGTGATCTCTATATCATATATATTCAGAACATATACTAAATTCAAATTCATAGAGAATAAAAAAAGGCAATAGAACATTGAATAAATATAAAATAGTTAACGTGGAAGTCAAATAAATAAGTATGGAAAATGAGTCAAAAATGCATACATAAAAGTGGTATGAAAATGGTAGCTACCAAGGTAATGATAAAGCACACCAAATATTGTGTCATTTTTGGAATAGATAAATCTATTAGAATAGGTTAATGCACCATAAAATATATTATGTAGAAGGGAAAAGCTGATGTATGACATCATTCAAGGTTGTTAAAATAAACATTGAATCCATGTTGTGAAAATATAAGGGTCACATCACAATGATTGATGGAATTCAAGATGAAGAGCACTATAATGCAAAAATAGCTCAACAAAATTAATGCAAAGTGTCAAGGAATATTGGGTGAGAAAAAAATATAAATAACTAGGTATGGAAGGGAATGATAACTCTTTATAATTCAACTTTCAACAACTTATTTGAGTGAAGCTTTTAACATGATTTCTCTACAAAGCAGATAAATTGGATATAGCCTAGATTATAGTGTCATTATCTAACTCACAAAAAGAAGAGATTGAGATTGGCTTGGAACTTATAAATCAATATATCATGACCCTAACCCATTTGAATTCATCAATTTTATCAAGGTTGAATGGTTTTCTTAGTCACAAATCATAGGCTTACAGCTAGGAGCCCTAGCCATACTAGATAGGCTATGAGGATCTAATGCAAAATTACTTATCAAGTTCCCTACCTTTGTCCAATTAGATGAAGTGATAATGACTCTTCTAATTTATTTTAATGAAGGGTACATATATTTGTCTAAGGGTATACAATCAACATCAATACCACCATGATGGTGTAAGAATTTGGCTTTCCAATAAGGGGAAATCATTGACACAATATAAAACTAAGAGACCTCTAATTCATTTCAGATATTAAGGAGAAATATGCACAAGCATTTGTAGGGATTTTAGTTGATTCAATGGATAATACATCTATTTGAATACTCATAGATTGCATAAAATAGAGATACTAGCAAACAAAAAAAGTGCATGGCATATAACTAAGGGGGTTAATGACATCACCTATCACATGATCTAACTCAGGGAATAATTTAACTTGCCAAATTTATTGGTAACTAAGTTGATTACTAGTATTGAAAAACTTATCACCAATACATTGTAGACTTTCCAATACTAGTTTTTGGTATTGTTATTTTACTTCACATAATGGAAATCACATGGTGGTCCTATCATACCAGATGTAAAATATTGGTTTATCGCTACTTTTTTTAACCTTGCATGGATGACAATAATAAATTATTATACACAACTTGTATGGTTCAACCAATGGTGGACTTAAATTTATGGGTTGATTTCCTCACACCTTCGAGTGCCTACATATGTATTACAATACCTAGGACCACTCACCACTATCACCAAACTTCATAATGGGATTAAAATATGAATCCATGATCTTATAAATCCACCATTTAAACCCCTTTCATTTTTCATCAATATGTTAGAAGTAAAAGTGGAGGTCATGAGGCAAAAATCTATGGTCACAAGATTAGTTCCACCTCTACAATCTATACCCCTAGGTGTAGAATAACCATTATCATAATCACAAGGGGAAGAGAGGAACAATAACAAGCAAAAATAAAATCATTTTCATCCACATCACAATCTATTTTAGGTAAAATTAAAGCTCCATCTCACAAAGCATCACCACCGCCAAAGAATAAGACTCATAACACAAATCCATGGCTGAGTGATAAGAGCAAACCCAATATTGTCATCAAGTATGACTTGAAGAAATATGGGGTCCCTACAAATAAAGTGTATAAATCCATAAAGGAAGACATCAATAAAGACATCTATGATGAGGAGGAGGAGAAAGAGTTATTCCTTAAAAGGTAGTGCGCACATGCCAACTATAAAATAGTGTTCCAATTGTAATTTTAGTTCAGATACCCATGCCTCTAGAATCCATAATAGTCAACATAGATTTATAGGAGAAAGAGAGAATTCAAAATAGAATCCATATTCCAAGAAGGAACATTAGGCTCAGACTCATTAGTAGTAATAATAATACTAACACATACAACTACATAATAAATAGGGATGAAGAAGGTAGTGACACAACAAGGAATCCCCTAATGACCATTAACATGTAGCTTGTGAACTCATGCAATTGCAACACCATATACAATAGTCACAAAGTGAATGTGAAACTTTATCATGGTATAATATGTTGTAGAGGAAGAATTAGAAGAATAAAAATGAGCAAAGCAATAACCCATTATTCAAACTCATTCATCCAAGCACCAAAATAAAATTGTGGCTTCACAAACATGTGAAAAGACATAGATAAACAAGCATAGAGTGGTCATTTCACTATCCCCTTATCCTTTTTCACATAATTTCCCACTTAATTCTCCACCACCTTCACCCCTTTCACTACCATTAACTTCATACACCCCAACTTCACCACATATAACCTAAACATTTCAATATGAGGCAGCTAGTGCACACTAACAAACTATAAAGGATCAACCCATAACATAACAACAATTAGAGCAAGTCCATCCACAAGGTGACATCATAAAATAAAAAGTGCAAGAAACTTTAAGGTGATAGAAGAATTTTTTTAGGACTAAGGAGGAAAAATAAAAGGTTAAGCTAGGGAAGGCCTAAAGATAAGAAGATGAGAAAAAGAAGAAGGAAGATGCAGAGGATACAAATAAAAAAGAGAAAGAAGAGAAAAATAAGAATGAAGAAGAATACAAGGATGCATAAGAGGCACAAAAGAAGAAAGTATAGGCTGAGATATCAACCATGGATGTAGAAGAAAAATAAAATGAGACTCTACGAATCTAGAAAGAACATAAGAAGGAAGCTAAGTTTGACACAATAGCCAAGGAATTTAAAGCGAATAAGAAGGAAATCATATTAAAACAAGAAGAGATATACTATAAGGTCATAGAATAACAAGTAGCGAAGTATGTTTTAGATCAAGCAAAAATATCTCAACAAGTGGAAAATAAACAAGCCAAAAAGGAGGCAAAAGGGCATGTAAAGATAATTACGGAAGTAAAAGAGGAGTTGGACATGAATTAAAAGTCTGAAGTTATAGTATCAACCCAAAAAGTTAATGGACAAAATTAAGTTACACAGAAAATAGAGATAAAAAAGGAACTGATCACTGATGCGCAACAATAATCGATCACATATGTAGGATTAGGATTAGCTTAATGAGAGGAAAATAAGAAGCATCACAGGATAAACCATAAATTACCATCCAATGGTTATGGGATGTCCAAGCTCCACCTTTTTTATGAACAACATTCACACTCCTTATCATACATATTCAACACCAACCAATGTCATCCATAACTATTATGACCTCATTCGCATTGGCTACGATAAGTGAGGAGGCACCACTAGATGTGATGCAACTTACATTGGCCAAACATATTGAAGGAGTTTCCACCTTCTATGATTCTATTGCACAAAAGGCATCTAAAATGGAGTAGGACAACCTTTAGATACAAGGGGATAATGTATAACTACATAACTAACTAGCCAAGGCCTGAAATTTAATCATGACACTTATGCAGTGTTAGTTGTTTAAGTTTTGGGAGGCCAGGTGATGTTTTAGGAAAAACAACTCATGGATTTTCTTTTTTGTCCAGTAATGGATTGGGTGGTTACACAAAAAATACAATAATTATAATCTCAAGGTTAACACTTATGAGCCAAGTTAAAAGTGATCTTCGATCTCCTTTAAGAATATAATCAAGTAGTTAAAACCAAGATGCACCAAGCCATACATAGTTCTCACATTATGTTCCACTAGAAGATTCAATTATAGGATGCATGGAAAGAAATAAATCCAAATTCCTCTAAGGCTAACAAATCCAAAGTAATAATGGAAATTCAAACATCACAACCTAGTGAACTCAACTCTGCACTCAAATACTCTCTTGATCTAAAGGACAATGTGATGTAGAAGATGCAAACCTAGGAGAATGAGATGCTTTAAATCATGTTTAAAAATGTTTAGATATAGTGATATGTAGACAGGATGGACCAAATCATGTAAGATATCCAATATAAATTTTAATAACATAATTTAATCATCATAGCTACAGAGGATGAAGATATATAAACTGTCATGCATATCTAGGATCCACTGTGCACACTTATCAACATACTAAAAGATGTCTTGGTGGACTATCAAAAATTCAATAATGACTTGGTAAATATTTATAATTCAATTTAATCTATCATCAAGGAACTAAACTTCATCACACCTACTCAAATTATACAAGAATTATGATCAAGGAAAGCATCCCAAGCATCAAAACAAGTACCTTTTTTGGTTCAATAACATAATCCAATCATCAAAGCTATAGAGGATGAAGATATACAAATTGTCATACATATTCAGATCCACTACACACATATCAACATACTACAAGATGTCTTGGTGGATTATCAATAATTCAAGCATGACTTGGTGAATCTTTATAATTCAATTTAAGCTGTCATCAAGGAACCAAACTTCATCACACCTATTTAGCTTATACAATAATTATGAGTAAGGAAAGAATCCTAAGCATCACAACAAGTATATTTGCCTCAAGAAACACTCCTAGCATCTGATTTCGTAGTAGCATCATATTCAATAATAACTCTATTAACAACTCAAGCATCACATTATCATTTAATCCACCTTTACAGTCCATGCCTCCACTTTATTAATAGGTAATGTGACTAATTTTTTTTTGTAATTTTGAAGATTGTAAAATTTATGGAAGGCCATTAGATTTAAGAGTGGGTCTAGGAAGGTTGAAAACCTATAAATGACAACATCCTAGTTATGTAAATCTATTGAAAACATGCATAGGATGGTATATTGGTATGTTGCCTAGTTGAAAACCTAAAAATACAACTAAGTAGTGTGCTAGAGATGAAAACTAGTAAAAGACACTTCAAGTGATAACCACAAGCATTTTTTTGGACCAACCCCTTAGTGCAGCACAAGCACCTCCACTAGCTCTAAACTTTGGATCATTTCATGACGAGTCAATTGGTTAAGTCCAAGAAAGTGTTAGTAGTAGAATTTTAAGTGTAAAATTATAAATTATGTATAAGTGACAAGTGTACATTGTATAACTATTGTATAACATCTTGTATGTATTTTGGCATACGTTTGTATATCAAATGATTTTAATAAGATGAAAAGAGTCTTTCAGGTTAAAAATGAAAGTTTATGAATTTGAAGTGACAAAACATCCTCAATGCTCTATAAATATTGTATAATTATAAAGGATAGAGAAATTCAATTGAAGAGATAATAATATATATATCAACTGATGGTTCTGTTGAATGTTTTATGCA
Source organism: Torreya grandis (assembly GCA_037957365.1). NCBI lineage: Eukaryota > Viridiplantae > Streptophyta > Pinopsida > Cupressales > Taxaceae > Torreya > Torreya grandis. The sequence goes on along the minus strand of JARHVA010001745.1, from coordinate 3,093,928 downwards.
TTATTCTATGCATATTTATTTTCTTATTTTATTTGAGTTTGTGTATTTAAATATAACTTTTTATAATCTAGTATAACAAATTACATAGAAGAGAATATCCAATAAATATGAATGAACTGACTTTCCATATCCCCATCTAAGTTTTTGAATCTGTAACCATACTCACACAAACAAACCTTAGCATATTTTGATGGGCATTTATAGGAACCTATGCTAACAATATGGCATTATCCATAAACATTTTAAACCTTATATGGTCTTCACTACTATTTTTCATAGGGTTCTATACACCTATTTTCCACTCCGCTAAGGTTAATTCACATTACACAACACTACCAAGTGCCAATGATATTATTTACTATGTTTCAAATGGCGTAGAGCCCCCTAATATGGTGTAATATTTTGACCTTAAAACTTTGACGTGTTCATCTAAATCATTAGAAGCTGAAGAGTCACACATGAAATTTGAACTCTTTCAACTTCCTAATGGTTCTTTAGCCTATATGGCTTTGAAATACTATGTATACATATATGTAACATTAGATATAAATCCTTTAATGGAAGATAAGCCGTAATAGATCTATGTAACATTAGATAACAATCAGATAGTATAAGATAAGAGCACAATCATCATCATTGAGGGTATGTCATCTATATAATATACAAATTTTTAAAACATTTTATTCAATTATATTATTTTATCTATTCTTATTCACTAAATATTATTTCATATAGCTTAGGAACATGCATACAATAAATCTAAATTTTCATTTAGGGTGTTCTCCTAGATATCTCTTGGGATCTAGATCACCAAATTACCTATAAAATAGGTTCTAACCCCCTTTTCCCTTTCTCAAATTCAATTCTACCATCACCATCATGTATATCACATACTACCTATCCTTATTTTGAGTATAACTCTTTAATTTTAGAGGTGCACTCTACCACTTTTATATTATTATGTTACTTATTTAGCTACTCCTTTAGTGTTAGTAGGGAGATGCAAAACATAGATTATACACATTTGGTAATATAAATAGGCAACAAGTGTATGACATAGTGTCTTTTATATGAAATATGGTCTCATGTAGGATGGTGAAGCATATGAAAGTTGAATAGCTCCTTTGATCCTAAAAATGAAGAGTCGTAGTCTCTTTACAACATTATATATATACTCTACTTTTGTAGAATAAGAGGTTATAATATAATAGAGATAAATGTATGGTACTTTTTTATTCATAAATGTATTGTCAACTATATTTTGTGCATCTATAAATATTACTTGAATTGATCACATCTTCCTTACGAATGAATGTATTTTTTATTATTATGTATCTCTAAATTATATAAATGGTAAAATGTTAATAAGTGCACATACATTAATGGTGACCAAGAAGAAATTTTGGAGTACAAATGGCCTTAATTTTCTAAAAATTATTTTAATTACTCATATTCCCATCAAAACATTCATAGACTACAATAACTAGCATGTCCTAATGATTTATTCTAGGGACCGTTGATAACAATGGTGTCATTACTAGGATCTGGGTATGTTGAAATGCTTACCTAGTCAAGGTAACCTTAAAAATTGGCTGGATATGAGTATACTTAAGTTTACAAAGGAATAATCCATACAAATAGTATTTTATATACAGATCATTTTTTAGCACATCCATAGAGAAATTTACAAAATATTTTGGGTGTGAACTTCCTAAGTTACTAGTAAATGGTTATCTAAACTTGAATATTATTCCTTTAGACCATGAAAAACAATACATTTTTTTTGAAATAAATAAAATTTAGACATATTACATTGCTTAGACACTGAATGAACCCATGCAATTACCCATTATGTGAATACTATAACAGATGGGTGCATTATGGAATTTTATGTTCAATTGTATATTGAATTTGAAGTTGCATATAAGTTATTTGTTAGAGGGATCAGAGGCAATATTTTTAAATGAATCCTTGTGTTATTGAAGATGTTGGTTGTGTAAAAGACCGTGATGCTCATTCTATCTTATATGGATTAGTCACTTAGGGTACTATTAGGATGTGAACAAAAGGGGGTTTAATGAAGAAGAATTGAACCAAGGAACCTAAATCAAAACCCAAAGTACAATAGAAAGAAGCAAGATGATAAAATAATTAAAGATCTTCAAAAAGATCTATGACAAAATAAAAGATTGAACAAGTAAAAATTTATGGAAAATGAAGGGTCAAATGTAGCTGCAAGTAGGATAAGAAGGGAAGTTGTGAAGGAAATGGGAAGAATTAGACCTCCAGAAGAAGAATCCAAAACCGAAGGTCAAAGAAAATTGAAAGAGAAGTAAGGGAATGCAATAACCATAGATAACATAAAAATTGATTGGGAATTAGAAAATGACCTGGAAAGAGAGAAAAGAATAGAATGGATAAAATATGAATAAATTGTAAAAGGACAATTATAACAACTTAGAAATATATTTAAAATGTAGCCACCTAAAATTCTCACCATTGATCTTAGATCTGTGCTTTCATGATCAAGCCACTTGGCAGCCCCATGTGCCCTCGACGTACCCTGTAGTCAATCTTCCAATGAACTTCTACCAATTATCAGCCTCACATGCCTTTTAATAAATCTATTAACTTATTGACTCAATACACTCCATTATATCATAATACACACAATCATATGCTCACCGTTGATCTTTATCTGATAGGTTTCATGCTCACTGTTATATTTACTACTTAAACTTTGTGATTGTGACACATGTCACTAGCATGTGCAATCTTGACTATTTGAATTTGATCCACACCATTGGATCCTTATCCATTCGTATTAATTTCTTTCCCTTAAATCTTTTATATAATTGAACACTTGTCAAGATATTCAATATCACAAATTTGGTTAAGTATAGAAATTTAGTGAACTCTATTTAAGAGGCCAACTTTGAATAGTTATAACTTTTTCTATGCTCAATGTCTAGACCTAAAATTTTAACCACATGATCACCTTTCATAGGGTAATCTAGCCATGTCTCAAATACTCATGAAATCTTCACACATGTTAAAAATGATGTCATTAATTTATTTACTCAGTGTCATCTTCCAAGATGACTACTTGAGCTTAGACATTCATATGATTGTTATGATTGATTATGTTCACTTCCATAATCACTCTAAGCACTCATAACATACCATAGGGTCTCTAAAACATGACCATACTATTAATTTCATCCATTAATTAATTAACTAGGCAAACACTCTCCAAATGATCAATCTAATTACTTTGTCATTAATGCACTATGAATCATGCTCTCTTTGACATCAATGACAACCTAACATTAATGACCATGCTCAACAATCTCCCCCTTTGTAATTGATGCAAAAACACCCTTAGAATGAGTTCTTACTCATTTAAACTCCTTTATTCTATTTTTTTCCCCTTTTGACATTAATGATAAAGGGTCTCTCCCTCAACATACCAATAATCATTCCTCAACATCATGTATGCATTCAAATACTATTTAAGATGCTTAGGATACTTGCATACTTTCAAGAATATGAATCAATTGTTCCCCCTTTGTTGTGAACCAATCTAAACTTAGACGTATTTGATCTTTAGACCTAATAAACTAATCACAGAGCTTAGAAATATCCCCCTAACATCATTCTCCATCTCATGTCATCTATTCTTTGACATACACCAATCTGAACTTGGGCTTCTATGATCCTTGGACCTATCTATCTATAGAACTCATAAGTTCTCTTTGCTCATGTATAAATATTCAATACCTTGTCAAAACACATGACTTGGTTTGATCAATTCATCATATCAATCTTCTTGAATTCATAAATTTAGTACACTTCTTCATACTTCTATCATGACTGAAGCATTTTCACATATGCTCCCCCTCACAACATGCACATCTTCTTCAATCCACTCAAGCTAATTGAGTTAGCTCCCCATCAGCCAAACACATATTCAAATGATATTCTTTTCTAGAAACATAAACCAAAGCTCAACTAGCATCCACTATGCTTCCTCTTGCTTGTCAAGTGTCTCCTTGGAGCCTAGATAAAGACACCCTAACCCACAATGTCCTAGAACAATGTGAAGCTAGGAATTGCCCACAAATCCTCATATTCCTTCTCCTTCTTGGTCATATGATACTGATAATTCTTCTTCTTATTCTTAGGCTTAAGAGAAGCAACATGCCCATCCACTATAATATATTCTACTTTTATTTTAATATTGGATTGACAACATATGGAGACAACAAAGATTCATGACATAACTTTTTAACTAAAGAAATAACCTCATCAATGGGCATTGACAACTAATGTTATTTGCATGAAACTTGCTCAACAATAGTATGATGTTATTTTGGATCCATATATCCCTTAGAACTAGCCTCAATTAGCACTTTGGTCTTTTCCTTGAGCTTGACTTGAACTAACTTTTGATTCTCCTTTTCTATCTAGTCATATGACACATTCTCTTGGCATTCCTGAACCTTCTTCATATCTGATTCCTCTTTTGATTTGGCAGGCAGTCCACCTTGATCTTTCAACTCAACTAAATTAGTTTTATTTGTTTTCACTTCCTTAGGTTTCCATACCAAGGATTGACCTTTCTTGAGCACTCTAGGATGTCCATGCACCTTCTCATGACTTAAGAGCTTGTTTTTATAATATCTTGCAATATGGCCAACATGATGACAAATGAAATAAAGAACATCATTCATACATTCTACTTAATGAATATTATGAATCTCAGCAAACAAAACATCTTGTCTCTTTGGTTCATTATGCTCAATCTTGACTGTCTTAGGTCTCCATACCTAGGTTAGTCTTTTCTCATGCATTTTGGGGTAGAATCTAGAAATATGTCCCATGTCATGACAATTATAGCAAACTATATTATCCATACCTCTAGCTGACCAACTGCTCTTCCTTCTATAGTTTATTTCCTTATGACCAAACCTATGACAAGCATAATAATGACCATTAAAATGTCTTTCATGGCACTTGGTTGCCTGATGGATGTTTTCTTATTGATCTTGGTGTTTGCATCCTTCTTTTATTTAGCTAACCTCTCTTGCTCTTTCTCAGCCTTTTTTTACCTTGACAAAAAATTACTCATGCTCATCCTTTAACAAATCTAGCTTGGTTTTCAATTAAATGTCCTCACCCTCTTTAGCTCTCATACTTGAACATGCAGCCTCCAAATAAATTTTGGGAACTTGAATAGTATCCTTATCCCTCTTAGCTTCTTTATTCATGTCATCCTTCAATTTTCATGCTTGATCTTCAATAATCTTTATATAAACAATATTGGAATTCAACTCATCATGCTCACCTTGATTTGAACTTAACTTGGAATTTGTCACTTCTAACTAAATCTTGATATGTCTACATGCATCTTCTTTTGAACTTAGATTTGTCTTTGTAATCCTTAATTAATCCTCAAGAATTTTGATCTTCTCTTTATCATCTTTTGATCTTTAGATTGCCTTCAAGGATTCTAGCTCCTTATTAAGCTCGATGCACTCATCTTTAATAGGCTTATAACTTGAGGCCATAATATTATTATGATAAAACTCACTCAACTTACCTCTGTACTTCTTAAAAAGTACCTTGAGTTGATTGCACTTTTATTCACTTGATTTTAGACATGCATAAGTAACCTCCACTTGAGCCTTCAACTCTTGATTCTCTTTCTTCAATTACTTAGCCATATTGTACCTTGGATCACCTTCAAGTGGTTAAACTTAAAAACAAGGTCCTATTATGATACCAATTTTTAGATGTACAATCATTGAGAGAGGGGGTGAATTAGTGATGCTAGATAATCTAAATTTAGTTCTAAACTCTTAAACATTCATCATACATCAACTTTATCAAACAACATAAACATGACAACACATACATACATAAGAGCAGACATCTCATGAACAAATAATATATGTGGGAAACCCTCATTGGGAATAAACTCACTGAACTATGAAATATGGACTATAATCCTATAAAACAAAATCCAACATTTAGACCAACACGAACTAATCAAGGAACACCCATCCCTTAGTTTAGTGAGACACCCATCCCATAAGGAGGAATAAACCCCCTAGGAAACTAATCACCCACTCAACTACCTTGAACATATCATCTTGAACACTTGTTACTACTCTTCAACTAATGATGACCACCTTTATTTGCACTCTTCATCTTCACTCTTTTACCCAAACAGTCTCAAGGGATGACTCACTCAATTTTCCTCTCCTAGTCTCATTAAGTCCAATGACTTGTGTATCCACCTACATCAGCTTGATCAGTTAAACATAAATTATCTTATTTTCTCTTTAATGTTCCTCACTAACCTATACCTTCTCTTTCAAAGGTTCTCTACTTCACTTCAATCCACACTCATACAACTAGCACAATTAGTCCAATTAGACCTTGTACTTATACCACTCTCTTCCTTTAACCCATCTTGGCGGGCCAAGATGCTTTACATATTTTTTTATAAATATTACATGTAGTAACCACACACTCCTTAGGTTGACCAATACCTCATTAGCCCCAAACCACCATTAGGTCTTTGTGAGACCTAAAACAATTAGGCCTTCATACTCACATGCTACATGTGATACTAATTGGACCACCTTCATCCTTTACCAATGATTTAAACACATAAAACCTATCTCAAATATCCCCTTACTCCCATATGGTTCCATGCCACTTGGAACACCAACTCAACACTTGAACCTACCAATTAGGTCTCTTTGCTCTTTAGGCCTTCAAACACAGAGAACACAATCTCAAACTTCTAAAGCAAAAACTCAAATATTTCACATTACCATATGATTATATCACATGGGTGAACCCTTCAAGACTCTATAATGCCTTCATGTGATTTATATTCTTCAACATAGACTCTAATCACTCAAAATAACCACTCATAGTGGTCATATATAGTCAAACCATTTTAACTCTCCATAATTGATCACGGGAAAAATATGACAAACAATGCCTTATCATAAGCCTTAGATACTTATATAACATCTCCATACTCATTGTCTTCCTTAACTCTGCTCATAACATCTTCAACTCAATCCTACAACATGGTCACTCAATCTGTCAGTATATTCAACAAACACAATCAACTTTTAAGCAATTATTCATACTAAAGATGGATTGGTCAAACCTCCAAAATCCATACAGATAGTCTTCATGGATTCTAAAACACTCTTTAGTAGTTCATCTTGAAACATCAAAATACCATCAAGAACAAATCAATTATCCTTCTCAGGTCACTTGCAAAACATGGTCAAACACACATTCAAATTTAGATCTTAATATCTTTAATTGTACATACATTAAAACATTATAACTCACTTTTATATATTTTCCTTGAATTCCTCTATAACTTTGATTTTTAAATCACCATGAAATTTATCCTGGGTCAAAAGACATAGCTTAAATACTACAGACTAGTTATTCCTTTATTAATTCAAATACCAACGGTCACTATGTAATGCAAATATTGTAGACACATGTCTTCATCTTGTGCCCTCTGATGATCTCCTTAGAATTCTCCTAAATTTAACCTATAATTCTCACCTTTGATCATACATCTGTGCTTCCATGAACAAGCCACTTGGTATCCCCATGTGCCCTCTGTGTACCTTACATTCAATCTTCCAATGAACTTCCACCAATTGGTAGCCCTGCATGCCTTATGAGCACTCTATTGACTTATTGACTCAATACGCTCTATGGGATCATAATCTACATGATCATGTGCTCACGATTGATCTCTATCTAATAGGTTCCATGCTCATCATTAGATCTACTACTCAAACTCCATGATTGTGACACATATCACTAGTACATGCAATCTTGACTATTTGACTTTGATCTACACCATTGGATCCTTATCTTATTATATTAATTTATTGCTATTATATCCTTTATCTGATTGAATGCTCATCATAAATCTTTGATATCATAAATTTGGCTAAGTATAGAAACTTAGTGAACTCTATATAAGAGGCCAACTTTGCACTATTATAAATTTTGCTACACTCAATATCCAGACCTAAAATTTTAACCACATGATCACCTTTCATATGGTAATACATCAATGTCTCAACATTCTCCTAAAACCTTCACACATATTGAATATGATGTCATTAATCTACTTACTCAACCTTATCTTCCAAGATGACTACTTGAGCTTAGACATTCATATGATTATTTTGATGAATTATGTTCACTTCCATAAGCACTCATAACATCCCATAGGGTCTTTGCAACATAAACATACTATCAATAGCATCCATTAATTACTTAACTAGGCAAATACTCTCCAAACATCAATCTGATCACTTTGTCATTAATGTACTATGAATCATGCTCTCTTTGACATCAGTGACAACCTAACATCAATGACCATGATAAAAAATTAATTGATAAGTTAATATTATGATAGATGATGAAAATAAAGAGTGAACTCATAGGAACCTTGATTAGTCTATATTTAGAGTTCATATTTAAAATGTAACGTGCAACCATGACTCTTTCTTAGGTCAAGGAAAATTTGATAAGAGAATTCAAACTTTTAAAAGTGTGTGAGATATATAATTCAATATTTGAAAGAGATTAGATAAAACTAAGAGAATCAGTATGAGACTATGATCATAGATGTGATAAAAAAGGTCAATTTTCAATTCTAGGACTCAAATAAAACCATTTAATTTTTAGAATGCTTACAAATCAAGATTTGGTTTACAATATCACATGATAATTTTACCATCAAAATTAATGCAATATCTGCTATGATTACAATTTAACAAATAGAATACCAAAGAATACCTTCCTAATGTTAAAAAACCTTATGATAAGTTAGATTTATTATTATGTAGGATGTATGAATTTAAAAATAGGAAGAAACTAAGATTGGTTGTATAGTGCATCAAATGTGGATGGGAATGGAATCACTAGAATGAATGTCTAAAAATCAAAATAGAGTTATGTGAAGTCTACCACATTGTATGGCATACAACTATGAAGTGTCATTTATTATTATAGTATGTACAATATTCATGCAATGTATTATATACTCTATAAATCTCATATTTATGAATAAAATAATTCAAGGACATATAAGATCTAAAAGAGGATATCGCTCAAAATTTCTTCAATATCACTATGCAATAATCTTTGGTGATACAACCAACTACGATAGCGTATGAGGCTTAAGTCATAACCTCAGTTAGATGTGTTCCCCAATAACTCAACCTATTCTTGGGTGGACTCCTCAATCATGCTAATGCCAAATAAGGTGGATTAATTAGTATTTACAAGGGTTTACTTTGTATGTAATGGGATATGCAGCAGATCTATAAATCAATCCTAACTCAAAGAAGATAAATCTTGCTTACACTTTCAATTGGGGATACATTAGATATTTAAGTTCATGACCAAGATGGATCCACTAGACCTAACCAAGGGATATATTACCATAAATAATATCACTAGGGAGGATTCTAAAGCCTCCAATCAAGCAAAACTACGTAGTAACCCTAATTAGTCATACGTTTTCATATTCACTAAACTAATAAGAAGTAAAGTAAAAGTCTAATCTAGTGCTCACCAAAATTGGTGGCATAAAGTGGGGGTTAATAAACATCAAAATTAAAAATTTATATAAGGCATATACTCACATCAATGTATACAAAATCCTAATGTATGGAAGATAAGTACAAATGCACGTCTATCTACTCTTACAAAGGAGAAACAATGTTAGGAATACTTACCTTTGAAGATGAACCTGTTGAGCCTCAAAATCTCACTTAGCCAAGGTGATTCATATGATTTTTTTGTGGTATGTAAGGATGACAAGGATAAATCATCTCTAGGCTACACAACATATCAATGCATCCAAAAGACTTCTCCACAAGATAAGATCCATATCTCTAAATAAAATATGAAACCCTAAGCTTACTCTTCAAGTAGAATGGTGGATAAGCAGATGCACAATATATCTTACTTATTATTTTATTTTTATAAATGGTGAAATGAATGTGTTTATATAGGTAGATATAACCCTAATCCCTTCCAAAATTTTAGGCTAGCAAAGTTGACCTAGTCAACCTAGTATCATAATTGACAAAAACAAACTAGGTCATGAAATAGGTCAGCCATGGGCTAACCTAGACCCTAATAAGTTTTATCAATAAGAGTACAAGGTCTATAGGGCTGAATATGTAATGTAAACCATCATTAAGGAGTTTTAAGTTAGGGAAAGGATAATGAAAGTGGTAAATTACTAGAAGAGGATGAAAATAGGAGGCAAAGATTAGGGGAATGGTTTTAGGAGACGTGTGTAAATAGTGTGTGGAAAAAAGGGATAACAATCTTGTGAAGTACCAATTGTCTACCCACCCCTTTCTCAGTAAACCCCTTAAGGTGTATACTCAAAGAGATTGAGACTTCATGGGTTCCTTCAAGATAGAGGGCATCATTAATTGATAAAGTTTGAAAATATTATGTGTATACATATGCCCCACTTGAAGCTCATAATGTGTCATGTAGGTGAAACACAGGATGGTGCTTTAGGAAAAGAACATAGAAAAATAAAACATTAAAGTTCAATAAAGTGCAGTAAGGAGAAAATAAGATAAAGGAAAGGATAAAATTGAAAACACATACTTTTACTTACATTAGTGTTGTAAATAAACAAGGAGATGCAAGAAATGTGAAGGCATCTAATGTAGGGAACATTAGGTAAACCTATAAAGATTAACAAAAAAATAGTTTAAAATATTATCTATGATTTCAAGATTCCATAACTTTTTACATTTTTAAAAAAGAGTTAGTAGAGACAAAGATATGATCAAAATAAGAATCTGATGGTAAATAATTTTGAATAGTAAATATAAATAGGGTAAAAAAATAATTCATTTTGCATTTTTAATATTCTAAGAAAATAGAGCTCTGAAAGACCTAGTGAGAGCCTGGAGAGATAGGATGGTTAGGATATGATAGCTGAGATGGGGAGGATGCATAGTGGCTGCATCAAGTGCAGTATAGGTAAGTAACTGAGAATTTCAAATTTTTGAGTATATTTATGTGAAATTGAGTGAAGTATATAAAATTGACTAGTAGGTAAAATATAGAGACCAAAATTAATCCTAGGAAATTTTGAGGGACACTAGGGGTCAAATGGGTTAATGGGTAGGAAGGAGTCTAACCAAAATGCTCAAGGCAATTATGAAAATTAGTCAAAAATTTATTGCATCCCATTGAGTGATGATCTCATTATCATGTTCCTTAGGGCATGGAAATAGTTTACCAACACATTTTTATGGGTGGTATATGGGTATACCATAGAGGTAGGTATCACACTAGAGGATGTCTATGCATTATTTAGACTATCTATAAGAGGCACATTGGTGATCCAAAGGACACTGGATGATTTTGAAGAGAGATGAGCATTAGTTAGGTGGGCAACGTGTTCAGATAAGATCTACCCAAGGCTGAGGGAGAGCTTATTCTATGTGTATATTGCATAGGTTATGGACATATATAATTCTATGATTAGACTTATGATAGTATGGGTGTTATGTCACAAGTCGGATGATAAGGTACCATTGTATGCGATAACCTTGTGCCAGTCCATTTTAGATCAGGGGGCACTCTACAATTTTGGGTCTATCATTTGGGTTTATCTCATACATGATATGAATGGGATGTTTTCTAGAGGGAAGAAGAACATGAGACCAGTGGTGTTGCTGAGTGCATGGATCTATGAGAGGTTCCCAATGTATCAACCAATTGGGTTAGCCCATGTGGTCGATGATAGGTTACCTTGGGTTGTTAGATGGAGATAAGAATAGGTAGCATGGGTCATGCCTCACATGTTAGTTCTATATATAGTCACACAAGGAGATATTGTGTGGCATCCTTACACACATATCACTACTATTTGGCCCAATTAGGTGATCATGGTTCCAGGGTTGGCTCAAGTGTAGATCATGGTCCACTATACCTAGCGGGTAGAGCCATAACTAGTTGCACACTTACCAGGTAAGTTTAGAATCCCACACCTAGAGGCTCCTCTAGTGTTGATAAAAATATTTAGCATGACATGATGGAGAGCTAAGGGGGAGAGGAGGAGGAACACTAGTCAAGAGACTAGTAATCAGGCCATGGTATGTAAGACCATGGACTGGTCGAGCATAATACCTAGTAGTTAAAGGAGGAGAAGGCATGGATGTGAATGCAAGGGTGTAGTAGGTACCATAGTAGGTAGTATAATAGGAAGAGTAGTGACCACATCAGACACATCACTGATAGAAACTACCTCAATGAGATCAAGCATAGAGGGTGATCACATAGGATAACCTAACAGTCAACCTAGGGTAAAGCTAGTCGATAGAGGCACCTTTAAGGAGAGGCTCATGGTGTGCATGGTTTATGACTTAGGGATTTGATTTTATATGGAGGTAACCTATGGGCTATGTGCTCAGGAGATGAGTCAATGGAGAGATCATGCTCAATGAATGAGCAGATGGGGAGATGGTGGTTGGTGACATTGGGATAGGTAATAAATGCTATAAATTTTTAGTCTTTGTGATAGAATACTAGTTGTATATGATTGTAAATTTATATATTTAAGATGTATATGTGATTTGATATATATCTAGGTATTTGTTTTTTAGGCCCTATGATAAAGGAGATTATATGGGGATCCCTAGTCATGGCTATGCACCATGACATTTTGGATGAGGTGCTAACACCATATGACCCCACCACACTAGATGATCTTATGGTATCATCTACCCTAGCTTAGGTAAGCTTATTTTGACTAGTGGGGAAGGCCATGAGGTATCTAAAGACATGTAAGGATGGACTGTAAGCACTGATAATGGTGGGAATAGGTGAGGCATAGGCTTGGTAGGTGCTAGCCTAGGATAGAGCCACACATATGGCTACCACAATCCAACTTGGGACAAATACAATCCTAGGTGGCTAACCTATAGGGATAGGTAACGAGGTTGAGATATCATAAGACTTTATTACAACAAACTATGTAGAGGGTATAGTTTAAGGCATGTATGGGAAGTGTGGCTAGGCTATGAGATAGGCATGATGGAACCCAACTATAGATTTAGAGCTATGTATTTTTTTATTTTGTTCCATTATATAAAACACATGATATATAAAGATATATTAATTTGATAGTGGGATTTTGGTCTCATGAGTTATATTATGGTCATGGTTATTGATGCATTAATATATTTATTTCTAGCACATGTATTTGGCTTATAGTTGTATATGTTATGGGAAATATATGTGGAGTGTTTTCTTTTCTAGCATTATGTAGTACACATGTATGGTTAAAAATAAATAGGCAAAAAGAATTTGGAAAAGTATAATTAATCAAAAAAAATGTACTACACATTATATCATGATGGGGAATGTGTAATAACAAAATATGACTAAGTACAATAAACTAAAAAGTGGTAAACAAGAAGACAAAAATGTTTTTCCATGAAAAAGAAGATTGGCTCCAAAGCAAAATCACACTATATCACGTTGGGAAGTACAAAAATAATGTAATAAAATGGAAAATATGTGAAAGATAAATGGTATAAAAATAAAATAATTAGTTCAAAATCATATTAAACCACATTGGGAAGTATAAAAGAGAAATAAAATTGGAAAAATGGACTTAAATTAGTCATACTAATTCAAGTTAGGAAATATGAAAAACTTAAGAAAAATGGTTGTATTTATTACATGCAATAAAAAAAATAAGAAGATAAAAGTCAAAGATTAATAAAGGAAGCATAAAACATATTAAATCAATATGGGAATCATGTCTATGATGTGTAACTCATAATCAATCATGACTTATCTCAAAATTGACACATGTAATTTTATTGTGACTTGGGTATTGGAAAATTTCGTGAGGAATGCCAGGTCTTGTCCATGGTCTTACATTGCAACTCAAAAATGGAACACCAATGAGGAGGAAATAATGGGAAAAATATGTTTATAATGATGATGTAAAAATTTGGTAATTTATGAGGAAGGTCCGATCCTATCCAAGGTCTTACACTGCAACTCACAAATAGATTCCCTAGGGGGAGTGATCATTGAACAAAACAATATTTCTCAAGGGGAAATATTATGGTTGTAGGGAATGATAGAAGGAATGTAATAATAATAATGTATGCATTTTATGAGAATACTTTAGGAAACATGAGGCACACTAAGGACATAAAAAGACACTAAGTGACTAGTGACCATCAATATATAGAGGATACTCGTTAATTATAGGAAAATAAGTGTGGTACTAATATTAACTCATGTTTATTGGTTTGAAAAAGAAAATTAAAATGGATCTACCTTCCCATAATGTGTTCCCCATTCCTCAGGACCACTTATAGAGTCATCGTTATATTGTGAAGATTAGGTACTTGTGTGAGAAAGTAGGTAACACTAAAAGATTTTTTATTCTCTTTTTCCAATCTACTAGCCTACCTCACCCTAATGGACCTTGAATCTATTATGAGGTCAACTGTGGATTTTGAGCTTCGAATAGGAAAAGGAGATGTGTTTATAATCATGTCTTTTAGTGTGATTTAACTTTTGAAAAATTGTGAATGTTGCCTTTTAGATCATTGCCTTTTGTTAAATGATTTGGCTTTTGAATTTTTATGGATTTTAAGATTACTCCTCCATATGGACATAGAATGACCAATCATGAGAGATAAAGGGATACACATAAATGAGTTTGAGGCTTTTTCTAAAGTAAGATAAGTGTCTAAAAACATGACTTACTAAAACACTTAGGCTTACCTATATATCAGCATGTTATCTCAAGTCTCAACCATGTGTATGCTTAATTTTTGAAAGGAAATAAGTGGAATAAATGGAGATCCAAGGTGGACCAGTAAAAGGAGATTATAATGATATTAATTATTTACTAACTAATCACATGATAAATAAGGAACGAATAAAGGGAGCAAATTTTGTATAACCAAGTCACAATAACAATTATTCATGTTTATAGAGATAAGATAGAAAACAATCATGAAAAGAGAAAAAGATAGCCATAAAAAAGGAACACATAGAAAATAGGTATGTAATCATGAAGAAGAATCCAAAAGAGTTCATAAGGAATAAAATGACATCATAAGAAACATGTAGTATGAAACATAAGTCATCATGTAAGATAGATGAGAATTTGACACAATGTCAAATGATATAAGATTGATAAATGTAAATTTGGAGCACATGTCCAATTTAAATGAAGAAAGAAATGAAAGAACACCATTATTGTATTCATAAATAGTGGTAGATTTTTCCACACACATTATCTATCACATCAAATAAGTCTCTATGAAGCTGAACTCAGACTACAACTAAAGTCTCATTGATCTTCAAGGAAAGTCAATAAAATAATTCAAATCAAATCTCCTTGATGAAAAATGTAAGAATGACTAAAGGATCAAGATTATGAGGGCTATAATTCAAGGGATGTTAAGGAGAAGGAATAGGAATAGGAATGGATTCTACATGATATGAAGGGGTCACCAGTGGAGAATGGGTCATGGGTGAAGGATTCACTAGTGGAAAATAGTCCACAAGTGAAGGAGGATCCACAAGTGATGGAATCATGGGTGGATAAACTATATATTGAGAAGGGAACATAGGTGGAGGAGCCACATGGGAAGAAGGGGGATCCTTATTATGAGGGAGACCTATGGGAGGGAGATTTGTAAGCATAGGAAGGCTCACAAGGTGGTCCTTGAGATATTGCTAAAGGATGCAACAATTATTAGTGTGATGAGTACCACATTGCTGCTAGAGATAATATACCTCTACATATTTAATTATATATTCAGATAATACTTTAAGGGGAGGTATAGCCTTGTCAATGGGTTGAGGAGTAGTGGGATGCAAAGTGTCAATATATTGTTGCAACTTATGACAATGGATGGAGGAATGATTATATGTCTATGGAAGCAATAGATATGCTTGTTAGTAGACTTTATAGGTGTACTAATAGAGGGAGTGGAAATAAAAATTGAGGAACACTGGTGTAAGGAATAGTCTCTAGTATAATGACTAGCAACTTTATGAATATCACAATATGATTGATAGGCCCATTTGGTAGGCAAATGAGTAAGTTACAGTAAAGGGAGCAAACCATCACCAAGGGAAAGTGGGGCTAGTGGAGAGACTAGAATAAGCTTGACTAAAGGAGATATAGGATCAGAAATAGGTAGAGATTTAGCTCAAGAAGGAGTGGGAATAGGATCCAAACTAGGCTCATTTGAGGAAGGGTTGGGATGCATGGAACGATGAAGGATAGTTGTAACCATCTCAAGGATAAGTTAGATAGAAAGATCTTGGTATCTATCAAAGTGATAGGGACCAGTCATAACATGATCTATAATCATACTCCTATGAGGACATTCAGAAATTGAAGGTGTGCACACCATCTCTACCCTATGAATAAGAGAAAAAATTCTAAAATTAGGAATGATATGGTGTAGAATGTGATAAGATATATAGAAAGACTAAAGTAAAGAGGAATGATAATGAATAATTTTAGCATCTCAAGCCTGAATGAGACCTCATACTAATGGATCATCTACAATATATCCATCATCATAGTCAAGTGTATGAATATCAATGGAATACATAGGGATGACCTTGTCATCTGATGTTGTGTGATGAATGGAGTGTCAAGTCTTGGTTAAGACAATGGGTATATCATCACTAGGTGTTTGATGGGAACATGGCTTCAGAGAAGGTGGAAGCTGAGAAATGAGATGAGGAGAGAGATTCAAGGTTTTGATCTTGAGATTGATCTCATCAGGATCATCATCATCTAAATCTAAGAGGTTGGGGGTATATTCTCAATGAGTTCAGGGTGACCATTATAAACTCATGTGGGGTTGACAGGAAAGTTAAACTATTAAGATTCATGAAATGGAACACTGGTCAAGCGTTTAAGGGTTGGAATCTTGAATACAACATGGTCTTTGGATTGTTTAAAATTCCAAGGGTTAGTGTCACCTTGAATCCTATAGATTGTTCCATTGTGACAAAATTTGACACATTGGCAGGCAGAAGAGGTAGCTACTCTCATATGATGTGTTCATGGCCTACCAAATAAAATGTTATAGGATAGAGGAAAGTTGAATAGCATTACCTTTACTTGAATAGTGATAGGTGGAATGGTGATAGGGATCCACACACAACCTAAGGGATTAATTTGCCTTCGATCATAACCTTGACATGTGTTACATGTGGACTTAATATTACATTTAAAATATCCAAGGTTTTTAATAAAATTGAGAGAGGCAATGTAAGTGCTTGAACCCTCATCAATCAAGACACTCTTGACTTTTATATCACCAATTTGGACACTAATAAAAGGGGGAAGATCATTTGCATGAAGTACAATCTCAAGAGAAAAATGTCCATTGTTTCATCAATGTGTGTGTACATCTCTTCGCATTATTAGAAAATGCTATCTTTTGATATAGATAAGGTGGCTTCGTATCTTGCTAGGGGAGGATGAGGGATGTTCATTTCAAATAGGAGCTACATGAGATGATTATGATGATGTGGAGAAGTTTGCATAAGTTCAAAAAATGGGATTTGAGATGGGAGATTACTAAGTTTCATGATAGGATCCTACTCATCATAACCCATAAGAGGATTATTGGAAAGAGGTGCATAGTGTTTAATGAGGTCCTTGGAAGGAGATACCGAAGTGCATGTGAAGTTATGTCAATAAACTATAGGAGCTTTAATTGGAGGATAAGTTTGTTGTTTGTCTTGAGAAGATGGGGTAGTTGATACAGGTTTAGTTTGAGATAACTTGGAAGAAGTTTTAATGGAAGTTTGAGTATCATTGGTGATGGGTAAACAAGTTGGAGAAGTGGTATAAATGGTATGAGAAGTTTTATCCATGGGGGGTGTTGGAATTAGTTCATCAAAAGATATAAGGTCTTCTTGCCCCAAATTTTTGAAATGAGTTGGGGAAGAGTCTTAGATAATACAAAAAGTCCAAGATGATTGAGGAGTGTGGACGGGATGAGACTCAATGAAGGAAACTACCCTTCACATATTAGTCATATTGAACACATTCTCTTTAGGATTTGGGTATATAAGATTATTAATGTTATTGGTATAGGATTAGGCTTATCATTATTGTCTTGGTGATTTGAAAGAGGATATTTATAGATATCTAAGTGAGCATTAGCCTAGTTCAAAGCTTGAGATTTAGTTTGTGTTTCATGGTCTTTGAAGGAAATGTCATAGGCTTCTTGATTTTATGAGTGATAGAATCATGGTCAAAATTGGGACCAAGGAGAAAATACATAGATAAATTATGTAAGTGTCTACAACTTTTATGAGAATGACCCCAAATAGCATGAAACCAGCATAATTTATTGGGATCATACTCAGATTTCATGGGATGAGTGGGATCAAGCTCTCATGGAAGAGGCCTTAGTAGATTCTTTTATAACTCTACTAAGGATAAAGGTTTATGAACATTGATGTTATTGGTTGAAGATAAATGAGGATTGGGAATGTGGTTGAGAGGGGAAGCTTGTTCTAAAGCTTGGTTGGGAACAATAGAATGAATAGTATGAATAGTATCATAAGAATCAATGATAGCATCACTAGTAGTATGACAATTTTTATTTTTGATTAACATGTGAGTACCCATATAAAGTTGGGATGGCTCAAATTGATGCATGAAGAAATATTAACACTTGGCTTGGTCAATATCCTCTTCCAAAGTATATGGAGTGAGAGTCCAGACCTGATATTGTAACTTGGGATAAAGAGCATTGGTGAATAGATGAAAAAGGTTATCATCTACCATATTTTTTTCACACTTGTTAGACATGGTCTTCCACCATTTTATGAAAGTTTATGCAGTTTTTATCTCAAGTTACTTACAATTAATAAAATGGGCCAAGGTATTTTTAGGGAGATCACTAGTATGAAATTATTGAATTTAAGCGTTGACTAAATCTTCCAAACTAGTGATGGAATGAGGCTTGAGTTAGTTATACCAATCTAAAGCATATCTAGAGAGAGTTTTTGCTAAAAGTTTGGTAGTGGTAAAAGTATTTCAATTAACCTAATCTTTGTATATATTTCTAAATGTTTTTAAGTGTAGAGTAGGATTGGTTGATCCATTGTAACTAATGGTATGGGTGATACCTCCTATATCTATGTTAGCGATTTAAGTCATAAGAAGCTCATTTTAAAGGTGTTTGGTTGTTTTGTTAACAAGATGAGGTTACTAAATGAGATTACCATGGGAATCCTAAAGAGGAGGTGGGGGGCATTTTGGTTATGCATTCCCCATGGAACCTACTGAGGTTGATTTTAGAGACAGATAAGATGATTTTGCATTTACATCATTTGGTTGGCATTATTAGCTTGGAAGGAATTCATTTGATTAAGAATTTGCTATAGAATTTGATGGGTTTGAGTGGTGTTATTATCATTGTGTGAAGCATTGGCATTGGTATTAGTGGTTTGGGTACCATTATGAGTAGTGTTTAGTAGCTTGGGAGGAATTTTTAGTAAGTGGCACACTAGTATCATGATTTACTTGTGTGATAAAAGATGTACTAGTATAGAGATGAGAATTAGTGGAATTAGAGGCATGATTACCATGGGTAGCAAATGATGCACTGGTGGAAGAATTGAGAAGAGCGGGTTTAGAGGCATGATTACCATGGGTTGAAAATGATGCACTAGTATAATAATTGAGAAGAATGGGTCTTAGAAGAGGCCCACTAGATATAGAATATACCATGTTAGTAGAGATACTTGTCATGGAGGTGGTGTAAATCAAAGAGGGAGATGTCATATTATGAGAAGGAATTAAAAGAGAAGGAAGAGGTTGAGAAGCAAAGAAGCTATTGTCCCAAAAACAAAGTGAGAGTGTGGGGAAAGGTGAATGAGGCTCCTCAATTTAACCACTTATCATAAGATGGTAAATAGTAGAATGATATTTTCCTTGATGTTGAGGAAATTCATTTATGAAAAAGAGCATTTCTAGAGTACATTCTAGTTCAAGTTGATCTTCTAAGGAGAAAAGAGGTTTGTGAACTAAAGATGAATGAGGAGGGGTCCCATAGTTTTTAGTATTAATGGATACATGCACATTTATTTCATCTAGGGTAGGATCCACAAGCTATTTATTAGAGAACCTATTGGGGTTGTTGAATCTCATCATATTTATTGAGTTCAACTTAGTGTTGTCTTCAAACAAGAAGTTCATGATGAGGGAGAAATATTAAGGAAGACTAAGATGATGAAAAGGCAAAGAGGTAGAAAGGATATAGAGTTGACCAATTCAACCATGTTATGTAATCCAAGAGGTAGATAAGGGTACAAAGTCAAATAGGTCAATTTTTTACTAAAAATAGGGTAGGAAACTTAGTTGATAAGGATACAGGGTCAAACCAATTGACTTAGTTCAGTAACCTGACTGACAAAGAAGGATATAGAGTCAAACAAGTTGAATATCTATTGTATACTATAAAATAAAGCATGTTGAGAAGGATACATAGTCATGTAGGTCAACTATGTGCTACTGATAGGGTAAAATATATCTTGTAAGAGATTGTACCAAATAGAATGATAGTGTGTTAAAAAGGAGGAAAATTTTGCAATATAAATGCAGTAAGAAATGAAAGTAAACACACACATAATTGGATCAATGTGAGTGATCTAATTGGGGCACAAAACACAAAACCTTGTACCAATGCTGGCTAATGTAATTTTTTACAATACAACACATAATAATCAGAGAACAAGTAATCAACTAAAAAGTAAGTGTAAATTAAATGGTCATCCTGAGTGTTATTATATTATTTAAAAATATTGATTAAGTGTGATAGGAAAGTTGGCTAAAAATAGGGAACTAGAAAGTAATCCATGGATGGTTTCAAAACATTTGGGTTGAAAGGGATCTATGTTGGAATTGGTACTGGTTTGGTATTAGGGCTTATCCCCTCACTTCACAATCCCACAATGATAAGGGTGTTGGGTGGTTTGCAAATATATACCTTTAACCACGTATATATACTTAGCCAAAAAACCAAGTTGGTTTCCCCTTTGGTCATGAAATTCAAGTAGGTAGGCCTTGGGAAGACAAATGCTAAATGTGTTTTAAATATTGTGTGATTTGGTAATGTGTGCAAATGAAAAAAATAGAGTAACTAAATGGTAATTTTAAAAAACTACCTATCTAGACTATGTGAGTTACTCTAAGCATGCAAACAAATGAAATAGAAAGTTTGAATTAATTACTAGAAAATAGTTATTAATTACCAAATTTAGAACACTACAGAGTTGATTAAAATGACACTATATGAAAATAACATAGAATAGATTTGACTAGGTCACTACCATTCTACAAAAGTAAAGTCTTTTAAGAATAGAGTCAAACAGGTTGACATAGTCTTTTAAATAGAAGACAAGTCACAGAACTAAGTTGACCAAGTCGACTTAGTTTTTTATAGGTTTGTAGTTTTTAATATTGCTAACTTACATTAAAAAAATTGAAAGAAAGTACTGAAATGACTAAGGAAGGAAAGAGAGGAACCTTGGTGGGTTTGAAGATGATTTGGATTAAAAAAAATTATGTTAAAGTGCCTTGAATGTTGCTTTCAAAATTTTACAAACTAAGTTGACTAGTTCAACCCATTTCTGCAAAACTTTATGTGCTAAAGGAGAATAAGATGACTAAGTTGACCTATTCGACCTAGTTTGTCAATCTAGATGCTAACAGAGAGAATAATATGATAGAGTTGACTTATTTGACCTAGTTTGTTGATCTAGATGCTGGTAAAGAGAATAAGATGATAGAGTCAACTTATTTGACCTTATATGCTTATCTAGGACTAAGAAAGAGTATTGTGTCAACATATTCAATCTATTAATTTGTATTTGATGAAGACTTACATAGAAAGAATAGAGTCATTTTGATGTGATTATGTGTTAAACCTACGTACATAAAGTTATAACTATACTGGCTTTTTTGATACAGTATCATAAATATAAAAAAATATAAAGATGATAAAAATGAAATCATGAAATAAAACCTGCATGGGTTATATTCACATTAGGTTCATCAGAATGTATGCAATGGGAAATGCATCATATCTATAAATCAGTCCTAGTTTAGAGAAGATAAAGCCTACTTGCACTTCTAATTGGGGATACATTATATATTCAAGCTCATGATGAATATGGATCCACTGGACTTAACCAAGGGATATATTATCACAAATAATATCATTAGGGAGGGTTCCAAAGCCTCCAGTCATGCAAAACTATGTAGTAACTCTAACTAGGTCCTATGTTTTCATATTTACTAAACTAATAACAAGTAAAGAAAAAGTTTAATTTAGTGATCACCAAAGCTTGTGGCACAAAGTGGGGTTAATAAATATCAAAAGTAAACATGCATAGAAGACATATACTCACATCAATATATACATAATCCTAATGCATGGAATAAAAGTATAAATGCATATCTATAGACCCTTATAAAGGAAAAACAAAGTTAGGAATATTTACCTTTGAAGACAAATTCACCAAGCCTCAATCTCTCCCTTAGACAAGGTGTTTTGCAAGAGGTGGTTAAGGTATGCAAGGATGATAATTATAAATTATCTCTAGGCTACACAACCTATCAATGCATCCAAAACACTTATCCATAAGACAAGATTTATATCTCCAAAGAAAGTATGAAACCTTAAGCTTGTTCCTCAAGTAGAATGGTGGATAAGAAGATGCACAATATATATTACTTTGTATTTTCTTATAAATGGTGAAAAAAAATTGTTTATATTGGTATATATAAACCTAATCCCTTTTAAAATTTTAGGCTGACAAGGTCGACCCAGCCAACCTAGTATCATAATTGACAAAAATAAACTAGGTCATGGACTAGGTCATTCAGGGGCCGACCTAGACCCTAATAAGTTTTATCAATAAGATTACAAGGTCGATGGGCCAAATATGTAATGTAAACCATAAAAAAGGGATTTTAGGTTAGGGAAGGGCTAATGAAGGTGGTAAATTACTAGAATAAGTACAAAATAAGAAGCAAAACTTAGGGAAATTTTTTAGGAGATAGGTGTGTAGATAGTATGTGGAAAAAAGGGACAATAATCCTACGAAGCACCAATGGTTTTCCCACCCCTTTCCTAGTGTACCCCTTAAGACATGCACTTAGAGAGATTGAGACTTGATAAGTTCTTACAAGATAGAGAGCATCAATAATTGATAAAGTTTGAAAATATGATGTGTAAACATACTCCTCATTTTTCATGGTTACCCAATAAGGATGGACCCCTATTTCACCACAACGACAACCAAATTGTGCACCTCCCTCACCTCAATATATATATATATATATATAATAATCAACAACAAAGATGGGAATCCCCTCAAAGATAGGGAGATACTCAGTGTGGTAATCAAAACTAAAGGCAATGGAATAGATAGCCAAGGTAGCCTATTAATTTTAACCTATGTGAATAAATGAATCATATCGCATGAAATTATCACTACAATTCATAACAAGAAAATTTCTTTGCATTTATTAGGATCATAAGACAACATAATATTAAGGATTACCCTATTCTTTAAAAATAGAGGAAAGATAAAATTATTTGAAATGTGAATAAGGTACTCTCTCATCCTAATAACTAGGCTTTTATCCTAGTTGTTACTAAAAATCAACACAAAGAACAAGTCCATCCCCCTCTAAAGATGCCTAAATAAAATTAGATCATAAAAGTGTGAGGACAAGTATCCAAACCCTATGAAAAATAAGGCTCTAATGAATGAATCAGCCTAACTATTATAGTCAATCCAAATCTAGAATGTCATTGAAGGAGATCCTGTGATTGTAGATGCTCAAAGTATGAACAAATAATTTAAATATTACACTATGATGGATTAGTCACAACTCTAACATTTATTAAAACTGGTAAGTACTCTATGAAATGAAGATGTTTCCCAAAACATTACAAATTTATTTTATCATTTTTTGGATTGTGCACAAAGAGGAAAACAAAGAGCAGAGTGAGTGGTTTGGTATGTCAAGACTAATAAGCCATGGGATGTGGATGCCATAATGGATATTTAGCTTATAGGATATAAAGTTCCCAATGTTATTTTTATTTTGATAACACTGTAAACATGATTCCCAAATTGAATTGGGAAGCTATTGGAAGCTCTATTATTACTCTAAGGTTGGCAGATTATGGTCAATTTGAACTATTGGAAGACTTAAAGATGTATAAATAAATGTGTATAACTTAAGTCTAGGTGGATACTTGTAATTAATTGACATGAATATAGATGACACTCATTATCCTACTCTAACTAGAAAAAAAAGGGGCCTATGATGATCACATGACAATCAACACAATGGACAACCAATTGGAGGCACACCAAGAGGATGTTGTTATTGTCATATTGTTGAATAAATTAAATAAAAATCCATAAATGATTCCAAAATAACCATCTTCACCACATGCATATAGGGATGATAGCTGGTTTGAATTTGATATAGAGCTAAAATGAAAAGCCTTGTGAAGTAAATAGTTTGATTAATTTCCATAGCATGTATCATAGATACCATAGTTGTAGAAGATAAAAAATAACTGGGTCCGAATAGTTTACACACTTAGCATCTATCTACATTTTCAAATAGTAGAATTTAAGTCTCCTTTTGTGTGATCTTTTACAAGGTTAGATATCCATAAGCTCTATCATTTAAATCCTACTATTAGATATTATATTCAACATACAAATGAAGGCAATTTGTGATGGGAATCATCTTCCTCAATAAGTGGGGTTTCAAATGATCATATGATAAATTGGGTTTGTGGGTACCATAAAGTAAGACCCATTTGAATGGAATTTTATACATAAATTTAATTCCCTGATACTTTGCTATAGAATATCTACCACAATTCCTTTACATGATGGAAAATCATGTTCTAAACATAGGTGTATGAGTTACTGAATTGAACTATGCATTTAAAGGTATTTTGTGAGTTGGTAGGTTGTTTATGGATGCAAGAAGCTTATGAAAGAAGTGTATGAAATTTTTCAAGTAAGATTTCAAGTTGCAACTTCTATCTTAGAAAATTGGCATTCTTTCAAGAGGGCCAGTACCCTGAAATCCATGTTCACAAATGCGTCAAAGTATGGACATCGTATAAAATTTATCCAACGTATTGGGTACATGTTTTTAAAATAATATTAGGTCCTCTACCAAAACTTTGGTACATACATCAAGAACATAGATGAGAGACACAAAATAGGGCAAGAATTCCATAGGACTTCATTCAAATATTTATATTTGAAGATGAAAATTTGATGGTGCATAGAGCTCTGTATAAATTGAAACTTTTCTTGTGTCATGGGAAAGAATAAAATATACTTACTACATATAAAAATAAATTTTAGGTTGACACAATCACAAGTCTTCACACATCTATAAATAAGTACCATGTTAAAAAGGAGAAAGAGGAATTTCTATTGAAATCTAGTAATAGAATTTGGAATATTGCAAAGGATATTGATCATATTGAAAGTGAAGAAGATTTGGATTTGAAAGGATTTTATAAACTTTAAATGGACACAAACATACCTGAGATGAAGAGTGAAAATAAAATAAAATAGGATCAGTTGTGAAATATCAGTATTTTAGAGCAGGATGGAGAAATGAAAGTAATGGATTCCATTTAGATGAAACCAAATAGAATATACTAGGAACCAACGCAAAAAAGAGTTTAAAACATTAGCATAGACATAGTACCAAATTTATCAACCATGAGTGACTATTGGACACATCAAAAAATCTCAAAAGTGATTCAATTATTCTAAGATTATGAAGATGTGTTTCCTACCAAGTTATCATAAGTTAAGGGTGTAGACCCTTCCTTGGGGGAGATGCATATTGAGTTAAAGGAATGTGCACACCCAATTAAAAATTGACCTTATAGGTTGAATCCTAATATGAAAATTAAGGTAAAATTATAAATATATTGGATGGAAGAGGTTGAAATCATATATCTGATTGAGAAATTAGATTGGGCTAATTTCATGGTGGTACAACCTAAAAAGACAGCAGAGATAATAGTTTGTGGGGATTATTAAGCATTGAATGATGTTTATGTCAATGATCCATTTCCAATTACTTTCACATATGAAGTACATGAATCTATTTTAGGTAATGAATTCTACTCATTTACAAATGAGTTTAGTGGATACTATCATATTCCTATCACATGTGAAGATTAAATAAAAACAACATTTGCAACAAAATGGGTCTCATTTGTTTATAAGGAAGTTCATTTATCCTAAAGTGTGCAACTATAGTTTTCTCTAAAATAATTGTTACTACATTCAAATACCTCATTCATGACTTTATATAAGTCTATCTAGATGATTGAGTAGTTTTATTAGTATTCAAGAAACATCTATCAAAGTTGCAATTGATGCTAGAAAGATGTGCTCGATGAATCACAATAAAACTAAATATGTGCCTATTATTCACACCCATTTGGCTTATTACTGGGACATGTTATCTAAAATGATGGAATTATAGTGGACCAAGAAAATGTCACAACTATGGTGGGACTCAAACCTCCCACCAGCCAAATAGAGGTGAGATAATTCCAAGGTCACACTAGGTACTATTGCAAGTTCATTCATGGGTATGCAACCATCTCAACACCACTAGAGAAACTATTTTTCAAAGAAAAAAAATTGGAATGGAATTTTTAATGTTAGATAGCCTTCACATATTTGAAGCACATGTTGGTTACAACACCCATTTTGGTCTTCCCATACTAGATCAAACCATTTCATGTTCATGTTGATGCATTGGGGATGAAAATTGGAACAATGCTAGCATAACCAAGAGATGGAAGGTTAGATCATTCAATGCATTTTGTAAGTCACAAGTTATCAACAACTGAGAAAAAATATACTACCATAAAGTAATCATCCCTAGTGATGGTTTTTGCACTTCAAAATTTTTGACACTACTTATTGGCTACCCTATTCAAGTTTTTCACTGATCACCAAGTCTTGTGATACCTGGTTAATAAACAATGTTAGGAGGAAAGAATTATAGGTGGTTAATGATTTTATGAGAATTATAATTTATAATCAATGTAAAACCCAATAAGGAAAATATTGGACCAAACCACCTTATCCATATTTAAATAGAGGAGGGACCTTAAGAAATGTAGGATGAATCTATAAATGCACATTTTTCAGAGTCACTTTGATCCTAGAATAGTTGGAGGATATTAAAAACTTTATATAAAATGGTATATTCCATGTGTGTTATGTATAATGGGATAGTAAATAACTAGTTACATGATTTTTACCATTTATCATTATAAATGGGTTTTTATATAAGCTTTGGAAGGATGATGTTCTATGTAGAGTGGCCCTAGAACATGAAATTCCACAAGGCTTGGAAGAATCACATGGAGTCATTAGAGGATATTTTTGAAGGGAATTGATTGCAAGAAAACTATTTTAAAGTGGGATTTTATGGCCATATTTATTTCAGATGCATATAGGGTTACCAAACTCTATAGTGTTTGTCAAAGGGTAGGAAAACTAAATTAGAGGGATGAGAAGTTTAATCCAATTTTGGCTATGAAACAGTTACATCTAAGAGTTGCAGTGCAAAAGATGTTGTGAAATTTTTGTATGAAAACATCATAATAAGGTTTGGATGTCCTTAGAAGCTGACAAGTGATAGGGGTACTCACTTTCTAAATAATATTATCAAAATCATAATGTACCATCCTCATAAAATCATAGAGGATTTTATAATTTCTCATCATAAAATCACAACATTACATCCTCGGGCAATGGCCAAGTAGAAGCATCTAACAAGGTTTTGGAGAAGATGATGATCAAGATCTATAACATTCAAATAGATGACTAGGAATATCACATACCAATGGTCTTATGGGCATATATAATAAACTATAAACATGTGACTAGGTGCAAACCATTCTAAATCATGTATGGAATGGAAATTTTGATTCCCATAGAGTACATAGTTCTAAGCCTATGAATTTCAATAAGAGTGTGGTTAGGTGATAAAGAGTCATTGTAAGAAAAAATTTACAAATCAAGCAAGATGATTGATGACACATTCTTGAAATTGGTTCAACATATTTTTGGGGACCAAATAATGTCATAATGCAACTAATTTACTCCTCTCTTCATGAGGTTAACTTAGGATTGGGACACAACACAATGATTGTATGACATCAAAGCTCAAGTCTAAAAACTAAGCAACAAGATGAAAGTAATATATGAGTTTTTGGATGGATATAAATAGGTTCTATATGTCATTTCACTTCAAGATATAGATCTTTCCAAGAAGATGCTCAATTAGAAGGACCATCTTCAATATGGATGGAAGGACATTATGTTGGATCTCTCCCAAGTAGAAAAACCAAAGGAGATATTGGAAGGCCAAACATCACCAGTTGAAATGGATAATGACTTTTAATAATCTCTCACATTGAGATATATTTTCATGGCCAAAATTCACACT
This sequence comes from Torreya grandis, assembly GCA_037957365.1. Lineage (NCBI taxonomy): Eukaryota > Viridiplantae > Streptophyta > Pinopsida > Cupressales > Taxaceae > Torreya > Torreya grandis. Next base: position 3,065,256 of record JARHVA010001745.1, on the reverse strand, counting down.
TGGGAGTTGGATATGTTGTGCAACACATTTGCAGGAGTGAAAACATGAAGCTATGTCAATATAATTTAATAGATCATGCAAGACATAATATAAATCTACACAACATAGACCAATTATTTTAGTTTTAGCTAATTATGATGTACAAACCATCATGCAAATCCAATATCTCTTTTGCACACTATTCAACATGTTTAAGGACATCTTGATAGATTGGAAAACTTATAAGCAATATTTGACCAACCTAGATAATTTCATCCAAGAAATCATCATTGAGGCATAATACAATCCACCTTTTGAGCTCATAAAGTTCTTTCATATGAATAATTATTATTAGGTAATGCATCCTCCTTATTGAAAACTACTTGGTACATCATTAATTTATGCATCCTTATCAGTAACTTCATCTACAATTTCCCAATATTCTCAGGCTATCCCATCGTCAACATCACAGACTATGCCTCCATCATAGTAAGGTGTTATCATCTTGCAATTTAGACCAAATTTTGAAGGTTAAAAATTTTTTAGGCAAGATATTTGAGCGTAGAGTTGGGAAGGTTGAAACCCCATAGAGGGCACCCCCTGATTATGTCAAACTATTGAAAACCCATAAATTGTGTTACGTTGGTACACTGCTTAGTTGAAAACTATAAAGTGAAACTAAATAGTGTGAAAGAAATGAAAATTAGAAAATGAAACTTTGCACAAAATTTTAACCATTGCTTCTTGACCAACACATCAGCTTAGCTCAAGACAACTCCACCTAGCTCTAGTTAGATATACTCCAAATTGTTAGCATTTATGTATCAAGATGAGATGACTCTTTAGGTTTGATAAAGTGTTAGTTGGGAGATGTGAAGCTTAAGTAGCACATGTTTTTGTAATATAAATAGGAGAAAAGTGTAATACATAGTGTATTTTGTATAAAATACAGTCTCATGTATGATAATGAAACACATTGAAGTTGAACGGTTCCTTTGATCCTGAAAAATGAAGAGTCATAGTCTCTTCATAGCATTTCATATACTCTACATTTATAAAATAAGAGGTTAGAATGTAATAGAGATCAATATATGTTACTCTTTCATTAGTAACTTTTTGTCAAGTGTATTTTTTACATGTATAAATCTTACTTGAATTTAACACATCTTCCTTGTGAATGATGGTATTCTTGCTTATTGTTTATCTCTAAATTCTTTAAATGGTAAAATTCCAATAAGTGTACATATGTTAATAGTGAACATAAAAAAATCTTATCATATGAATATACATTTAATTTAGCCTAAAACTATCTATTAATTCATTTAATTACTTAGAATCCTATCATAACATTCACAAACTACAACTATAATGTCCTAGTGAGTGATTCCAAGGACTGTTGCTAACATTTACACTTGTTATCCTCACACTTCCATTTTTCTCTCTACATTTTGACTTATCCTTTTTTTGCATATTTTTTTAATTAATATTTTATATTAAATTAAATATAGACTATTAATAGTGCCTTAAGGTGGAATGATACACCAACTTTGAAGAGGTAAAAATAAGAGGACATGACATTAGATAATTTTATGAGTGAAAATTGGAATACATATAAGAAAATGACATAAGTTTGGAATAGTTTACTCCATATTGGAAAGAAATAAGGAAGAAAACAAGGGAATATTTTCTCTATAGACTAATTTTGAATTGGCATTCCTTATAGGTAAATATATATGCAACAAAAAAATATACCTACTTGAAATGTTTTATATATGTCTATAGAGGCGATAACATCAAAATGACATGGAGTGCAAACATTTGTTCTTCTTTTTTACTAATTATGGTGTGATGGCTATCATGCATCTTGACATATCATTCAAATGAAAAATATGATGATATGTGAAGGTTCTTAAACATTTTCAGTCATGAAACTACTATGAATGTTATACCTTGATGATCAACATTATCAATATCAATAGTTGCCTTATCCTATGAACCAGTGGTTTAACAGAAAGTGATTCTATATCAAACATACATTACACCTACCCTTAAACAATGTTTCAATTCAAATGTAACCAAATTTACTCTAATAAAATAGTATATTTAAAATTAATTATAGTAATTAATATTATAAAATTAATGAAATTTTAAAAGATATATTTTTGGTAATAGAACTAAAATGTTACAAATCTATAGACTATTAGAGGCTAAAAACATAACAAAAATTTAAAGTAAATTGGATATTTAAAAAAAATTGACCCAAGACCATACATCTATATTCTCAACTCTGCCAAGACCATGTTATTATGTTCTTGTCTTTTCTAGGACCATACTACTACATTCCTAGCAAAGGTATAATTTCCTAAAATAAATTTGACAACTTTGTTCCTCTACTCTTGGGCTCTAAGAAACTTTACTCCCTTTCCCTTAATTCACTATGGATCACTTTGAAATTAATTTCCTTTCTTGAAACCTTGAAAACCACCCAAAACTAGGGGTGTATTTGAGAAATTGTCTCATTCAAACTTCATTTTAGGAATAAGTCTTGAAAAAATCACATGAGTATATATGTAGTCAAACAGGCACTCTAGTGTAATATGAATGTCCCGACCTTCATCCTTTCAATGAATATAATAACTAGTACATGTTATAGGTTATTTCATTAAATACTTTGACTTGTACTTTTGGTATAGGTGTGTTACCATAATAGATTAACAATTTATTTTTACAGCTTCAATAAATAAATATTGAATGAACCTCCTTTTCCTAAATTCACTAAATCACTCATATATTAATATACTTCTTGAATTCAAATTAGGACTATATTCGCATGAAAGCCAATAAATAAAGGGAAAGAGAAGCAAGAAAAGAGGAATATAAAAATCAAATAAATGAAATCATGGTTCAAAGGAACCCACATAATAAAAATAACCAATATCATAGTGGTATGGTCATTGTAAACCAATATTGTACTGCTCTAGTCTCATTAAAAACTAGAAAAATATTTAAAATAGAAGAAAAGAGAAAGAAAATGAGGAGAGATAGAAAAGAATAAGGGCGATAAACCATGGACAACAAGTGAAAAATATAAATTTAAAAGTAGAAACATATATGAGAGGGTGTTGAAAGTGGTTCAAGTCAAGTAAATACAATAAACAGAAACCAATAAGATCCTAGTCTGGACCAATAATCAATAAACACATATATACACTAATACCATAGCAAATAACTAGTCTTGTACAAAACTTAGGTGTCTAGATAATGCCCCAAGTTTATTTCTATGTACATACATCTCAAATTAATAATTAAACAAGTGTATATGAGTGTTTTATGGTCACCTCACCCCATATGGAGAGTACTTGAAATAAGATCTAAACAATAGTGAACTAAAAGTCAAAATCAAAGAGAAATCACTTAATGTTCACAATGATGCATTAGGATGATTATGGAACTAGCATCCAGGCTCCTATGTCTAGGAAATATGTTCCCTTGAAAACATATGAAAAACATATACAAGTGAATATGTGTCTATAAATACATAATCAAGGAAATTTTGATATTAAGGAAAATGAGGATAAGAATGAATACACCTAATTATGTTAAAAAGAGTGAAGTTGTCTCTATGAAATCCATGTCCCGTTTCCTATAAGCATGTCTATGTCTCATGATGAGGCCAAGCATAATATTCAATGTAATACCATGTATTTTATTACAAGTGTGGGATCAAGGAAAAATATGATGTGTACCACCATGTGATTATTTCAAAGGGTGGGAGAAAGAAAAATATAGTGTGTATCACCATATGACTAAAGATTGAATAAATGAATCATGTGCCCCCATTTTGAGGTGTGGGATGAACTTATAAATCACATATATCAAAATAAATATATTATGTGTACTATATGTAACATAAAAAAGTGTAACTATAATAGCATAGTAAGATATCATCATGAAAGCATGTATATAAAAGATGTTGACCCATACGTGTATGATTCTAAGTCATAGAAATAAGAGATCAATATAAAGGATGCTATCCCATATGTGTTTGCGTCAAATAAATGTATGGAAAATGATAATGAGATGTCCCTAGATAGGAAAGATATAGTAAATATAGTTTTATAACTACCATGCCCCTTTGTGGGAATTATATAATTGATAATGCACAATAGTAACAAGTTTACTCATGGTGGAACAGGTATATTTAATGTAAGTGCATAAATATCATGCCCCTATATGGGAAATATATATTTAACCTAAATGTAGAAATGGGTTACCCCCTTGTGGGCAAGATAGAAATGAAATAAGACAAAAATGGTGTTCCCTATATGTATGATAGGTATTCATAGGCACAAAACCCATTTTTCAAGGGTAAATTCCCTTAGGAAGATTATGGAAATTGTGTGTAGGATAATCAAAAATGTATCAAGATGTATAAAATATCATTCCATACAATAATTCTATGTTAACCAAGTGAAAAAGCTCGGTTCAAATTAATTGATAAGTGATTATAGTAAAGTAACTTAGGAAATATAACCTTATAGCACTTTTGGTATATAAAGTGAAGGTCAACTTGAAAATATAATTTACTTTTCATTTGCATACATTATTTTTGGTAATTAAAGCTATGGGAGATCAAAATTGTAACATGATGAGTTGTGGTACCATAGAGGCTAGAGCTAGTTTGCAAGGAAGTGATTGTAAGCGAGCATGAAAAACTAGTAAACGTTAAACAGTGTCATTTTTATTGTAATTTTTACAAATTTGAAATAAACTATAAATATAAGGGAACTAGTTTTATCTAATTTTGGAATAATACATTCACGGTATGAAGGGTATGATTCTCATATAGAATGGTGAAATCCTAGTAGGAATCAGATTATCTTGGTATACATTAGTTTATTTTACTTTTGAGTGGAAATTTTATATCTATTTCATCTTTATTTTGATATATCATGTTTAGATTATTAATTGATTTTTCATTTTTTTGTTGTTTTTGAACATCTATGTTTGTGAGTTTTGACATGACTTGGATACAAAATCTATGTAATCTTTGGGGTTAGATGTTGTAGAGTAGGAACATTTAGAAGCCATTGGTCTAGGTCACATAGGTCATTTATGTGCCATGACGTATGATATTTTGATATTGATGATGTTATATGAGAGGTGGAAAAATGATACGTGCACATTTTGGTTACCAATAAAGGAGATGATGGTGCCCCTAGAGGTTTATTGTTTTGAGATTAGTTTGTTATTTTGAGATTAATTTTTTATTTTGATATTAGTTTTTGTTTTGAGATTAGTTTTGAGGTGTAATAATGATCCATGCACATTTTGGTTACCAAAAAAGAAATGACAATGAACCAAGAGGTTATTTGGTGAATTATGCATATTTTGATCAAGGGTAGGAGAGTGGTATAGAAGAAACCATTAAATAAATTTGAGAGGCTATTCATAGTTACTATATGGGAGATATCATAATGGGAGTTGAGTCAAAATCTAGGATAGTAATGAATTATATCCTATGGAAAAAAATTCCATGATTACATAAGTATATTACTATCCTTTTATCCTCATTTATGGAAACATATACAAGGGGTGTAGTGTGTGCATATGGTATGTGAGTAGTGATTCATAATCTAGAATAACATCAAATTGTATATGCATGGGGGCATTGCATGTTAATCCAATGTGTATCAATACCTATATAATTTTACATCTAATACCCATAGCATTTGTCTAGTAGTAGGAATTTTTTTTAGGTATAGGCCTATGAAAAATTTCCTATGATGAGGTTCGTGGCTTTTCCTTAATTTTTTCATATAGGGAGATTCCTTATGCAGGGAAATGGATTGCATCACTAACCAAGAAGCCATGAGAGAGTATTAGAACTCATTGGGGGAGAGTATTATATCAATTTCATAAGGTTTATGTCATTTTGTGACCTTACCAAGATCATCTAGGCTAGGCCAACTATGTGTGACAATTGTGGAGGATCAGATTTAATAGCTAGAATCAAGATCAGTTTCTTAGGGTGGTCAAAATGTTTTAGTATTTTTGGTAGAGTAAAATTAGAAAAAAAAAATTATTTTATTCAACCAATGATGCAATTGAAACTACATTTCATTAATACAAAATAAAATAGTTATCATAACTTCAAACTAACCTTTTAAAGTTCAAACTACTTAAACTATAAACTACCTAGTTGTTATAATATTAACTTTTGATTATTAAACTAATGATATAACAAATTAACTTATGTTATAGAATAATAATATCTCTTTTATAGTTATATAATGATGAATTACTAAGATATTCCAACATTTCCCCCCTTAATTCATCATAGCCTATAATTTCGAAGGGAATTTTTTTTTAATGCCTCAAACTTATCACATACAAGTGCCTTGGTAAACACAACTGCACATTGATATTGAGAGGGGAAATATTGGAGTTGGATATTGTGTTGTTTAACATGTCACAAATTAAATGAGCCTAAATTTCTATGTGTTTTGTGTGTTTATGAAACACTATATTGTGAACAAGTTTAATAACACCCTGATTGTCATAATACAGAACCATTAGATAAGTTTGAGGTAATCCCAATCTTGCAAGTATGCAATGTAACCACATCACTTCATAAACATCTCCTCCTATAGTGTGATATTATACATTAGTATAATAACAAGAAATATATTTTTGTTTATTTCTCCCCCATGATATTGGAGCATATTCCAAAAAGAACAAAAATATACAAGTGGATTTTCTATCATCAATTAAACCTGTATCAACTAAAATTGTATGACCTATCAAGAAGAGCTTGTAATTTTTATTGTATTTTGGCCATACTCATTTGTTATTCAAATATATTTCAATATCCATTTAGTTTATTTCCAATGGTTTACCTTCCACTCTTACATGAAGCATGAAGATAACTAACATCAGAGTTGATATTTGACCTATTATAAGTTAAGTAGATGAGACTCCCAATCAATTTTTTATAGAGAGTGACATCTATTGGTGGTGATGGGTTTGTATAAGACAACTAGATTCTTATATCCACTAATGTTTCCATTAGTTTACAATCCATCATCTAAAAATTCTTGAGCATTCTTGATATACTTTAATTGAGACATGAATATGAGGTGCCCCTTTTGCCATGCTTCCAGACTAAGACAATAGTATAGTAGCTTGAGATCCATCATAATAATTTGAGATCATTCTTTGTTGCATATATCATCTTCATTAAACTACCAGTGACGACTATATCTTTGACATAAATAAAAATTATAATAACCTCCCCCACTCCTTTCTCTTTAAGATAGAGGTTTGGATCATATGGACACCTTTGGAATCCATATTGAAAAAAATGTTAATCTATTTCTATGTATCAGGATCTAAGAGCCTATTTGATACCATATAATGACTTTCTACATTTGCACACCTTTTTCTTGATAGAAACAACCTGCCTAGTTGTTCTTACAAAAAGTAGTCATTTTTTTAAAAAAACTAATATTTAACATTAATTCAACCATGGTTGCTAGAATACTAGTCTACCATAATCAACAACTTCAATAAGAAATGGATTCAACATTCCAATACTACAAGCAATATAATAAATACAAAAAGTTTACTATCTCACTAGGGACATTAGCACAATCCAAATTCTCAAACTAAGTGTTGGTATTAATTCAGCCAGTTGCATGGATTGTTATGCAATCAAGTCTAACTTAGCCTAGCCTAAGGATCTAGACCTGATGCCCCACCACAATCATGGGAAACTTACATATTCACTCCTCAAAATTAGGGTTTGATGTAGTTCTCCTTTCAAATGTGATGGTCTCTTCCATGAGATGTCACCATCGAAGGGGTTGGCACTCTTAAGCCAAAAAGGGAACAAACTACTCATGACATAGATGAGTGTTTAAAGCTCAGGTCTAAAATCCCACAGCTAAGTGATACACTCAAGTATAACACCTTACTATCTAGGATTGTGTGCTTACCCAAGCACTCTCACATAAAAGCCTAGATAACAACAATGGTGAAGGGATTTGAATTCCTAGTTCCATAGAGAATCATATGCTAGGCACAGGGGTAAGCTAAGTATATAAAATAAAGTAAATCATATAATACATAACATTTGAACCTATCATTCATCATTAATAATTTCAAGATTGTATGCATGTGTACATGTTGTCCTACTAACTGCTATGAATATATTTCTCAAGTAGCAAGCAACAAAATTGTTATAATAATCAATTTAGATGAGATTCCAAACATATAGCTACATTATGTACCACTCGAGTATATACATCTAAGCTAAAGTATCCTATAATATCCCATACTCTCATAGTTCATGATCACTCTACCTAAACATTAACAATCATAACATATATAAAAATAAGGTATGGGTCAAGACATAATGAATATAGTATGTACCATCTGGGTAATTTTTGTACTATAAAAATCTATGACATCCCATATTATCATAGGTATTTGTGTTTGAGTATCTGACTCGACACCTGTTGTTCCTAAAATCTGTCACTTGTTTTTGTGGATAACATGTCGATCATTTTGGTCTTGTAGGCCAAAATGTCTTCTTCTTTTCTAAAAAATGTTTTGAGCAGTCAAGTTTTTAGTCACGCAAGCCTTTTTAGCTAAGGAAATCATAGGTTCAATAGGTAGGTTTTCGCAAGGAGAAGTTCAAAAAACACTTAAGGCATTTCATGAAAAAATTGTAAGGAATGAACCATTGAACTTCTCTTCAAAGAGTTCAAAGGGTTCAAATTTCAAAGGGTTTAAAGCTTTAATGGTGGGCTTCAAAGAGTTGGAATAGACCATCGAACCATTGAACTATTAAACTCCACTTAGCAAAGTTCAAAGGGTTCAAAGTTCAAAGAGTTGAAAGAGTCCAAAGCTTCGAAGAGTTCAAAGTGAAAGGTTTGAACGAATGGTTCAAGTGAGAGATTATAGAAGAAGGTTCGACCAAAGGGTTTAAAAAGTTGATTCAATGATACATTGAACTCTTAAAGAAGACTAAGTGAACATAGCTCTTTGCAAAAAATAATGAACTGTCAAACCATTGAACCAGTAAACTGGTGTACGTTGAAGACTTTAAAGGGTTCAAAGGTTCAAGGTTTAAAGTGGTTCAAGTGACTAGTGACCAGTGACATCCCTGTGGATGTCAAATTTAGGGTAATAAAATAACCATTGATTTTCAAAGATGCAGGCCCAGGAATAAACTCAGCCACTAGCCAAAGAAGGAGCCAGCAGAAAGTGAGAAGAGAGCCTGAGAGCTCAGATCACCAAGAAGAGAAAAAATGTAACAAGGAAAGAGGGAACGTTATAAGAAATCTATAAATATCTACATAAGAGTTATTTTAATAGGTGGAATAGTCCACCAGGTGGACATCAGAGAGCGCAAGCATTCAAAGGTGTGGCCTATTTTTCTTCATCGAAGTAAAAGTGAATAGACAGCCATGTAGGTATCTTAAAGAAGACCAAGCAACCCATGCTTTGGAGGAGACATTTGAGATGATTCAAAATGCCAAAGTTAATGCTGATACCCTGTTCCAGCATGGCCCCTTCACAGAATTTCAAATGCATTCAATAAAGCATGGGCCATTTCGTGAAAACAAGTGCCAAAGTCTTCCTTTGGTTGTTATATATTTTAATCTCTTAGTTTGTATGAGGGAGATATTTTTGTTATCACAAGCAAAACTCTATCCAAATTGAAAGGCATTACTGAGACTTTGAGCTCAGATTGTTAATCATATTTTATCAATTGAATGAGAAAGCAAGTGACCTTTTAGACTTTGTGTTGAAATTGCTTGTGTTATCTAAGAAATTATTCTTATGTCTTTTTCCTAAATATAGTCTTGTCCATCTTATCAAATAAGCAGAACTAGTGGAAATAACCTGGAAGGTGTCTTGAAGCCACTGTGGGAGACTTTGTGCTGCCATAATTATCTTTAGTTTGTTGTGTGTTTTGTGTTTTACAGCAAAGGATATTGGAGAGACTTTGAGCTACATTTATCGTTTGTAATCTTTTGCTCTATTGTAGTTAAAGTGAAGACTTTGTGCTACACTTTATTCTACTATGTTACTTCATCCTAAATCAGTTTGAGAAGCAATGAAAGACTTTGTGCTTTTGTGGGTTTCTTATGGCTATAGTTACTACCTAGGAAGTTTTCTTGTTGTTGCTAAACATCATTTCTGAAAGAAGAGAAATGCCTTCAGTAGTTACACAAGAATTTTATTTTAATTTATGAACATCATCTTTGAAAAAAGAGAGATGGATGGTGTAATTTCACCCCTGTGTGTATTTTCAATTTATATTAGTATATAGTAGCTTATAGGGAACCTCCCCTTGATGAGAGGAGAGATTTATCTCATTATGTTGTGACAAACCTACACATTTTTCCAATTAAATTTCCTTATGCTGAGGTTGATATACCTATTTTTCTGTCAGTTAGTTGGTGATAAAATATTCACCCAACAATTTTTGGTGACTCCACTGGGTAAAAATGTGTAGTTTGAAGCCTCAAGCTTCAAATTGAAGCAGTACCAGTTCTTTTCCATTTCCATTTTACACTCTAAAAAATCCATGATATACATGAAGCCAGAGAGCTCAAGGTATTGTTCAACATGTATTCAAGCTTGTGCAGCAAAATAATTTTGATCTTTCCCCTCCCCAAACTCACCTTTAGCGAACTAGGAGTTTTCCTCCTACCAACGTCAGGTCACCAATACTAGGCAAAGCTTCTTTTTTCTCTGCTAGCAGAGCCTTGTATATACTTACCCCACCAAGATTTTTTATCCCCCTTTCCATTATCATATCATGATAGCTCAAGGCCCCTGAGGTAACACTTTTGGTCCCCTGAATATAACCCCACCCTTACATGACTACCCCGTAGTTTAAGAAAGAATTTTCCCAAGTTCTATGGTGATGGGAAAATTCATCTTGATGAACATATTACTACTTTTTGCATAGCATATGGCATGATAGGCATGGAATATGAAGACATAGCAGTAAGACTATTTGTAGAAATGTTGCAAGGCACTACTGCACATTGGTTTTATCATCTACAAGCTCAGAGTATAACTGACTGGAACACTCTCAAGGCCAAGTTTGAAGTTAGATTCAAACTTGTAGAAGATGCACATGCCCTGTTAGCCTAGCTTACACAAATGAAGGAGAGTCATGAGCCTATGCAAGACTTTATTGCTAAATTCAACAAGCTAAGGAACAGGATTCCTACAATTGCTCAACCAACACCTAAAAATCTTAAATGCTTCTTCATAAATTCTCAACTTCCTGAAGTGATTTTCCTATTGAGGTGGGCTGGCCACATAGACCTTATTGTAGCTCAATATTTGGATACTGAGATTGAAGATGATCTTATCTTGGCAGAAAAGATAAGAAGAGATCTTAACAAAAATAAATCTTCTTCATCTTCTGAATCTTCTTCTACATGCACCACTGATCCTATGGTGCAAAAGCTAGCAAATGAATTGCTAGCTCTAAAAAAGAAAATGGCACAAGGGATGTCTGCTCCTCCATCTTATTGGGATATACTAAGGAGGAAATTCCCTAACTAGACATATCAAGGCAACACTACCAAGAATCAAGGGTAGCTAAATCATCTTTCTCCCCCACAGGGGAAGCTCGCCATTGAAGCAACACAAACTAACTCAACAGTTGATTATCTTGAAATTGAACCTGATTTTTCTTTCCAACCTAAGTTGAACCAAGAAGATGATGCTAATCTCTTCATAGAAGGAGAAGAATAATTAGTTGGTGACTCCAACATTAGTTTCCTGAATTACCAGGATGAAGCTTAAAGTAAGGGAAAAATGTTTGATGGATCATACATTGTATTCACCAGGTCCTAGAACCAGTCAACTCAACCAACTGATAAAGAAAAAATAGGAGAAGAATCTCAACCAAAAATTTCAATTGCTAAATGGGGGGCTTCTCTACCTTTCCAATCAAAGGACCTGGTGATCACTAAAAAAGTAAGTACCTCAAATATCCCTGTACTTTCTATTTCAATTTTTTAGACCAATACCACTCCCAATAAAACCCAGAATGATGGACTTATTTCTTCTATTCCTATTTCCTTTCAGTTATTTGATATAATTGACCATACTAGGAAGACCAAGATCTAAATGATTGAGTTTGAATATTTACAAGCCAACCCTGAGCAGTTGGATAGGGTGGTCGAGTGTGTAAAGAATAAAATAATCCCTGTAAGACAAGATGTTTCCAAGGTAATTCATAATTTCCCAAAAAAATATCCACTTGAAACAATCTTGTCATTACTCCTCATGTTGCCCTTAGGAAAATAGAACTTTTCTATGTTTCCCTGTTGATAAATGGACATAAATTGAGCAACTACATAATTGACTCAGGAGCTTTTGACAATGTCATGCCTACCAAGGTAGTAGACTCTCTTGGCCTCACTCTGACTAAAAATTTTGAGAGATATTTCTCCATAGAAAACAAACAAGTGCATCTATTAGGTCAAATCAAAGATGCCCAATTTGCATTTGCAGCCTTCCCAAAAAAAAGGATTAAAATGATAGTCCTAGTGGCTGACGTTCCAGCTTCCTATGGCATTTTGCTTGAACAAAATTTTTGTAAGAATGTTGGTGGAGAATTGAGCATGGACCTGTCTGAGGTGAGGATCCTTGTGAAGGGCATTATGTAAAGGCTACTTCCTGAGAAGGAGGCAAAATACATTGATACTCAGACATCTGATCTTGAGGCTCAAATTCTGTTTGAATCTTTAGGAATGAATAACTATTTTTTGTCTACAGAAGGTGTTTTTATCTCATCAAATAAAATTTTTGTAGGTGATAATTCAAAAAAATTAGACATAAAACTAGAAGAATTGGTAAAGCATAGCTCATGTGCAAAAGAATCCTCCCTCCCTAACAAAGAGAAATTTGAAAGGAGATTAGATTATAATGATGTCTGGATCCTAGAGTTTGATGGCAGTAATTCTTCTACCAGTTTTGGAGCTAAAATTATTTTGATATCTCCTCTAGGAGATATTTTTCCCTATTCGTATAAGTTACAGTTTAACAACACCAACAACACTACCAAATATAAATCCTTATTACTTATATTGAAGGCTACTCAAGATAAAGGTGTTAAACTCCTTCATGCCAAAAGAGATGTTAAATTAGTGGTTTGTTAGGTAAGGAACCTGTATCAAACCAAGAATGAAATATTTTTACATTACCACAATCTTGTATGCGACTGCATTGAAATTTTTATGCTTTTAGTATTGTTATAGTGGTCAGAGAATTTAAAGATTGAGTAAATTCCTTGGCCATATCTATAACTCACATGGTTCCTCACCAAGATTTCAAAGGGAATAGGTACACTATCAAACTGGTCTTTTGACCAAGTGTGCCTAATAATGCCAACCATTGGCAAGTGTTTAATGGTGACAATCAAATCATCACTTTTTTAGAACATATGGATAGCTTTGAGGAGCTTTATTTTGAAGGCAGTAAAGCTTTGTCGCAAGAATCAGCTTCTAAAATAAATTTAAAAATTGGTGAATAGTTCATCCAGCTCAAAGGAAATAAAATTCCAAAAGGGTTGGTTTCTCTAGAGAAGCTTTTTGATAAGCATGACAGGTTTGTCAAGAAGCAACAAATAGATTCAGATTCCTCCAAGGATTTTGATTAGATAAATTTGAGTATAGAAGATAATCCTAAAATGGTCAACATTGGGAATTGTTGCACTCCTGATGAAAAACTCAAATTCATTACTCTGTTGTGCCATTACATTGATATTTTGGCATATTCTTATGATGATCTAAAATCTCTTAGGCTTGAAGAAATTTGACATGAAATTCCTCTCAAGGATGAGTCAATGCCTCACAAACAAAAGCAAAGGCAGTATAACCCTAGGATATCAAGTACTATTCTTTTTGAGATCCAAAAAATATTAAATATAAGGATAATTTTTTCAATCCATCATTCCACCTGGATTGCGAACATAGTCCCTATGAGAAAAAAGAATAGGGAAATTCACTTTTGTGTTTATTTCAAAAACTTGAATCAATTTTCTCTAAAGGACAACTACCCCTTGCCCATCATGGATCAAGTACTATAAACAGTGACTGGATCAAAGATGTTATCAATGTTAGATGGTTTTTTAGGGTACAATCAAGTGAAATTTAGTGAAGTAGACCAACATAAGACCACTTTCACTACACCTTGGGGCACCTTTGCATATCACAAAATGCCTTTTGGTTTAATTAATGCTGGTGCCACTTTTTAGAGAGAAATAGATCTTGCCTTTAGGGATGAAATGGGGAAGTTCATTATGGTGTATCTTGATGACTTGACTATCTTTTCTAAGTATCATCTCGATCATGTGCATCATTTACAAGTGCTGGAATGATGTCGATAGAATGGCATTTCCCTTAATCCTAAAAAATCATTTTTTTGGGGTTAAGAAGGGAAACTTCTCGGTCACACTATATCACAAGAAGGCATAAAAATTGACTCAAAAGGAGTCAAATCCATCCAAGAGCTTACTATGCCTGCTAGTAAGATGGCAGTTCATTCTTTCTTCAGAAAGATGAATTTTCTATGTAGGTTCATTTTTAAATTCACAAAAAAGACTCACCACATTATCGACATGATGAAGGGAAAAGCTATTTTCCACTGGACTGAAGAAGGCAAGTCAGGATTTCAAGATATCAAGGAAGCTATCGCCCATGCCCCAATCTTGGTTTGTCTAGATTATACCAAAGACTTCATAGTGTACAGCTATGCTTTTGAACACACACTTTCAGCCATTCTAATTCAATAGAACAAAGAAGGTTTGGAATATCCTATCTCATTCATGATTTTTCCTCTCAAAGCTCATGAATTAAAATATTCAAATATGGAGAATCATGCTTATGTTGTGGTTAAGGTGGTGAAACATTTTCATTTCTACATCCTGAACTCACACACTGTTACTCTAGTACCTGATACAATAGTAAAGTCTATTTTAACTCAACAGGAGTTTGGTACCAGAAGGGGCAATTGAATTGCTAAAATCTAGGATTTTGATCTAACCTATGAAGCTTTTACGAGGAAGAGGCCTTTTCCAATTAATTGTTGATAACATACCCAAGGAAGCAGGGCATGAAGAAACAAAGGCTAAAGACATGCCTACAGTTCTCTTTGTCACTACTATAGATGAGTGGTATTCCAATATCACTCATTTCCTTACCTATAGTGAGTGTCCTACCCACCTATCTCATAAATAAAAGAGAACTATTAAATTGAAAGCTGTTAACTATGTCCTGTGGGACAACAGTTTGTACAAGAGGAGCTTTGATGGAGTATTCCTTCATTGTGTGGATAAAGTGAAATAGAATAAACTTCTAAAGTCTTTCCATAATTTAGCTTGTGGAGGACATTTTTATACATCTGTAACTACTCATAAGATTTTATGAGCTAGGTACTATTAGCCTACTCTATTTCAATATGCATACACCTCTATGCGTAAATGTGAGCTATGTCAATAGTTCATTGGGAGACCCAAGTTGGCCGCATTGCCTCTCAAGCTGGTGGTGATAGAAGAGACATTTCAATAATGGGTATTGATTTCATTAGCACCATAAACCCATCCTCAAGTGCTAGACATGACTACGTTCTCACGGCCACAGACTACTTTACCGAGTGGGTGGAAGCTATTCTAGTCAAGCATGCTACTTCAAAAGTGGTATGTAATTTTCTCAAAGAAAATGTTATTTCTTGGTTTAGAGTCCCAACCAAAATTGTAATAGATAATGTAGCCTATTTTTATTCTCATGAGATTACCCAATTTTTCTACTATTATGGGATTATCCTCTCCCACTCTTCTGACTATTATCCGCAAGGAAATGTTTAAGCAAAATCAAGTAACAAGATCCTGGTGACCATTATCAGGAAGTTGGTGGATGATAATTAGAGAACTTGGCATAAAAAATTATTTGATATTCTATGGGTAGACAAGATTACACCCAAGAGGGCAATAGGTATGTCACCATTTCAACTTCTATATGGTTTGAATGCAGAGATACCAATCACCCTGGAACTACCAATACTGAAGTTGAAAAAGGCTGTCAAAAATCAAATATTTAAAGATTCCATCAACAAGAGGATCATGTGCTTGACTAAACTAAATGAGCAGTGAACTATGGTGGTGGACTGTATTGCAGCACATCAAATTTTGGTAAAGAATCTCTTTGATAGGAAAGCAAGGATTTGTGATTTTCAGATTGGAGATCAAGTCTTGTTGTGGGATAAGAGGAGAGAACCAAAAGGGATGCATAGAAAATTGGATTCCATGTGGAGAGGTCCATTTTCCATTCATCGATTAAATGGTGTAAATAGTTTCTTATTGAAGTATCAAGACGGCACGCCATTTTCACTACCTCACAGTGGGCAGCATCTAAAGCACTTTAACTCTTGAAGTATTAGATAAGATCAGTTGTACATTTGTATAGTCTTTTGTTTGTTTTGTGTTATTTATTTCATTTTTTTGATGTCTTTCTCTTTTTGGATGGCATGACTCCATAACCCAATAGCATAGATAAAGGAACTTAGAGTCTAGTTTCTACTCCCTTCGATCATTTTTACAATTGATGGAAGTTCCCCAAGTGAAGCCAACTATTGTTCCCAAAATCTGTCACTTGTTTTTGTGGACAACATGTCAATCATTTTGGTCCTATAGGCCAAAATGGTCTCTTCCTTTCTAAAAAATGTTTTGAGCAGACAAGTTTTTTAGTCACAAAAGCATTTTCAGCTAAGGAAATTACAGGTTCAGCAGGTGGGCTTTCGCAAGGAGAAGTTCAAAAAACACTTAAGGCATTTCACGAAAAATTTGTAAGGAATGAACCATTAAACTATTGAACTTCACTTCAAAGAGTTCAAAGGGTTTAAAGCTTCAATGGTGGGCTTCGAAGAGTTGGAATAGACCGTCGAACCATTGAACCATTGAACTATTAAACTCCACTTAGAAAAGTTCAAAGGGTTCAAAATTCAAAGAGTTCAAAGAGTCTAAAGCTTCAAACAGTTCAAAGCAAAAGGTTTGAGTGAATGGTTCAAGTGGGATATTCTAGAATAAGGTTCAACCAAAGGGTTCAAAAAGTTGATTCAACGATACATTGAACTCCTGAAAAAGACTAAGTGAACATGGCTCTTTACAAGAAATAAAGAACCACCAAACTATTGAACCATTAAATCGGTGCACTCTGAAGAGTTCAAAGGGTTCAAAGGTTCAAGGTTCAAAGTGGTTCAAGTGACTAGTGACCAGTGACATCCCTATAGATGTCAAATTCAGGGTAATAAAATAACCATTGATTTTCAAAGATGCAAGCTTGGTAATAAACTCAGTGACTATCCAAAGAAGGAGCCAACAAAAATTGAGAAGAGAGCCCGAGAGCTCAGATCACCAGGAAGAGACAAAATGTAACAAGGAAAGATGGAAGGTTATAAGAAATCTATAAATATCTATATAAGAGTTATTTTAATAGGTGGAACAGTCCACCAGGTGGACATCAGAGAACGTAAGCATTCAAAGGTGTGGCCTATTTTTCTTCATCAAAGTAAAAGTGAATGGATAGCTATGTAGGTATCTGAAAGAAGACCAGGCAACCCATGCTTTGGAGGAGACATTTGAGATGATTCAAAATGCTAAAGTTAAGGCTGATACCCTATTCCAGCATGGCCCCTTCATATAATTTCAAATGCAGTCAATACAGCATGGGCCATTTATTGAAAATAAGTGCCAAAGTCTTCCTTCGATTGATATATATCGTAATCTCTTAGTTTGTATGAGGGAGATATTTTTGTTATCAAAAGCAAAACTCTGCTCAAATTGAAAGGCATTATTGAGACTTTGATCTCAGACTGTTAATCATATTTTATCAATTGAATGAGAAATCAAGTGACCTTTCAGACTTTGTGTTGAAATAGCTTGTGTTATCTAGGAAATTATTCTTATGTCTTTTTCCTGAATACAGTCTTGTCCATCTGATCAAATAAGTAGAACTAGTGGAAATAACCTGGAAGGTGTCCTGAAGCTGACTATGGGAGAATTGGTGCTTCCATAATTGTCTTTATTTTCTTGTGTGTTTTGTGTTTTCCTGCAAAGGATATTGGAGAGACTTTGAGATATGTTTATCCTTTGTAATCTTTTGCTTTGTTGTAGTTAAAGTGGAGACTTTGTGCTACACTTCATTCTCTTATGTTACTTTATCCTAAATTAGTAAGAGAAGTAATGAAAGACTTTGTGCTTTCATGGGTTTCTTATGGTTGTAGTTACTACCCAAGAAGTTTTCTTGTTGTTGTTGAACATCATTTTTGAAAGAAGAGAAATGCCTTCAGTAGTTATGCAAGAATTTTCCTTTACTTTGTGAACATCATCTCTGAAAAAAGAGAGATGGATGGTGTGATTTCACACCTGTGTGTATTTTTAGTTTATATTAGTATATAGTAGCTTATAGGAAACCTCTCCTTGATGAGAGGAGAGATTTATCTCATTATGTTGTGGTAAACCTACACATTTTGTTGATTAAGTCTCCTTATGATGAGTTTGATATACCTATTTTGTCGTCAGTTAGCTGGTGACAAAATATTCACCCAACAACACCCACAATAATCTTACACCCAACCATAATAATAAATCAAGTCAAGATTATACTATCTGAGTATACCTTCAATAACAATTTGAAGAGAACATAATCTCTAGGTACAACTCATGATGCACTATGTTATTCTAGAAATGTCTAGTCACTTACACAACTAACTTTCTCATGAAATATATATTGCATACAAGTTTTATCCTTACAATATGCGATAAACTTGATCCTTTCGATAAGTTTGCATAATAGTATTGTGCTAGAAAAAGGCTATTTGCTTTCACTAGTATTTATAACAGATGTCATATTAAGGAATACCTATCAAGGTTAGTTTCTTATGCCCATGCTCACTCCTCGAGCTACCATACATATCTATGATGTCACCTACATACACAGAATCAGGGCTAGATGTAGTTTAACTAGAACTACTAAAGGTAAAAATGTTTACTCAATAGTATTCTCATACGAGTGCATATAAGGAAAAGGTATAAACACATTCCTTTATTATAGAGAGAAGACTCAATGGTCTTTATAACCCTATTACTTACATCAATATGTATAAGTTAGGACTATTGATGTCCATCATCATTTTCGTGTCCTCTTATCCTACCACACTATGAATTTTAATTACATACAAAAAGGGTATTGAGTAGTTTGTATACCACTAAGTAAAACCAAATCATAATATTATCTTATCCATTTTAATATATACATATAGATGGGTTACATATCCATGAAGTAATTATGCCATGGTTCTTGATTTGAGAGTCCTTACATAGCCATACCATCTAGGTATGCATATCAAAGGACTTTAACATCATGCATGCAATATCAAATATCAATAAATATTGTTCGACATGCTATACACCCATGTGTTGTAAGATTCTACTACATAATGTATATCATAAAGAAAAATATGTTTCAACTATGATATTACACAATATGCAAATCATACATATAAATTAAGAATGTTAATCTAACATTATTTTGGCCAAAGTTTTTAACTAACATATGATCATCTAGATCAGTCAAATTCATAACACATCACTTGATCAGGTTATCCATACCCATCATTGGTGGTGTTATCCAGGCTTGACAAACTATCTCACTATTTGGGTAGTATCATCAATGTGGGCTCCATAATAAACATAACATATAGATAATCCAAAGCATAAGATTACCAAATAGGTAAACTAATCTAAGGATCATTAACATATACATGCAATAACTGATGTAATAAGCATACATTGACAAACCCATGCCAACCAAGTGTGACAACAAAAGTCTATATCAACTTATCTTCAACAAATAATACAAGCATAATCTAATTATTTGTATATAAGGAGTACATTTAAGAAACAAATATTTATCAGACATTTTTCAAAATGGCTAGGCTTGGTTTCTCCTAAAACCAACTAAACCAATGAAAGGCACTAATTATCCATTTCCATAATTTTAAGCTAACAAAAAATATGTATTGCCACCATTCAATCTTTTTCAAACATTTTCTGATAGTTTGCTCATAAGATTTATAATATTTTCATTGTAAATAAAAACCCCAAATATTAAGAAATAATACAATTTCCCCTGCCTCTAGACAATTTACTTATGGGGTTTAAAATAATGTTGACAATCAACTTGTATGTTTCTAGGGCATTTAATTTCAAAAAAAATCATGTTGGATATGTGGAAACATAATGCCTCATTTTATTTTAATAAAAAATCTTGAAACCTATAGTTGCTATGGGTATCCTATAGAAAAAACCTATAGTTACTGTAGGCAGCCTGTAGATGAAACCTATAGTGGTTACGAGCAACCTATAGGTGAAAACCTATAGTGGTTATGTGCAAATTGTAGGTGAAAACCTACAGTGATTGTAGGCAACCTATAGCTAAAAACCTATAGTTGTTTTGGGAAACCTATAGGAGAAGACTGTAGTTGTTGTGGGTAACCTATAGATGAAACTTGCAGTGGTTTTGAGTAACCTATAGGTGAAAACCTATAGTTGTTATGGGTAACCTGCAGCTACTATAGGCAACCTAAAAATAGAAAGCCTATAACTTGATCGGTGCTACGAGATTCTATATATAAGTGTTATTATAAATTGACAAGAATAGGTTAATGTCAAATTTTACTCCTAATTTTGTGGATTGATATAAGCACTGTGTGGTCATGGTTACATTGGCCATGGATCTATGTTGGCAAGGCTATGAAAGTTTTTTGTGAATGATGCTCTTGTAGGCATTGATTGAATACAAAAGAAACCCGAGGATGATCAGATGATGATTTATCAATAGCCTGTGCATCACTATCATAGTTGTATGACTATTTAAAGTAGTTTATTTTTAATATTTGTAAAATATTGTAAGTATAGGGAGTTATAATAGATTTTTACTTCCTTATTTTGTAAGTTGTAACATATTGTAACTGTAGGAAGTTAGAATAGATGTGTACTTCCTTATTCTGCAAAGAAGTTGTAATAGATTATAACTACAAGAAGGTAGATCAAATTTGTACTTCCTTATTTTGCAAGGAAGTTGTAACAGATTGTAACTATAGGAAGTTAGAACAAATTTGTACTTCCTTATTTTTTAAGGAAGTTGTAACAGATTGTAACTGTAGAAAGTTAGAACAGATTTTGTACTTCCTTATTTTTTAGTGATCATCCCTTTAAAAGTGGTAAAAGAGGTAGAACAACAAAGTAGTTATGAATTTTAGATATAAAAAAAGGTGAGAATATAACTACGTAGTAATTGATAGAAAGAGAAAATTATCTTCAGATAAAGGTGTTGCCAGAGTGCTCTGATACAGAGACTGAGGGACAAGAAGTAATAGGCACTTGTATAAATTCCTATGAAAGTTTGAATAGAAGAATTGCTAAATTTCTTGTTGGACGTAGCCCAACATTTGGGTGAACCACGTTAAATATTGTGTCAATATTTTTGTATGTTATTTTTTAGCATCTCTTATTTCTCTATTTTTTTCATGTATTTATTATTCCATATTTATTTGTTTAACTTGCAAGTACATTTTTAAATTATTTTTAATCTATGGGTTACAAAGTAGATTTTAATACAAAATTATAAACTCAATTATTTTGATCTGGGCAATTGAGTAATACTGTATGTAATAAAATATTAAAACTTTCTATATTTAACCCAATAAGTGGTATCAAAGCCATCTTTGTGTGGTTTTGTGTACTATTTTGCAAGTTGTAAATCTCTACAGAATCTTAGACTCAAAGTAATATCTTCTCAAGTGGGAGATCTTGAATAATGGTAGATGATGGGATAAGAGTGGTTGATAAGTTTAATGGACATAATTTTATTTTGTGGAAGATGTAGATGATTAACTATCTGTATTAAAAAGACCTCTATCTACCGCTTGATGGAAAGGTAAAAGGATAGGGAAAGAAAACAGATGAGGAATGGAATGTCTTGGATAGAAAAGTTTTGGAATCTATAAGGCTCTGCTTAGGAGGAAGTGTTGCATCCAGTATATCGGAAGAAAATACTATAGAAGAACTTATGACCACCTTATGCAAGTTGTATGAGATGTCTTTAGTAGAAAACAAGGTATATCTAATGAAGAGGTTATTCAACTTGAAAATGAATGAGAATTCAAGTGTAGCTAAACATATGAATGATTACAATACTATTCCAAATTAGTGGATTTCTTTGAAAGTGAAACTAGATGAAGAAATCAAGGTCTTGTTGTTACTATGTTCTCTACCTAAATCAAGGAATAATATTGTGATGGTTATGAGTAACAATGTGTATCGGAGCAATACTCTTAAAATGGAGGATGTTATTAGTATCATAATCTCTAAAGAAATGAGAAGGAAGATGTCTAGTGAAACTTTAACAAGCAATGCACTAAATGTTGAATCCAAAGGGAGACAAAAGAATAGACAGAGGAGTAAAAGCCATGGATCAAAGGGAATATATTTATCTTCCAAACATATATCCAAGTCAAAAATAAGAAGTGATGTATGTTGGAACTATGAAAAGTTTGGCCATAAGAGAAAGTAGTGTTGGGATCCTAAAAAGAATCACAAGGAGCAACTAAATAATGATAATAACCAGCAGGTAAATGTTGCCTCAAGTGATACTACTACTATGTATCAAGATTCTTTAGTTTTTTCAAGTGATACAAAGGTTGAGTCGTGGGTGATTGACTCAAGGGCATCTTTTCATGCTACTTTCAATCCCAAGTATTTTACAAACTATGTAAGTGGCAAGTTTGGCCAAGTTTTCTTGGGAGACAATGAACCATGTGATATTGTTGGCAAAGGGTCAGTAAAGATCAAGCTACAGAATGGAAATGAATGGATACTCAAAGAAGTAAGACATGTGCCAAGTCTTACCAAAAATCTTATTTTTGTAGGTCAATTGGTAGAAAATGGATGTACTATTACTTTCAATGCAAAATCCTGGAAGGTAACAAAAGGTAATCTTGTTGTAGCCAGAGGGAAAAAAGAAGGCACACTGTATTTGAGTAATTGCATTATTGAGTCTAATACTACATTAGTTTCTACTTCTGATCTAGAAACTAATTTATGGCATTAAAG
Source organism: Torreya grandis (assembly GCA_037957365.1). Classification (NCBI taxonomy): domain Eukaryota; kingdom Viridiplantae; phylum Streptophyta; class Pinopsida; order Cupressales; family Taxaceae; genus Torreya; species Torreya grandis. The sequence continues at coordinate 3,042,068 of JARHVA010001745.1, read as the reverse complement.
ATTAGGTCATATGAGTTAGAAAGGTATGAGCATTTTACATAAGAAAGGGAATTTATTAGACTTAAAGTCTATTAAATTAGATTTATGTGAACATTGCATTTTTGGTAAATAAAAGAAAGTTTCTTTTTTGATGGTTGGGCCTAAAAGAAAACAAAATAAATTAGAATTAGTACATTTTGATGTTTGGAGACCAGCCCCTGTACAATCATTAGGAGGATCAAAGTATTATGTTATGTTTTTGGATGATGAAACCTATAAATTATGGGTTTTTTGTATCCAAAATAAGTCTGATGTATTTAGAACCTTTAAAATTTGGAGAGCCCTTGCAGAAAATGAGTCGTGCATGAATTTGAAATGCTTAAGATCTAATAATGGAGGTGAATACACCTCAAAATAATTTTGGAACTACTGTGCATAATAAGGAATGCAAAAAGAAGTAACAGTGCCTCAGACTCCTCAGCAAAATGGGGTAAGTGAGAGAATGAAATGAACAATTATAGAGAGAGCTAGAAGTATGAGACTCCATGATGGTTTGCCCCATAAATTTTGGGTAGATAGGGTTCATACTGAGATTTATTTGATTAACAAAGGACCATCTAGTGCTTTGGATGGTGAGATTCCCAAGGAACCTTGGACAGGTAAAAGTGTTTCCTACTCTAATTTAAATTTTTTTCGCTATAAAGCATTTGTGCATATTGATAAAAAAAATAGAAATAAGTTGGAAGCTAAATCAATGAGATGTACTTTCATTGGATATGGTGATAGCTCATTTGGTTATCATTTTTGGTGTTTAGATGATATAAAGATTGTGAGATCACGTGATGTGATTTTTAATGAAAGTGTGATGTATAGGGACTGACTTATAGAAAAGAAAGTGGAAAGTTTATTTGGTAAAGAAAATTGTGTCATACCTCCAAGTGTATTTGGAGAAGGAAAAGAGAACTTACAAAATACTCCATTTACCTCTATAGAATTAGAGAATGGGAATAGGTTCATAAATGATCCAATGGAGTCCTCTAAGAATATTGGGCCAAGAGAAGCTCAAAGTGAACCAATCATACCTATGGTAAGGAGGTCAACAAGAGTAAGTAAACCTCCTGATAGATATTCTCCATTTTTTTTTTATTTGTTACTAATTAATTGTGGTAAACCTAAATCATTTGTAGAAGCTAAGCAAGACAAATATTGTGTGCAATGGGAAAAGGGCATGAAAGTAGAATTGGATGCCTTGAAACATAATAAAACATGGGAATTGGTGGATTTTCCACCTGACAAGAAAGAACTAAAAAATAAATGGGTTTTCCATTTAAAAGAAGATGAGAATGGGAATAAAACATACAAAGCAAGGCTTGTTGTTAAAGGCTTTGCATAGAAGGCTGAAATTGATTACTCAGAGGTATTTTCTCCTGTTATCAAAATTACCTCAATAAGAAATATATTAAGTATTGTTGCTTTTAATGATCTTCACTTAGAATAGATGGATGTAAAGATAGCATTCTCACATGGAGATTTAGAAGAGGAAATCTACATGAAGCAACTAGAAGGTTTTGAGGTAAGAGGGAAAGAAAGAAAGGTTTATAAATTGCTGAAAAGTTTATATGGTTTGAAATAGGCACCTAGGCAATGGTACCTAAGATTTGATACTTTCATGTTGAAGCATGGATATGCTTATACTCATAGTGATTATTATGTTTACAGTAAATTTTTTGAAAATGATGAGTTCATTATTCTTCTACTTTATGTTGATGGCATGTTGTGTGTAGCTAACATGCGAAGAATAAGTGAATTGAAGAAATTGCTTTCTTCAGAGTTTGCCATGAAGTATTTTAGACCAGCCAAGAAAAATTTTAGAATGAGAATTGACAGAGATAGATTGGGTAAGAAACTAAATTTAACTCAATCTGAATATATTGAAAAGGTGTTATTAAGATTTGGTATGCAAAACTGTAAATCTATTTCTACACCTTTAGCTGGCCACTTTAAGTTGAGTAAGACATAGTCTCCTAAGTCCCAAGAGGAGAAACATTATATGGCAAAGGTGTCATATGCTTCAGCTATGGGGAGTTTAATGTATGCGATGATTTTCACTCATCTAGACATATCTCAAGCAGTGGGAGTAGTGAGTAGGTTCATGAGTAACCCTGGTAAGCAACACTGGTTAGCAGTACAGTGGATTTTAAAATATTTGTGTGGAACCTCTAGTATGTGTTTATGTTTTGAAGGTTCTAATAGTGGGTTACAATTTTTTATGGATGGTGACATGGCAAGTGATTTGGATGGTAGAAGGTCTACCGTTGGCTATATTTTCACAGTTGCAGGTACCACAGTCTCATGGGTTTCTAAACTATAAAAAGTTATTGCACTTTCTACCACCAAGGTTAAATACATTTCTTTCACTGAAGCAAGTAAAGAGTTGTTATGGTTAATCAGATTTCTAGAGGAGTTGGGTGTGAAGCAAGATGGGTACACTCTATATTTTGATAGTCAAAGTGCTATTAACTTGACTAAAAACTCTACTTTTCATAGCAAGATAAAGCATATATAGCTTCATTACCACTTCATATGTACAATTTTGGAAAGTGGCCAGTTAAAGCTCAAGAAGATTCACTTAGAGTAGAATCTTATAGATATGCTTACTAAGGTAATTATAGCAGTGAAGTTGAGGGCACACTCAACTTTTGTGGGACTTCAAGCCTGAGCTTGAAGAAGAAGAAATTAGTAGTTATAAGTTTAAGTGAGAGGTTGCAATAGTTGATGTTCTGGATTTATGTCTCCAAGTGGAAGATTGTTGGAGATGTGGAAACGTAATGCCTCATTTTATTTCAATGAAAAATATTGAAACCTACAGTTGTTATGGGCAGCCTATAGAAGAAACCTATAGTTATTGTGGGTAGCCTGTAGATGAAACCTATAGTGGCTATGAGTAACCTGAAATGGTTATGAGCAACCTGTAGGTGAAAACTTATAGTGGATATGGGAAACCTATAGGTGAAAACTTGTAGTTACTATAAGCAACTTATACGTGAAGACTACAATTGTTGTGGGTAGCTTGTGGATGAAACCTGTAGTGGCTACGGGCAACTTATAGGTGAAAACTTGTAGTTGTTGTGGAAAACCTATAGATGAAACCTATAGCTACTATGGGCAACCTAAAAATAGAAAGCCTACAACATGACTGGTGCTACAAGATTTTATATATAAGTGTTATTATAAATTAATAAGAATAGGTTAATATCAAATTTTAGTCCTAATGTTGTGGATCGATATAAGCAATGTGTGGTCATGGTTAAGTTAGTTGTGGATCTATGTTGGCAGGGCCATGAAGGCCTATTGTTAATGATGCTCTTGTAGGCATTGATTGAATGCAAGAGAAACCTAAGGACAGTCAGATGATGATTTGTTAACAACCTGTGCATCACTGTCATAGTCATATGACTATTTAAAGTAGTTTGTTTTTAATATCTGTAAAAGATTATAATTGTAGGAAGTTAGAATAGATTTTTACTTCTTTATTCTATAATAAATTTGTAACAGATTGTAACTATAGGAAGTTAGAATAGATTTGTATTTCCTTATTCTGCAAGGAAGTTGTAATAGATTGTAACTGTAAGAAGTTAGAACAAATTTGTACTCCCTTATTTTGCAAGGAAGTTGTAACAGATTGTAACTGTAGAAAGTTAGAACAAATTTGTACTTCCTTATTTTGTAAGGAAGTTGTAACGAATTGTAACTACAAGAAGTTAGAACAGATTTTGTACTTCCTTATTTTTTAGTGATCATCCCTTTAAAAGTGGGAAAGGAGGTAGAACAATGAAGTAGTTGTGAATTGTAGATATAAAAAAAAGGTGAGAATGTAGTTGTGTAGTAATTGATAGAAAGAGAAAATTATGTTCAGACAAAGGTGTTACTAAAGTGCTCTAATACAGAGACTGAGGGGTAAGAAGTGTTAGGCATTTGTATAAATTCTTTTGGAAGTTTGAATACAAGAATTACTAAATTTCCTGGTGGATGTAGCCCAACATTTAGGTGAACCATGTTAAAAATTGTGTCAGTATTTTTATATGTTGTTTTTTAGCATCTCTTATTTCTCTATTTTTTGCATGTATTTATTATTCCATATTTATTTGTTTAACGTGCAAGTACACGTTTAGATTATTTTTAATCTATGGGTTACAAAGTAGATTTTGATACAGATTTGTAAACTCAATTATTGTGATCTAGGCAATTGAGTAATATTGTATGTAATAAAATCTTGAAAGTTTTTGTATTTAACCCAACATTTCATGTATGGTATACTTTTCAAAAGGCAAAACCCTATTATAATTATGTAGAGTGATCTCCATTTATGAATTACTTTCCACTATATAATTTTTTATTATAATAATCAATATAATATAATATTTAATATTATATAAATTATAAATATTCATTAATACAAACATTAGTAATAAGTAAAATTATTAACTAACCAAACAATATATGTCCTTATATCATTAATAAATTATTCATCTAATCTCACAGATCGGATGGGGAAAGGGCAAATTTGGTAACCGTTCGAGAGGTCCACTTTGGGAACCATCAAGTAAAAGCCATAATATAAATAATAAAATAGACATTTAATCAGCTATATATATATATATATATATATATATATATATATATATATATATATATATATATATATATATATATATATAATAAATAAAACAAAATTATAAACTAGCCAAATGTGGGTTTCCCACTACCCTCCCTGTTAATTCACAATAACGTAAATCCAATATGCCTGGCCAATCTTAATGAAACTCATGCCAAAAATAAAGAAAAGGGTTTTCATGATATAATATATAAATGCAAGAAATTGGCATGGAGTGGCTTACGTCCTAGAAGGAACCATGTCCACCATAATTAAACATATACACATGTCATGCCAGACATGGAGATAAATGCATATTGAAAGCCTATTGGAAAGCAGAGAGGGGCATTATAATTCCATTGAAATCCTTGATTAAATTGGGATGTGATTGTGTTGAGATGAAATAGTAGAGATAAAGAATGGTGATGGCATCATTCATGGGCTGGGTTAAAGGAAAGAGTAATGGTGTTTTGCTCTTGGGTTGAGTCAAAAAAGAAAAAAGAAAAAAATGAGGTGGTGGTGCTACTCTTTGGGCCGAGTCAAAGAAAAGAAAGGTAGTGGTGTTGTTCATGGGTCGAGTCAAAGAAAATAAAGGGTAGAACTTGATATGGCAATGTCTATATAATTTATATATTTATAAACAAAGCAATATACTCTTTTTTTTTAGGCTTATAAAAGATACGAACACTTAAAAATATGTAGCATTTATTCATTCATTACTTCAAAGACAAAATATATATTCAAATCTAGAATAAATCATTTAGATTGTCCTCAATCAAGAATACCTCACCCACTATATTTCAACTTTTCATTTATTGACATTTTCCACTACTTGCTCCAATAAAATATTTTGGGTGAATACGGATAGAATTTTAGTTTCTAAAGAGAGACTTAACATAGTATTTTCCAAATGTTTTCACATATTTTACCAAAATATACTTCCTAAAAGCTTCTATAGGGTTTATTCAAGGTTTATTCACATATTTAAAATACTCTGTAATCCAAAAAAAATTCAATAAAATAATATACCATTAAATTAATTACAATACCTACCTGGTATACTTTCCCTTTCATTACAGATAAACTTTCCCTTTTGATTCTAAAGCCTTCTTTCTTCCCCTTCTAGCTCTCTCTTTCCCCATGTCTCTTCCGTGTCTAAAATCATTCTCTTTAATACCATTTCCTCTCATTTCAATTTATTTACATGCTATTTAAAACCAAATATATAGGCTTTGTTCCCCATAATTAACTGGGAGTCCCACAAGTAATTTCCAATTAAACTTATAATTAACCTTCCTTGATTTACCCAGTTAATATTAAAGTAACTCAACTTCTTTTTCCAAGTAAAGTCATCATAAGACTTTATGCATTACAAATTAATAATCAATTCTGGATAAGTCTTTTAAAGTATATGTTCAACCTAGTGTTTAATTAGGATCTATACTCATATTTAATTAGCATAAATAATGTGTTGAATATCACACTTTAATAATTGTCTAATATAATTAAACAATTTAAGATTATAATAAATCTTTATTTTGACAAATTAACTATAGCATTAATACTATTTTTTATTACTTTATCCATAAAATCAAATATCTATTTTCTTGATTTGCATATCAAGACAATCTTCACACAAATGTAAGCATATGTACCACAGCCAATGTGTCACAATGACACGTATGGTAAAGGGATAATAGTTCATCAGACTAAAACTTGGCAGAGGAAAATAGGATGTGACATCCTCCCCCTAAAACTGGTCATCGCCCCAATGACACAAAAGTTTTGAATGACATCAAAGTTTATCACCATATAAACATAGTACCTATTATCATAGCATGCAAATAACTACAAATTTTACCTTAAAATTTCATCCTAGTGTACTCATTTATTATTATTATTTATATAATGTCAGTCCCACAAAACTCTACTCAATGACATTTTCTAATATTCAATTAAGTTTTGCGGATGTCACTTATGCTAATGATTAACATGACCACCTCAGGGTTCAACAACTCAAAACAAAATTTATCGACTTTTCAAATACACATGAGATCATCACAAAAGTCAAAACAAATAACTAGGAAGAGTTCCACAAACCTTCTAGTCCCTTTGCACATCTCTCCAACCTAGAGAGTGTATTTCTCAAATCGAAGAAAAGTATTTAGGGCACCTGGCAAGAATAATGAGTATATGTTAATACTATCACTACTCGATGTAGCTTTGAATAAGTATAACATGTCAATACTGTCCTAACTCAATCAGAGCACCAGATAAGTATGATGATGAATAGGAACTAGTAAAAATATATAGAATCATGGAATAATCATCCACATGGAACAACTTTCCAATATACATGCATATGGCCATATGACTAAATTTGACAAGTTTCACCTGTCAAATACCAGATTTGACAAGTCCATCTATCAAATCCAACTCAGTACCAATAATCTGAGTTAATGTGAGGCTAAGTAGGATACCATCCTATCACTTAGAACTCATGTTCCCAATTCATCACTCTTTCCTCGAGTCTCTATGACTTGATGATATCCAAATAAAAATGTGCACAAGGCTCAAAAAAACACAAATCTGTACTAATAGATCATGAAAAGTATTACTATATGCTATAAGATTTTCATATGTACTAACATACATATTATAAAATCATATAATCATCCCGAGATTGTATTAAGTTGCTACTAGATAAACATAGCTAGTATAATAATTCCACAACTTAACCTATTATATAAATAATCTCATAATTATCATAACATACTTAGGTAAAGGATTATATTGCTCTTCAACCTTATAAGTGAGACCATGTCTCTTTCTTGCACGACTAACACACAATAAGTTTAAAAGTTTATCTCTACCCTTACCAAGATGTTATGTACATCTAATACCTTACTTGCTCCCGGGGTACACATACTACTCTTCAAAACATGTTTTAAAAAGACAATAATATTAGTCTATCAAAGGTAGATAATATCATACTAATTATAATCAACTATAATTAATATAAATCCATTTTTAGCCACTCCTCATGGTCAAATTTACATTTTTGATAAAAGAGCAACTCTATAAAGTTACAAGTAGAAAGCAGAGAGATAACGTCTCAAAATAAAACTTCTTACATTTCCTGAATGGTAAAAGATAACACCGCAATCCACGTTACTTACCAAATTGCAAGAGTAGAATCATAACCTACTTCCTCAACTGGAAAGAAAATATTAACCACAAAAATGCACCAATCCATCCAATCCTACAACTTTTCTCAATAAGAATTACGAAAAACTATCCCACAAACTTAAAATAAATGAGATCAAACAATATTTCAGAAACAAGTTTCCACTTTTAAAAACACTAAATCAACATCCTAAAAATATGAACCTTTTTGGCAGCTTAAAATTATGTACGAGTAGAATGAGAATAACAACTCACCTCTAAGCTAACAAAGAGAGATGATACTTCTTCTCAAGTATATATAAATAAAAATAAAATAATGATGTCAATCTACAAACTCCGAACACAAATAAATTTATAATCAAGTCATCTACAACCAACTAAGGAAATTCCCATTTCTAGTTTTTATGTAAACAAAACACAAAATGAAAGCATATATATATTGCAATGACAAGCACTCTATATGTGTCAATCATAAACACAAATGGTGAAGGTGATTCAATTAACAAGAAAGATGTAGTGATACTCAAGGTGTTCAATCAAAAGATCAAAAATATGGTAAGAAACTCTTGTTCACACCTCAAGAACTAATATATGTACTCTCCTACCCATACACCTTATAAATCCATCACCAACGAGACACTCGATAAACCCACCCTTTAATAACTCTAAGGGGTTACAAATGCTCTTAGGGTACCCACTCAATGTACCATATGTTTTCTAAATTCTCCTTTCTGACAAACAGAAGATATAAAAATGTTAATGGACTCATTAGGTCCTAGTGTTCGAGCCTAAGCTCTGATAAGACATGAAACAACCCACCTAGTTCTTATAAAAAGTAATATTTTTTCTTGTAACTAATATTAAACATTAATTCAACCACAATTTTTAGAATACTAGTTCACCATAATCAACAACTTCAAGAAGAAACAGATTCAACATTTCAATACTGCAAGTAATATAATAAATACAAAAAGTTTACTCTCACTAGGGACATTAGCACAATCCAAATTCTCAAACTAAGTATTGGTACTAATTTAACTAGTCTCACAGATTGCTATGGAATCAAGTCTACCATAACCTAGCCTAAGGATCTAGACCTAATTTCTCACCATAATTTTGGGCAACCTACATATCCACTCCTTAGAATTAGGGTCTGATGTAGTTCTCCTTTTAAATGTGATGGTCTCCTCCATGAGACATCACCACCGAAGGGGTTGGCACTCTTAAGCCAAATAGGGAACAAATTAATCATGACATAGATGAGCTTCTAAAATTCAGGTCTATAATCTCACAGCTAAGTGATACACTCAAGTATAACACCTTACTATCTAGGGTTGTGTGCTTACCCAATCACTCTCACATAAAAACCTAGATAATAGCAATGGTGAATGAATCTACATTCCTAGTTCCATTCAAAATCATACGTTAGGCATAGGGGTAAGCTAAGTATACAAAACAAAGCAAATCACACATTACATAACATTCAAACCTATCATTCATTAATACTCTCAAGATTTAATACACGCATACATGTTGTCCTACTAATTGTTATGAATATATTGCTCAAGTAACAACCAACAACATTATTAGAACAATAAATTTAGGTGAGAGTCCAAACATATAGCTACAATATGTACCACCTGAGTGTATACATCTAAGCTAAATTATCTTATGATATCCCATACTATCATAGTTCATGATCACTCTACCCAAACATTAACAACCATAGCATATATATTAAATTAGGTATGGGTCAAAATGTAATGAATATATTATGTACCATATGGGTACTTTTTTTACTATAAAACTCTATGAAATCCCATATTATTATAAGTCTTTGTGTTTGATTATCTGACTCAACACCTACAACAATATTACATCCAACCATAATAATAAAGTAGGTTAAGATTATACTATCTTAGTATACCTTCAATAACAATTCAAAGAGAACATAATCTCTAGGTACACCTCATGATGCACTATGTTATTCTATAAATGTCTAGTCGCTTGCACAATTAACTTTCTCATGAAATATATATCACATACAAGTTTCATCCTTATAAGATGCGACAAACTTGATCCTGTCGACGAGTTTGCATAATAATATTGTGCTACAAAAAAGCTATTTGCTTTCACTAACATTTATAACAAATGTCATATTAAGGAATAGCTATCAAGGTTAGTTTCCTATTCCCACACTCACTCTATGAGCTTCTATACATATTTTTTATATCACTTACATACATAGAATCAGGGCTAGATGTAGTTCTACCAAAACTACTAAGGGTAAAAATATTTACCCAATAGAATTCTCATATGATCACATACAAGGAAAAGGTATAAATACATTATTTTATTACAGAGAGAAGACTCGATGGTCTTTATAACCTTATTACTTACATCAAATATGTATAAGCTAGTACTATTGATGTCTAACATCATTCTCATGTCCTCCTATACTGTCACACTATGAATTTTAACTACATATAAAAAGGGTATCAAATAGTTTGTATACCACTAAGTAAATCCAAATCATAATATTATCTTCTCTGGTATAATATATACATATAGATGGGCTACATATCCATGGAGTAAGTATGTCATGGTTCTTGATTTGAGAGTCCTTACATAACCATACCATTTGGGTATGCATATCAAAGGACTTTAACATCATGCACACAATATCAAATATCAATAAACACTGCTCTACATGTTAGTACACCCATGTGATGTAATATTCTACTACATAATGTGTATCATAAAGAAAAATATGTTTCAACTGTGATATTGAACAATATGTAAATCATACGTATGAATTGGCATTGTTAATCTAAAATTCACTTGATCGGGTTATCCATACCCATCATTGGTGGTGCTAGCCAGGCTTGAAAAACCATCTCATTGCTTAGGTAGTATCATCAATGCAAGCTCCATAATAAACATAACAAATATATAATCCAAAGCATAGGCTTACCAAATAGGTAAACTAATCTAAGGATAATTAACATATACATGAAATATCTGATGTAATAAGCATACATTGATGAACCCATGCCAACCAAATATGACAATAAAGTCTATATTAACTTATCTAAAATAGATAATTTAAGTATAGTCCAATTATTTGTACATAAGAAGTACATTTAAGAAATAGATATTTTCTAGAATGGTTAAGCTTGGTTTCTCCTAAAACCAACTAAATCAATGAAAGGCACTAATTATCTATTTCCATAATTTTAAGCTAACACAAAAATATGTATTTCAACCATTCAATAATTTTCAAATATTTTCTTATAGTTTCCTCATAAGCTTTATAATATTTTCATTGTAAAGAAAAACCCCAAATATTAAGAAATAATATAATTTCCCTACCTCTAGACAATTTACTTATGGATTTTAAAAGAATGTCGACAATCAACTTGTATGTTTCCAGGGCATTTGATTTCAACAAATTTCATGTACGGTATAATTTTCAAAAGGAAAAACCTTGTTATATTTACCTAGAGTGATCTCTATTTATGAATTACTTCCCACTATATAATTTTTTATTATAATAATCAATAAAATATAATATTTAATATTATATAAATTATAAATATTCATAAATATAAACATTAATAATAAGTAAACTTATTAACTAACCAAATAATATATGTCCTTATATCTTTAATAAATTATTCATCCCATCTCACAGATCGGATGGGGAAAGGGAAAATCCGGTAACCGTTTGGAAGGTCCACTTTGGGAACCATCAAGCAAAAGCCATAATATAAATAATAAAATATAAATTTAACCAACTATATATATATATATATATATATATATATAATTTATAATAATACATAAAACAAAATTATAAACCAACCAAATGTGGGTTTCCCACTACCCTCCCTGTCAATTCACAATAACGTAAATCCAATAAGCCCAACTAATCTTAACAAAACTCATGCCAGAGACAAAGAAAGGGTTTTCATGATATAATAGATAAATGGAAGAAATTGACATGGAGTGGCTTGCATCCCAAAAGGAACCACGTCCACCGCAATTAAACATATATACATGTCATGCCAGACATGGAGATAAATGCATATTGAAATTATGTTGGAAAGCAAAGAGGGGTATTATAATTATATTGAAATCCTAGACTGAATTGGAACATGATTCTATTGAGATGAAATAGTAGAGATAAAGAATGGTGATGGTATCACTCTTGGGCTAGGTTAAAGGAAAGAGTAATGGCATTTTGCTCTTGGGCTGAGTCAAAAAAGAAAAAAAAAGAGGTGGAGACGCTACTCTTTGGGCCAAGTCAAAGAAAAGAAAGGTAGCGGCATTGATCATGGGCCAATTCAAAGAAAAGAAAGGGTAGAACTTGATATGGCAATGTCTGTACAATTCATATATTTATAAACAAATCAATATACTCTTTTTTTAGGCTTATAAAAGATATGAACACTTAAAAATATGTAGTGTTCATTCATTCATTACTTCAAAGACAAAATATATATTCAAATATAGAATAAATCATTTAGATTGTCTACAATCAAGAATGCCTCACCCACTATATTTCAACTTTTCATTTATTGACATTTTCCACTACTTCCTCTAGTAAAATATTTTGAGTGAATACAGATAGAATTTTAGTTTCTAAAGAGAGACTTAACATAATATTTCCCAAATATTTTCATAGAGTTTACCAAAATATACTTCCCAAAAGATTCTACAAGGTTTACTCAAGGTTTACTCATAGATTCAAAATACTCCGTAATCTAAAATTCTTTCAATACAACAATACACCATTAAATTAATTACAATACCTACCTAGTATGCTTTCCTTTTCATTGTAGATAAACTTTTTCTTTTGCTTCCAAAGCCTTCTTTCTTCTCCTTCTAGATCTTTCTTTCTTTGTAACTCTTCCGTGTCTAAAATCCTTCTCTTTAACACTATTTCCCTTTATTTGCATGTTATTTGAAACTAAATTTGTAGGCTTTGTTCCCCATAATTAATTGGGAGTCCCACAAGTAATTTTTAGTTAAACTTCCAATTAATCTTCCTTGATTTTCCCAGTTAATATTAAAGTAACTCAACTTCCTTTTCCAAGTAAAGTCATCATAAGACTTTATGCATTACAAATTAATAATCAATTCCAGATAAGTCTTTTAAAGTATATGTTAATCTTAGTGTTTAATTAGGATTTATACTCATATTTAATTACATAAATAATATGTTGAATATCACAATTTAATAATTGTCTAATATAATTAAAAAATTTAAGATTATAATAAATCTTTATTTTGACAAATTAACTATAAAATTAATACTATTTTTTATTAATTTATCCATAAAATCAAATATCTATTTTCTTGATTTGCATATCAAGACAATCTTCACACAAATGTAAGCATATGTACCACAGCCAACATGTCACAATGACATGTATGCCAAAAGGATAATAATTCATCAGATTAAAACCTGGAAGAGGAAAATGGGATGTGACATCAACCAAGGGTGACATAACCTTATGGTTGAATCATGTATACCTTTTCCTGTAGATCTCCATTTAGGAAGGTATTTTTTAAGTCCATATGATGGACATTCCACCCAAACAATACAACCATAGAAAAGATCATTATGATTTTCTTATCTTGGTTGTGGAAGAAAAAATGTCCTCATAGTCTATGCCTTATTTCTAATTATATCCCTTTGCTATAAGTTTTTCCATATATTTTTCTATGCTACCATTTGCCTTATATTTATTCTTGAAGATTCATTTTCAATTAATGGGATTCTTCCCTAGTGGAAGATTAAAAAACTACCATATGTTATTCTTCATGAGAGACTGATACTCTACATCCATGGTGTCTTTCTAAGGTTTAAACTCTTGAGCTTTGTGTAATATTTAGGGTTCAAATGTTTCTATAAGTATGCTCATCAAAGCTAAATTTACCTCCATGTGAGCCATATTATGACTCCTTAGTCCTACAGTGGATGTATCTAGGGCTCCATCCTTATCACCTCGTATAATGTTGATATACCACTTGGGAATAAATTGAATAATGGATGGTGGTGTTGGAGGTCCTAATTGACCATTATCATTTTCAATACCACTATTACCATCTAATAAATTTACAAATTTGATGGTTGTATCAGGTCCCTGTGTAGAAAGTGAATTTGATTTTAACTTTCTCATCAGACACTACATTTAAATTGATAGAAACCTTCTTAGTTTATGGATCAAGGAGATCATATGCCTTCAACTCTTTATTGTATCCCAAAAAAATTCATTCCTTGGTTTTCTTATCTAATTTATTTATTTTATTTTTGTATGCATGTATGCCTTGTAATGAAAAACTTGAAAATTAGAGACTTTTGGTTTTTTCCCAGTCCAAGCTTCATGTGGTGTGATACCATAAAGGGACTTGGTGGGTGACCTACTTAGTAGGTAGATTGTTGTGTGACATGCTTCTGACCAATATGAATGAGGTAGTTGTGCATCTTCAACCATGCTACAAAACATCTCTACAAGGACATGATTACATTATTTTGTAACACCGTTCAATTGTCGTGTTTTTAGAGCAGTTAACTATTGGCATATTTCATATTTTGTGAGGTATGCAATGAAATTTTTACTGGTTTATTTCCCCCTATGATCTAAGTAGAGGGCCTTAATGTGGTTACCAATTTCATATTCAATAGTTCCCTTGATTTATTTGAAGTCTTAGAAGGCCTCTTCTTTAGTTTTCAAAAGGTATACCCACATTTTCCATGAGTAATCATCAATAAAAAGCTGAAAGTATTTTTATACTCTAATATTGGGAACCATGTGTCCACATAGATTAGTGTGCACTAGATCTAATAGAATAGGATCCTGATGTTCACTTTTCCCAAAAGGAACTCTTCATTATTTTCTAGCTAAGCAACTAGAACAATATCAATGTTTTGCTTGAGTATGGGAAAGACTCTAACCATTTTTTGTCTACTTAATTATATAAGTTACGCATACTCAAGTGACTGTAACTATGATGCATCAATTTTTTTATATTTTTAGTGCTTCAAATAAGGGCTCGATGGTCATTATGTAACACATCAAGTTGAAACATTTTACATATGCCAAAATCTCAAGCCACAAATTTGGATCCTTTGGACTTATTTTTAATGAGATAAAATTTCTAACAATCTTCGATATACCTAGTGGTATATGAAAAATATAGTTATGTATGTGGGAGTAGAGTAGTACATGGTACCAATATAATATGTGAAGATGATCCATTCATTAAATAACCCTTGCGTAGTGGAAATCCTTGTACTTGGGTGTAACATAAATATATACTTAGATAATCCAATTATTAGGATTTACATTGAATGATTATGGTAAATGGGTAACAAAGGGATGGTTTAAATGAGCAATATGAACCTTATTATTCCTTGATGATTTATAGGGATGAGGCCCAAACTTAATTATTATAGCTATATTAGATTGTGTATGTAATATAACAAACATGACAACATTACCCATAAACACAATCTAGAGGCATTTCTAATACCAAACATTATTGTTGTTGAGATTCAATAATCTCATTTTGGTGTTTCACTATTTTGATTTTTCCTGGAAAATAAAAATGTTTTATAGTGCTTTTTTTTTTATAATTTACAATTTTGTGAAAATATAATTCTAATAGAATTGAGAGAGAAAAAATAAAGTCCCCCCTCTTTTACAATTTTTCAAAAAAGTAAACTTCTCTATTCATATTTTGAGAAAAAAGTATCCCCCTTTTGATTTTAAAATACCCTCTTTTTGGAAAAAAAAATACAATAAAAAAAAATACTACTATTTTAATTTTATAAAATGCCTCAACTAAAAAAAATTGACCAAAAACATTGATCAAAGAGATTTGATCGCTAAACCTATTGGGTGAGTAATACCCTCTTTTTGGAAAAAATCCCCCAGTAAAAAAAGTTACTACTATTATGCTTTTATAAAGTTCCTCAACTAAAAAAAATGGCTTTTATAAATTTCCTCAACTATAAAAAAAAATACTACCATTTTGTTTTTATAAAGTTCCTCAACTAAAAAAATGGTTAAGGGGATTTGATTGCTAGACCTCTTGGATGAATATGTTTTTACCAAATCTTTAATGGTCACTTGTGCTATGTGTAAACTTATGAAGTTATTACCACAAATGAGATTAAGTTGTTAAACATGGTGGTTTTGATTTAAAAACATACCATATTATTGGAAAACCATGGGCTAGGGTGAAGAGGTGGTTTTGGAGGGCAGTTTGGCGATGAGCTCAAAGTCTTATTAGTGACAACCTCCTACATTGTTCTACCCAAATACCAAATCAGGAAATTGCATTAGTTGTTCGATAAAATGGGCATTTGAAGAACAATGGCAATGATGATGTGTTTAAAATAGTAGGGGCTTCTATCGTGCAGGGGATTGACAATGACATTCATCTAAATTGGGTGGAATAGGTTACTTCTAGGGAGTTGAACTCACATTCTAAAGAGTCCTAAGTATTAGATAGGGTCCTCTAGTTGTGACTATAGTTGTGACTCTTTCCCTTTTTATAATATAGTAATATTTATTTGATTATGTACTATGGTTTGTATAATTTTTATAAAAGATACTTAAACATTTTATACATGTATTTTCATTATTTGAATAAATAATATTAAAAATAAAATCTTTACACAAAATTAGAGGTATATATTCAAAATATATTTGCATTTCAATTAAAAATAATACATGATATTCATAAAAATAAATGTCTTTTTCATTAATATGAATATCTTTTTCAAAATAGAACATAATTTTTAAAAAGTTACATCATTTACTAATATGTTGAAACTATAAACATTTTAAAAATACCAACCACAATAAATATTTTGAGACCAGGTACCATAATATTGTAATTGGTCCACTTCAACTTTATTATATCATATCCGATTCAAAATTCAAATATTTAGCTCCAATATATGACTCAACCAACCTCCACTCATTAGTGTCACCTACAAAATTAAATACAAATACAAGTCTAAGCCTCACCATTCATAGACAATTCAAAGTTTAAATTATCTTATATAAATCAAACAAAATTGTAGAGCAACAAATGTTTGATTTGTAGATAGACTTTGATTTGTAGAGAGTGTCAGCTTCAAATTAAACTGCAAGTAGAATTCAACATTCCAACAGCCTTAACATATTCATAGGATCAAATTCTAGGTTAGTTGTTTGCAGTTTTCCAATGACACACTAGTAAATGTTAAATTTTTTTCTATTGATCAAAAACATTTTCTAAATTCAAGTTCACGTATTATTCATTCATAATTGTAAACATTTCAAATGTAGACTGAAATAGCTATTGTTCATATGTTTTCCATTCCCTCTGCTATGTTATTTATATCTACGACATTTTTTTGTCAAGTTGAACTTGGGATGGAAGACATGTGGATCATTAATATGGAAGCCAACATCAGTTGTTACATGGTTAGATGGACTTTTCTCCATTACTATGGCACATTAATGCTACCTTATGCACCACCAACAAATGTTCCTAGGTATTTATATTTTCACATGGTTATTATGGTTATTGTGCCTTCTATATTCATGTTTTATTGTTGCATGCCTTATACATTTATGGTTTTTTTTTGTGTGCTTTCTCTATTCATGTTTTTTTGTGTGCCTTCACATATGAGTAAATGTCTACTGGTATGTTAATGGTGTGATGTAATGTTACACCAACAAACATTTTTCCCTACCTTCTATTAGACCTTCTCCCCTCAAACAGCCATGGAACTTACCTAAAATTTCTCAAGCATGGAACATTAAATAGAGGAATTTTCATTGGTAGAGTGGAGGGATGAAAATTATTGTTATTGTATCTTCTATGATCATGTTTTTCTTTTACATGCCTTCACATCATACTAAATGTTTACTGATATGCTAATGGAGTGATGAAATGTTACATAGGTGTGTTCCCTATAAATGAACCCATAGCGGGCCTTTACATTTGATTCAATGTTTACTAGTATGTTCATGGTTATCATCAAGGTATTCTTTCACATACCATTAAATGTTATTGTTTGAAGGCTAAATATTAACTATATGTGGATGGAATCCCTGAAGGCATTTCACTACGAGGAGCATTGAAAATCACCCTATAATAGTGGATAACATTTACAAACTCCTTATTTATAGGATGCATTTCAATGCTCCTAGTAGTCAACAACCATATGTTTTATTTAATGTTAGAGAGATGAAATGGCCTTGAACAACCAGTAAATGTTTAATGTGTAATTTAACATTTACAAGTTTTTGGATGGAATGACTCATGATTTTCACTCACATATAAGTAAATGTTATTGGTTTTTTAATCAAAAAGTATTCTTTCATTCCCATTACAGTAAATGTTAACTCAAATGTAACAAACCAAACCCTTTTATGAATTATTATTATTGTGTTATTCATATGTTCATGTTAATTAATGTTGTTGTGTTATTCATTCACATTTTATAAGTTACAAATATTCTTTTCCATAAGTGTTGTTTACAAAATATTGAATATTTTATGTTATGTGAATGTAAGCTTTGAAATATTTCACCCATATATGAATAAGATGTTATTGTTTTTGTATCTAAATTTAGACATTTATGAACTAATGTATTTGTATTTTTTTATCTTTCATGCATATATATTTACCTTCCTACAAAATTTATATTGTATACTTATTTGACAAATAAGGTCATAGTTTGTTGCTCCCTCTCTAAGCCAATCTAGTGGGCTCACCTAAGAAAACAAACTTAAACCACTAGGTTTAAAATTTTAACCAATAATAATGTACAAAAAATTGCATTATTTTAGTTATGGCTTAAAATTTTGTGAAGTGAGGCATGACATTAAATTATTATGGGTGATTAATATGAAACAAAGTGCCATGTTGGAGGATGAGTGTGTCTACAAAATTCAACATTTACTAGTATGTGGATGGAAGCCACAAAAGTTTTCATTCACATACTAGTAAATGTTAATGTCTTTATATCAAAATTAAAAATGTCACTAACATACTAGTAAATGTTGAGTTGGATATCAAACAAAATCTTCTCTCAAATAATTTTACTATGCTTGTCATATGTTCCTATGATTTCTTGGAGTTGTGTTATTTATTCATAGTTTCAACATTACAAATATTCTTTCCTATAGTTTTGATTCTTATGTTTTCCATTTTATTATCAATTACTTATATAATTTATTGACTATTGTAGTTCAATGTGAGGAATGCTAAGAAAATGACACATTTTGTCAAAAGATAACCACGTGCAATAATGAAGATTAGAGGAGTCAAAATTCTTGAATATGTTGACGTAGATGTTAACGAAGTTGAGAAACCCACTACAAACAAAATATACCAACCTTTATTGAATATGTTTTTGTAGATTAACAAAGTTGAATAACCCACTACAAACTAGACAAACCAAACCCCTACCAACCAAGTAGAGAAGGAAGCCAGCATAAATTTTACCACCATTGTGTATGTGCCATTATAGTCTAAGTGGATAGTGGAAGATATGAAAAGTGTAATGAGAGATGTGGATGATAATGGTTACTCCATATATGTCACAGTGATAAAGTGAGGCATGAAACTAATTACTTTGTCAAATTGGTTTAAATGAATCACAACTATTAACAAGAAGGGGCCACCCACTATTTCATCAACTATAAAAGAAAGTGAGATAGTTAAGTGATGTAAATAATTATCCAACATGGGGCATGGGTTAGAAATTTCACATTTGAAGGCACACATTTCCCACATATGCAAAGGTAGGCCCAAGCCTTTCAATCATGGTGTCCCTAGTAAATCATAGTTTAAAGGATTCAAATATAGGCACCTTGATTTGTCTATAAGAAAAACATAAGGAATGGATAGAGATAGGTCTATCATGTTAAGGTTGTCTATTATGTCCATTTTATATGAGAACTTGATAACATTGTATGCCAAAAATAACTATGGGCTACACAAAATTTGGAATTGTGGCATGTGAGTCATCACTAAGAAAGGGAAAATTAGTGTGCCATAGATAATGTCAAAAATTAGAGAATGGATCACTATTTTAGCATTTGAATGTAGTTATGTAGATAATCCCTAGGTTATACCTCTTCAAAGTGAAAAGGTAATTGCATACTTTCATTATTGGATGTGAACCAGGTACATATATGGCTTCCCAAGCCCATGAATAAATGATGAAAGAGTTATTTATGAACTAGCTACATCATTTCTTGAGATTTGTACCAAAAGGATTTTTGCCTACTAATAGACATCTTCTCATTTTTTATGGGCATGACAACCATGTCGCACTTTCAAAGATTGAAGAGGTTATAGATTTGGGGATAGATTTGCTTACATTACCCACACATACTAACCACAAATTATAGCCACTAGATGTAAGTGTGTTTGGTACATTCAAGGCCTAATTCATAAGTGAAAAACTACCATGGATGAATACACATCATGGTTTTATATAAAGAGACATGAATTGGCCACTTTGGGTAGTATAACTATGAATATGACACTAACTCCTAATAATATAATATCTAGATTTTGACATACATGTATTTGGCCCCTTAACCTTGAGGAGCTAGCTAATGAAATGAATCTAAGTGCAATGTTCCATGTCGAGGAGGATGAAGTTCATGTTATAAAAAATATAATGAGGTTGTCAAGCCTAAATGATGAAGACATTGAAGCTATTATGTAGAAGATGGAGCAAATGAAGGAAGATAATGTTTTCTAAGGTCAAGAAGATGAAATAGAAAATGCAAAAAATACTACCAATGTATAAAGTGTTGAATATGAAATAACTCATGAAAATGTGAATGCAATAAATGTTGAAGATGTTAATGATGAAGAGGCATCGAATTTCCATTACAATGAAATGCATGCAACATTCAGTTTCAACCAAAACGGTTTAAGTTTGCCTACACAAGCAAGCCCACCAAATTTTATAAGAGAGGGAGTAGCAACTATAGGCCTCAATTATGAAATTATTGAAGTAGATATATCTAAATCAATTTCATCATTGTCACCTTTAATCCCACCATAAATAGTTCATTACTATGAACCAAGTGGACAATGGAGCGTAGAAGATGAAACAATTGATTTAGATGTCCATGAGGAAATAGTATAAATTAATGAAAATTAAATCAATGATCACACCCAAGAATAAATTAATGACCAACCAACTCTAATGTCAACATTTATGAAATTTCTCATAGAGAGGATTGAAAATAAATTGATACAAAATGCACTAAGGTTAAGCTGACAATCACAAATTCTCACATCAAATGACTATTAAAAAATTTGTATAAAATAATAGAACCACAAGAAGGAGATTGAATAATTGAAGGTAAGGAATAAACAAGAACCCAATGATAGGAAAGCCTTGAGGTAAGTTGAGATGGAAAGAAGGGAAAATCAAAAACTTTAAAATGCAAGAAAAAAGTAAAAGGAGTAAGATAAGATACAACAAAGGAAATAAAAAGAGCAAAAGAAAAAGCTTTATATAAGGGAAAGAGAATTTGAGGAGGCCAAAAGAGAATTGGAGAGGCAAAGGTTTTTAAGTATGAAATCCAACCCTCTAACCAAACAACATCACATATTAAATGACATAATAAACATTTTATCCCTAATTGGTTCATGTGGTTCCCTCCTATTTCCATTAACATGGTGGCAAATCCTACTAATGGCATAGCCATTGAAGGACCCACAACTATTAGAAAACTTGATACTTCATAATAACAAATAAAATAGTAAATAGAATACAGGTTGTAAGAATTAAGATAATTCAACAAAATATGCATGAGACAAAACACCAAAATTGTATGGTAAAACCTTAGCAAAGCTAAATAAACATCCACGATGCAAGATATCAAGCTTTATTAACTCCAAGATGAATAGATTACATGAAAACTCATCATAGATTACATGCAAACTTCATAAATATAAATCCACCTAATTCGCAAAGCACCATTAGGATTCTTCCTCCTAAAAATAGTGTGGAAAAATGCCATTAGGACTTTCCTTTCTAAAAATAGAATTTGATAGAATTTTTCTTCCTAGAAATAGGGTTTAACTCCTTGATTTTTTGTTTTATGGGTGTTGCCCCCAAACCCCCTTGCGATAATACTAGGGGGCATTGCCCACCACACCCCCATATCAAGGAGTGGGATACAAACTACATCGTAAAGGGATTCAACGTTTAACTTTATTGTCACATATCTAACAATAACAACTCCCCTATCTCTGAATACAAGGAATAAAGGGCACAAATCAAATTTTCCACCTTGGATGGTGTAAGTTTTATTTTATTATAGAGAAATCCATTATTTTTTACATGTATTGTTGTAAGCAAAGTATATCATGGGATAATTATGTTCCATTATGGACACTACACAACAACTAATCCAATGAAAATGATTTAGTTTGTTTTCTAATGTAAAGAAGTGCATGTTGAAAAACATTTGATATTTCTCTCAATTGGATTTTTTATCAGTCACAAATACTTGATTTATTTAATAAAATACATCATAATTTATAGTGTATTATTCTCCTACAAATGAATTGACACCAATCCACAAAACCATAAATCTCTCTATCTTATCCCCAAAATACACCCCCTAAATCATTCAACCTATCCTATCTTCTATAAAATCTACATGATTTGTTCTAATAAATCACTTACATTAATATATGTTTATATAACTCACTTACCTAACAACATACCATATTATTAACACTCACCTCAAATGTGAGCACTAACCTATATTTTCTTATCATTCACCCCCTCAATGCTCGCATGATTAAACCTCCCCCCCCCAATAATTTTGACTTTGCGAACGTCAGATTCAATCGATAATGCGTTTGATTTTATATAAAAATGGATGAACAAGTTTTATTTAAAAATTCCTTGATCATAAGCTTATTTTTTTTTAAATGACAAAAGACAACAAAAGATGCAAATGCCACATTGATTCTTTCAAACTTTGATGACATTATTAACTAATCTATACTCTTAAGAGAGACACTTAACATTCTAAAGACTCAAAAATACTAATCTAAAATAAATAATATGACATTATATATTAAGTAATACTAACTAAATAAAACATTAAAAAAATTAAAAAATAAACTAATATAATCATGAAAAAAAAATAACAAAATGAAACTAGAAATATTCAATATCAAATAAACCTTATAACAAAACAATTAACTAAATTAAAAATGATTAAACTTAATATAAGACTTAAAAAACTAAATATTAATAAAAATAAAAAAACTAAAACTGTAAAACCTAAAACCACTCACAATAAAAAAACTAAAATTTAAAACAACTAAATAATAAGAAAATACCATGAAAATTCAAAACTATGGGATCAAAACATAAACTTTAAACAAACCTAAAAGTAAACAAAATTAAAAAAAATCTTTGTCTTCCACTGTTACCAAGAAAGGAAGATCGGATTAAGTTCGTCAAGTTAGGGCATAGAGAGGTTGTGGAATTTTATGCAGTTTTCTTGATGAAATGGGAAGGTTGAGCTTGAAAAAAGTCTCTAATTTTTGAAATCCAAATGTAACATGGATGCCATGATGGTAAGTGTTTAGGGTAGATTGGGGTATATGAGTCAAGTCTCAATGTAACCTAGTTTTGATAACTAAATCCACACACATTGATGATTGTCGAAGGTAGGGCAATCAAGTTGAGCAATGTATATTTGGGGGTGAGTCATAGCACATAAAGAAGAGCTCAAGATCTGATCTTTACATGGAGGAACCATAGTTAAAACATGCCTGAGTTGAATCATTGAATCTATGTTGTGGGTTGACTAGATTCATAAGCCAAAGATGTCTTTAGAGGTGAATGTTTTGTTAGATTCCAAATTATTTGGAGCTACTTTTTCATGAACATGTGAGTCAATGTGGATCATGGCACAGTGTGAGTTGAGTTTTTTTTACATGTGTAGAAAGATTAAGATATCTGAGCTCACTCATCAAATCCTTCACATGAGGAGTTACTCCTAAGTTGATCTTGTCTTTGCACTTTGAAAATATTTTTTATGTTTATTTATTATACAACTCTTTAATTCTTTATAAACCTTAAACACATTCAACAATATCATTTTTATTTATTTTTCAATTTTTTGAGTATGCAAACAATGTACAAAATGGAATGTGAACTATGAATGGGGTGGATAGGATGGAAATTAAGAGGAGAATGCTTCTGAATGGTGAATGTCAACAATTGTGGATGTGGTCTTCATTGCACATTGTTGACAGTGTGCAAGCAGGGTGCATGGACAAAAATGGCATTTGCATATGGGCTACACTACATAGACATTATACCATTTTGATGCAAAAGTAAATGAATTGAGGGAAAACAAAGAGGTCTAAAAAGACTTGATCTAATACCACTATTAAAAAATGTTCTATATTTATCTCAATAAGATTTTTGATCAATCATAAATACTTGATATATTTAATAAAATGCATTACAATTTATAGTGTATTATTCTCCTACAAAGGAGTCAACACTAATCCACAAACCCACAACTCTTCTATCTTATCTTCTAAATACTCTCCCTTAATCACTCAACCTATCCTATCTTCTACAAACTCTATATGATGTATTATAACCAATTTATTACATTAATATATTTTTATATAACTCACTCACCTAAAAATATACCATAATATTAATGCTCACCACAAATGCGAGCACTAACCTATATTTTCTTATCACTATATTAAAAAATGTAATAAAAGTAGAGATATTCAGTTTGATCATGTACTATAATTAAATCTATTTTTTAACTACCATTGAATTTGTAAATTGATCATTATGCATAAAAATAATATACCAATAAAACTTAAATGATGGAAATAGTTTAGAGGATGGACAAGCTCTGCAACTCATCACCAAGCTAGGGCAGTCGTGCCCTAGCTTGTTTAAGTGATCCCTGGGGCTGCAAAGGTGTGGGTTGAAGGTTCGGCATTGGAAGGTAGAGGGAGGCAATCACTTAAGCGAAGGTGCGGTTCAGGAGGGGTGCGAACATGGCTTAGAATGAGCTGACTAAAGTCAGGATGGATAGGAGTTTTAGTGAAGTGGTAGGTAGAAATTCACAGGGGCAAGAGGCCAGGATGTTGGAAATTTTAGTTTTTAGCCAGACTCCAAGGGCGTTTAACACTAGCTCGACAGGGGGTTCAAGGATTACAAAGATTAATGGATGCCTAGAGTGTTGCAAGGAGAGACTAAAGCTGGTAATTTTGTTTGATATGATAGCTGAAGATGTGGAGTATTACTCCAAGCACTCACTATACTACAAGTTTTTGGGACTGAGAGTCTCTCTCCCTTTTCTAGAGAATTGGGCTCAAAGAGCATGGGAGCCAGAGGGTGAGATGGAGGTTACGCTGCTGGCAAACGATTTCTTCATGGTTACTTTCATTTGCTTGGCTGATAGAAATAGGGTTTTTTAAGGTGGACCATATTTTTATAATCAGATTGGGCTTTTTGTGAAACCATGGCATGATGGATTTAACCCTACTAAGGAATTGCCAAACAGGGTCCCAGTGTGGGTACGCCTACCTAGAATGCATATTGAATGCTACCGGGAGGATGTTCTATAGATGATAGCTTCAATGCTAGGAAAGCCAATGGGGTCGTCTACACAAACCTTAGGTAAGAAAGTCATGACCTTTGCTTGAATTTGTGTAGAAATTGACTTAAGTAGACCTTTGCTAGACGCAGTGGAGATGTGTGTGGGCTCATACTCCTGGGTGCAACAATTGGACTATGAGACCCTCCCTTTCAGATGCCACCTTTGTCATGAGTATGGACACCTAGTGAGAAGGTGCCCAAAGGCTAAAATGGAAGAACATCAACCTTCAACCCCACCTCCTTTGAATAGCACCAACAGTGTGGACAAGGGGAAGAAGGGTGGAGTTGGCGTTGGCAAGGATCTTGAGGGTTTTGTGCAGATTAAGGCCCAGAGCTGAAATAGAGGTCATAAGAGGTCCTTAATGGAGCGACAGGATGAGGATTAGTTCAATAGGTTTGAGATATTGGATGAATTGGGCTAGCAAGAAGTTAACCCAGGATTAATTAGTGTGGAGCAGCTTGTTGGGGGGCTTGGAATGGTCAAAAATTCTTCCATTTCTCACTCAATGCTTCTAGAGGAAGTTGCCTTACCTATGAACTTGGATGGGCAGGTGGGGGAGCAAAATACCTTTGAACCAATTGCTGATCCAATCCAGGGAGTAGAGGTTGGGGATCTCCCAACACAGATAGGGGCTATAGAGACAGATAAGAGAGGGAAGGCTCCTCCTCACCTAGGAATTCTACAGAAGGAGGGTAAGAAGGGAGCTTTAGAGAAAAGTGCTAAATTGGGATGGAAGAAGGACATGGAGAGGATAAAGATGATTGGGGGAAATTTGGTTGAGTCAGGGTCGGTCAAGACCTTAGATTCCCACTTCTTGCCTCCTCTGAAATGATTATGATCTCTTGGAATGTTAGGGGCTTGAACAGTTGTCCTAGATAAAAAGTTGTTTAGGAATTAGTTAGGAATCACTATCTAGATATTCTCTTTCTTTAAGAAACCAAGGTCTCAGTGGAGTATATGATGGGTATTGCACCTAAGCTTTGGAGGCAAGGTTTATGCCAGTGCATTGGGGCACAAGGGTCTGTGGGTGGCGTGGCTTGTCTCTAGAATCCACGTAAGGTTCAACCGGTGTCTTGGATTGCCTTCAGAACTTCATTAACTATGGTCTCCTTATGCATAGAGTCAGGGGAGTATGTTCTTCTTTCGAATGTCTACGCCCCTACTAATTTTCAAGGTAAGCTTCTTGTTTGGAATAATATTCATCTGGTTCGTAGTGTTTTTCTTTACCTACCATGGATTATGGCTGGTGATTTTAATGTTAATATGGACTTAATAGAAAAAAGGGGAGGTAATGCAAGATTGGAGCCATCTTCCATTTTGCTTAGAGACAATATCTTGGAACTCAACCTGGTGGATATCAAGCCATGTAATGGTTGGTTCACTTGGAACAACAGAAGGGTGGGAGATAGTTGTATTGCTGAGCGCATTGACTGATTTATGACCTCTTGTTTTTGGGTGGGCGGCTTGTGGTCTTTGAGCTTTGAGATTTTAAACTGGAGAGGCTTGGATCACTGGCCCATTAAACTTACCATTTCTTCTATTCATTTACATCAGAAGCCACCATTCAAGTTTCAACTCATGTGGCTTAGGGACTAGGACCTGTTTGGAAGAGTTGTTGATTGGTGGAGAGTAGGGAGGCCTATGATTGGTATAGTAATGTATGTTTTTGCTAAGCTACTCCAATTCATGAAGTACCAGCTCAAATGGTGGAATAATTTGAGCTTTGGGAACATCTTCCAGGAGAAAAAGGAGGTGCAAATGGAGCTGAATGACATTACCAGATTGATTAAGGAGGAGGCGCTGTCTGAATTTTTACTAAAGGAGGAAGTGAGGGCTGTCAAGACTTTGGAGGAATGGGAGCTAAGAGAGGAAATATTTTGGAAGCAGAAGGCTAGGATTGAGTGGTTGTAAGAGGGGGACAAGAACACTGCCTTCTTCTTCAATTCAGTAAGAGCCAGACAACACGGTAATGTGATCACATCTTTGGTGATGGACAGGGGAGAGGTAATCTATTCTACAAGGGATATCTATAATGAAGCTATGCATTATTTTACTTCTTTATTCAAAGAAGAAGGGTAGGGGGATGTGGCTAAAGAGGATCTGATACTCTCATGTATTCCTTCTCCTATTTCACGAGATATGAAGGAGCAGCTGATGAGACCTATAACTTTAGAGGAACTAAAGAAGATTGTTTTTTGGATGAAGAAAGGAAAGGCTCCAGGTCTAGATGGCTTCCTGATTGAATTTTATCAAGAATTTTGGGAGATTATCAAAGTAGACTTATTGGCTGTGGTACAGGAATCCCAAAATAGCAAGCAAATGCTTTGGTCCCTCAATTCTACTTTTTTGGCTCTCATTCCCAAGGGGGAAGGGGATGATCACTTCAGTCAATTTCATCCCATTTCCCTTTGTAATGTAATTTATAAAATTATATCTAAACTGATTGTAGAAAGGTTAAAGAAGTGGCTGGCAGTGTTGATCTTTGAGGAGCAAGGCAGCTTTGTGGAGGGCCGATAGATCTTGGATGGGATTGTGGTGGCTACTAAGGCTATCCATTCCATGACCAAGTCTAGGGAGAAGGCTATGTTTATTAAATTGGACATGTCCAAGGTGTATGACAGGGTGCGATGGTCCTTTCTCTAAAACGTTTTGGGTGCCTTTGGTTTTGAGGAAGATTGGATCAGGTGGGTTATGAGCTATGTGAATTCGACTTCATTCTCTATCCTGGTTAATGGGGAGAATTCTAATCTTTTTGGGGCCTCGTGTGGTTTGCAGCAAGGAGACCCTTTATCTCCCTACCTATTTCTTGTCTTGGTGGAGGGTCTAGGTTGGTTGATTAAAAGGAACATTGGGGATGGCGTTATTTAGGGCTAGAAATGGGGAGGTGGCCTTCCGATTCTATCTCACCTACAGTTTGTGGATGATGTGGCTTTGATGGGCATGGCTACCATAAGGGAGGCAGATAATATTCACAGTGGCCTGGATGCTTACCTGGCTACCTCTAGATAGGTAATTAATGAGGACAAGTCTTCCATTTTTTCTTCAACACTCCACTGCCCATTCAACGAAGAGTGGCTGATATTCTCTAATTCTAAATTGGAAGCCTCCCATTACTATATCTCAAGATCCCTATATCTTTAGGGAGACAGTCCAAGGAATCATGGCAAGGGATTCTGAATAAATTATGGGCCAAGGTGAATCATTAGACCCACCAGTGGTTGTCTTTTGCTAGTTAGGTCCAATTGATTCAGTCAGTGGTGTAGGCTCTTCCTCTCTACAGGTGCATGTTACAGGTGGCACCTGGTAGTTTTGTTAAGGACCTTGATTCCTTGCAAGATAGTTCTTATGGGCTAGTAATATGTCTTTGATGAAGTGGAGCCTTATCAGGTGGGAGGTTTTTTACAGCCCAAAAAGGTTTGGGGGCCTGGGACTTTGGAAGGCAGTGCTTGCAGGTACAGCCTTGGCAGCCAAATTGTATTAGAGATGGTGTGAGGAACAAGACCATGTCTGGGCTAGGATCTTGTCTCATAAGTATTTTTTTGGGATCCCCCTGAAGGATATCCCAAGGTATAGTTTTTCAGGGAGTGGATCAGTGATTTGGGCTACTCTCAAGAAAGGAGTTGCACTGGTCAAGAGAGGTCTTTTTTGGATTTGCAAGGGGGGATGGAGGTGAAATTTTGGCATGACTCTTAGGATGGCTATCCCCCCATAGTTACTTAGTATCCTCATCTGTATGCACTTTCACAGAGATTCAGTGAAGCCAGGTGGAATAAGGTGGGCAACTACAAATCCCTCTTTCTTCATGGCCAGTTGATGGAAGTGAGATGGAAGACTCCTGAGGAGTGGCTGATTATTGGAATGGAGGCAGAGTGCATGGAGCTATACATCATCCTTGCTGGTCATAATTACTGTACACTCAGGGGGGTGACGTGCTGGCTTGGTCCCCTAACCCCAAGGGGAAGTACACTATTTCGTCTAGTTACCAGGAGTTGGTTGCGCAGTAATTTGCTAAGGGGAGGGAAGTTCCTTGGTGGAAAAAAGTTTGGAGCAGCTTCTCATGGCTGAAGTGCAATTGATTTACATGGACTTTGGCCTGGAACTGATGCCTGACTTAGGAGAATATTCATAAGAGGGGCTTTGTTGGTCCTTTGCACTGTGTTTTGTGTAGAGGTGAGGAAGAGGATTTGCCACATCTATTTTTTAGCTACCCTTTCACTTGCCAATTATGGCATGCCTGGTGGGATGTGTGGAGGTGTCAGTGTGTGCATGCTTCCTCCCTTGCTAATTTTTGGTCAAAATTGGGTAGACCGCCTTCTGTTGCTCATTTCTTGTAAGAAGCCTGGTATGTTGGACCTATTTTTTTGTTGTGGCAAGTCTGGTTGGAAAGGAACCACAAAATTTTTAGAAATGAAAAATTAGGAGTTCAACAAGTTTGGAGTAGAATTATAAGAATGATCCAGGAAACTATAGAAGCTAAGAGTGAGGTCATTTTGCCTCTGGAGAACGGGGACGCAGAGATGGTTGATAGATTTGGCATATAGGGTATTTATTTGGCCTCCACTTACGTTAGGAGAGGTGGATGTGGGAAACAAAAAATTCCAAGGAGTGGGAAATGGACGCCCCCTCCTGAGGGTTGTTTGAAAATTAACACTGATGGTTCCTCTAGGGGTAATCCAAGCCCGACTTGAATCGATGGGATTGGTAGAGACTCCTCTGAATCTGTTGTTTTTATTTTTTCAGCTCATATGGGGGAGCAGACTATTAACAGGATGGAAGGATTAGCTGTTCTATATGCCTTGAAGAGAGCTTATGAGTTAGGATGGAGAAGGGTGATGTGTGAAGCCGATTCACAAATCTTGATCAATATGATCCTTGATAGGAAGATTACAGATGTGAGTTGGCAACTATCCTTGATAGTGCAACAAATATTACAGATTAGTTCGCTCATGGATTCAGTGTCTTATGCCCATGTTCCAAGGGAATGGAACAAGGCGGCCGATTGCCTGGCTAAGTGGGCATCTGAGGATATGGATGGCCAAAATTTGGATGGTTGGGCACAGTTGCCCAAGTAGGTAAGTCAGAATCTGGAAAGGATACTTAGTGAAGACAAAAAGGATATAGGAGTCTGACGGTTTTTGTTTGTGTTTTTTCGGGGTTTTCTTTGTCTTTTTGGGGCTTTGGCCTTTATTTCTTTGTAATCTGGTTTTTTGAGTTTTATTAAAGTTTTTACCCCTTTTCTCAAAATAAAAAAAATTGTAAATTGATCATAAGCTTAATGAAAGTTAAAATACTTTCACATGAAAGTGATTTGGTCATTGTTCTTCTCCATTATTGACTTCAAAATGTATCATAATTGCCCATAGATAATAAACATCAACAACACATTAAAATAGAAATAATAAAAATTTGAGCACTACAAACTTCACAAAGTTTTTTAAAAAATTGTTTGAGTATTCCAATCTTCATAAACATAATGTAAAAATAATAAATGTAGCATA
The DNA here is from genome assembly GCA_037957365.1 of Torreya grandis. Taxonomy (NCBI): domain Eukaryota; kingdom Viridiplantae; phylum Streptophyta; class Pinopsida; order Cupressales; family Taxaceae; genus Torreya; species Torreya grandis. Next base: position 3,011,043 of record JARHVA010001745.1, on the reverse strand, counting down.
AGCTTTGAAAACAAAACAAGTGTCAAAAACACAATGTTTGTAAAAAAATCACAAATTGAGCAGCCCAACAAATATTCACTCTTTACAACAATTCAACTTTTGCCCAAAACAAGAATGCATGGATATAGTAATTGGCAATGCAATGGAAAACCTATCAACAACATTAATAATAGAATGGAAAAATTATGAACAACATGCCACATCAACATAGCATTAACACAACATAATGGAAAATGCAAATGAATACCTCAGCTACATATTAGTAACACAACAACATGAATTCAAAGTAGGATTTTTATTGATACATCTAACTCAACATTTACTAATATATTAATGAAATTCTTATTTTTGATTGAAAAACATAAACATTTAATGTTGTGTGAATGAAAACCTTCATGGATTTCATCCACATACTATCAAATGTTCAATCTTGTGGGTACACTCCTCTTTCAACATGGCCCTTCATTTTATATTAATGACCCATATTAATTCACAAGAGCATATCAACACATTTTGGTTTCCATCTACACAACAAAAAATGTTTAATGATTTATCAACAACAATGATGATAAAATATATATGTAACTTAGAAAATGGGAATGAATAAATCAATAACATTTATTGATAAGAACGTATGAATAAAATAGCAATAACAATTCATAAAAGGGTTTGGTTTGATACATCTAAGTCAACATTTATTGTAATGGGAATGCAAGTATAAATTTTGATAAAAAACAATAACTTATATTCCTATGTGAATGCAAAACCTACAAGACTTCCATCCCCATATCTGTAAATTTTTAGTAACACATTAAACATTTTTATATTATTCAAATCAAGTAATGTTTCATTCATCTAACATTAATGCAAGGAAATAAAATAGATATAAAGCATATAATAACATGAATTCATAAAATAATTTGGTTTAATATAAAAACAATTGCATTCTTTGTTATGTGAATGGAAACCTTAATTTTGATACAAAAATAATAATAATTACTAGTATGCAAATGAAAATATTCAGTGAATACATCCACACACTAATGAATGTTGTGTCTCAGAACCCATGACAAGCAGGGAAATAGAAATGTGACACAGATATAAAACACACAGTGACATGAATTTACAAAACCTCCAAGGATTCCATTAAAATACCATTAAATTTATAGTCAAATGTAAATGAAAACATGTCGATGATGTGGGTTCAGATATGGGAGTAGTTTCAACCCTTCAACAATTATCTTCTAATATGGGCATTGAAGGCATAATAACAATAGCAGGCATGTGAAAATAAAAACAAAAAAAAAATATGGGCTCATTTATAGGCAACACACACCTGTGTAACATTTCATTGCTCATTGACATACCAGTAAATGTTTAGTTAGATGTGAAGCCACACAAAAAAAACATGAACATAGAAGGTACAATAACAATAATTTTCATCCCTCCATTCTATCAATAGAAATTCCTTTTTGGAAACATTTCATGGTTGAGAAATTTTAGGTATGTTCCATGGCCATTTGAGGAGAGAAGGTCTATGAAAAGGCAAGCAAATACATTATTTTGTGTAACATTCCATCACTTCATTAACATATGAGTAAACATGCACTCGGATGTTTAGGCATGCCAAAAAAACATGAACAAAGAAAGCACATAAAAAACTAAGAATGTATTAAGGCATGAAACAAAAAATATAAACATATAAGGATAATAACCATAACATCCAAGAAAAAATATAAATAACCTAGAATGTTTATTGGTGGCAAGCAAGGGGACATTAACATGCCACAGTAATAGAGAAAAGATCATCTAGCCATGTGGAAAATGGTGTTGGCTTCCACATTAATGAGCTAAGTGTGTTACATCCTAAGTTTAACTTGACATAAATGTGTCATAGATATAAATAAGACAACATAGTGAATGTAAAACATATGAAAAACATATATGTCAATCTATTAACATATCAATAAATGCTTACTTAGATGTAAATGCACATAAAAAACCATGAATGAAAAAGGCACATAAAAAAAAGGAGGAACATAGAAGGAACATAGTAAAAATCATGAATGTAGATGGAAAAATAATAATTATAACCATGCAAAAACATAAAAAACTTGATTATGGGTTCAGTTACAGGTAACACCCCTGTGCATAAGCTTGCATCCCTCCATTCTACCAACTAAAATTCCTATGTGTAATGTGGCATGGTTGAGAATTTCTGGGTGGGTTCCATCCATTTTGGGGGAGGACATATAGGAAAATCTAGGGATAAATAGTAGTTGGTGGTGCATAGAGAAAAATTAACATCCCACATCAATGGAAAAAAGCCCGCCAAGCAATGTGGAAAATGGCATTGGATTCCACATTAATGAGCCATGTGTCTTCCAACCTGGTTCATTATTTCATATTAATGACCCATATATATTTTAGTTCATGCCTCACATGTCAAAATTACAAGCCAATAATAAAATAATGTGTTCATTTGAAAATTATTGTTGGCTCTTTTGTTCCCAAATCTTGGTCTCTTTGGTCCTAATGACCAATCAAACCAAAAATATTTATGAAAGTTGAGGTCACCAAAAATGTCATTGTATGAATTCTAAAAACAATTATTTTCCTCCCAAACAACCTTTTCATACTTAAAAAATGTTACAATCTCTAAATCCAAATTTTTAGAGCATGAGGTGGTGTAATATGGAATAAGTGGGAACCCAAAGTTAAGGGTCCCAATTACTAGTTCCCTTCACCTAGCTTGCAACAAAGTTCTTCATTATTACTCTAATACCAAATATTAGTAGACCAAAGTTTGAAAAAAATTATTATTTCATTCAACCAATGATGCAACCCAAATACGTTGCATTAATACAAACAAAATAGTTACCATAACTTTTAAAGAACCTTTAGAAATTTAAATGAGGTAAACTAAAAACTACCTAGTTGTTATAAGATTAGCATTTTTCTATTATTAAATAATGACCTAATTGACTTGTTTTATATAATAACAATATCACTTTTACTATAATCTAATGATGAGTTACTTAGTTATTCTAACAAGCATGAGAGAGTGACTAGGAAGATTGGTACCCAACATGGTATTCCCCAAAACTATCGTCTTGTGGATAAGAACATAGAGGTGCCCCCATAGGTTTGGGACAAATAGACACTAGAACATGGATATGACATATGTTAACAATGATGAGGAGGAAAATCCACACCATAATCTCAGATTTGATGATATTGGGTTGATAAATTAGAGGCATGCATAGTGGGATATGACCCATCCTACACTAGTATTCCCACTAGGGCATTTTTCATCTAGAGAGGAAGAGTTATATGATGATTTATATGATTATATTCCCCCATGGAGGATGATCACGAGGTCGAGTTAGGTAATGAATGATCTTTGATGATATTTTTACTCCCCATGGGTACGATGTAACAATCATGGGAAGGATGATCTAGGTAATATATTATGTATATATGTACTTAATTATATTCTGATTGGTTTCCATTGATTTTAGGTTGACTATTATGTTTTTTTAGGTGAAAAAAATGTCCTAGTATTGGGTTACCATGTTAGATAATTGGTGAGGTGGTTGACACAAGGTATCCTAGAAGTTTTTCCTGGTATGTTTGATTAACTATATTTTAAGACAGAGAGACATGCATATCTCTTTGATCTTGTGAGTAGGGAAAGAACACTATATCTAGAGGCATAAATAAGGTTAGAGTATGTTGAGTCAAGTAATTTTTGCCTAAAATCTCAACTAGAAGTTTGAGATCAAGAGAGAAGATCTAGGTTAAAAATTATTATATCTCTACTAGGAATGGTAAATATTTATGTACCATTCTTACACAGTATTTTAATTATACCAAAACCATTAAAAATCTAAATTGGAGCTTGGTAGGATGCTAGAGTTGGATTTTATGATGTTTCAATCAAAGCAAGGTGTATCATAGTAGGAAAATCAAGTCCATCGCTTGTGTTTTCTTCAATTTAGTAGGGTTAGGTGAGAAGATCGCTTTCCTCCATGCGAGTTTTGATTAGGTAAAACATGAGTAATCACATAATAATTGGACATGTTTAGAGGAATAATATGGGATGGAGGGAAAGAAATAGAATCATTTTGAACAACATTCAAATAATAGGGAAGGTTTTAAAAAGTATTTTCTTTCAATGCATATATAATTCTAGCAATATCGATAAGATTATTCATAGCATAATTATAAATAATTTCAATTAAATAATTTATAGTTTTCTCTTCTAATTAAAATTCATAATTATATGCATCATTACAATCATACATTTCTTACACATCTTATCATTCAAATGAGGCATTACATAGACAATCACATTTCTAGAATCTATATTGCAAGCTTTAAAAATGAAAGGGGTGTGATAAGCAAAGGCAAAATATATTATAAACACAAGAGCATAAGCACACACTAGGTTTTTAAAAAAAATCACAAAATGATCAAGGTTTAAAATATCTAACAAGAACCAACACAAATCACAATCCCAAAAAAACACGAGGAACAATCAAAGGTTAATGTTAATAAGATGGTTACTACAAAGCAATGGTTAAAGAAACCCTAGACAAAACTAAATACAACACAAGAAAGATCTATCCATGTGGGGTGTAAAAGAGCACAAATTCACTCAATTTATTTAACAAAATTTAGTTTTACATCAACATGCACTACACCTACCCATAAACAATGTTTCAATTCATATTTGACCATATTTATCCTAATAAAACAAAAATAATAATCTAATTGCATTAATGAATATTCTTTAATAATTGAAATGTGTAAAGAGAGGGTTTTGAGAATAATAATAAGTTTTCATAAATATGTAGGCTTTTAGAGGCTGAAATCAGTTGGAAACAAGTCTAGGAACTAAAGCAAACACAACCCATAAATTTTAGAGCAAATAAAAACTATCAAAAGTTGACTAAAATTATAGTACTACAACATACAAACCATAAAATTTCTCAAAATACATTTTATGACTATAGTCCATTTTTTATAGGTTTTGAAAACTTCACTTACTTTTTTAGAATTAGTTTCAGATCATTAGAAAAATGATCTCCTTTCTTCAAACCTAGTTGACCTTCAACAACTTGAAAAACACCAAAACATGTAGGTGGATACTAGAGATTGTCTCAATAAAACTCCATTTGAGGAAAAAGTATTAAAAATAATACATAAGTATAGATGCAATCTAATAAGTAGTCTAGTGCATTATGATTGTATCAAACTTTGTCATGTCAATGAATATAATCAACTAGTAAATGTTATATGACATTTCACTAAATGATTTCACTCTTACTTTGGTATAATAGTGTTTCTCTAATAAATTCAATCCTTTTATTCTTACAGCTTAAATAGATAAATCTTGAATGACCCTCCTTGTCCCAAATTCACTAATGCACTCAATTACTTATAGACTTCTTATTGTCACCAATGAACCCAAGTTATCTGAAATAAAAATTGGGGCCATTGATTTTGAGCTCTAAAAATGAAAGGAACTATCCTAAAGTTTTAAATATGAGGTTAAATCATTAACCTATCTTTGAATAAATCCCAAGAATATTTTATTCTAAAGTTTCAAGCTTCTCTATTTAAAACTCCTATTTTCCCTTTCCAAATCAATGTAAAATGTGGTTCTTTATATATAAATCTTTGCTCGTCTCAAGTTTCAACTTTATTCATTTATATATTCTTGTGTTTTGTTTTGATTTATTTATCAGGTTTATGATTAATTATTCTTAATGCCTTTAATATGTTCCTTATCTTTATTTATTTTACATCATCTCAACTTCAGTGCATGCTCAAAGAGTTCATGAATGATGTTTCCTCTTCATAAAATAGTAGAAATCCAAGTTGGCAACCTCCTACCTCATGACCTCCCAAGGAAAGTATCAATGTTTATAATAAAATAAATATGGTATATTTGATGAATAAATGATTACCAGTTGTATCCATCTCATCAACTCAATTAATAGGGTGGTCCAATTCAATGTGCATTTAAAAAAGACTCGTGTTTTATTTTAAAACAAAGTTTATTTACTCCATTCACCACTTTGAATTGTGTGAAGAGGCACCATTTAAGACATAAGTAAAGCTAACTAATGTAGATCTCTCTATATTGGTACATTGAGTTCATTTTTTCAAGAATTTCAAAAGGCAAAGATCCTACAATTTCAAGAAGAGAATTGAGAGACATGGTATTCATCCCAAAAAATTATAGTAATATTAATTACAATGACTTATATTATTTCTTCAAAAATTACAAGAATCTAGATTGCAAGGACAAAGAGTGAAAATTCACATGGAAGAAAATCTAAAGTTCACACCTATCAGAGGTATTTTCAGGCAAAGAATTGATTAGAGATATATTCCATTATTATGAGCTGAGGCATATAAGGATATAATTTCCAAGTGGAAAAATAGTTATAAACACCACATAATTTTTCATTAAATAAATACTTAGGTTTTTTGAACCAGTTTTGAGTTACACAAAGAAGTGGATTTATGCATGGCAATAAAACATAAAATATATGATGCACTAAAGAAATCAAGTGAAAATCAAAAGTCATGGAGAAATAAACAAGATATGTTATATTTAGTTCACCTTTTTGAGATTCATATCAGGGAAACTATGGTTTTATTGACTAGGTTTTTTGGAAAAAGTCAGTTTGACCATGTAAATACTACTTGGGTGTCATTGCTCCATAATATATTAAAGGAAGGAAACCTCACTAATTAGGGTGAGTTAATGTCATTTCATCTTCCAAGTATTTTAAGGAATACAAAGAAGGGTAAAAAATCAATATGGCTTTGTATTGATTAATTGTGCATATTATAAATTACAATTTAGTTTTAGCCTATTTAATCCCTAGTCTCTATAAGTTGGATAAGAAGTCCATGCATATTGTTTATTATATTATATATAACCAATTGCACCACTCCAATTACCTTGAGATTTGAAATGAGTTTCTCCCAATTGTTTATCAATCCATTCATTTTAAAAATGCCCTACAATTTCTTCTACAATGAGAAAAACAATTTCAAATTTTAGAAACTATTTTTTCTTCCAAGATAGCCTAATACTCTTTCCCACATGGCTATCCATGTTGCTTGTACAAATACCTTTTCTATTGTTGGTGATACCCCAGTTGTTAATTTTTAAAAATAAATTACCAAGAGTTATATGGCTACTGATTTTTTGAATCGAGTAGTTGATTCAATCTTTATTTTTTTCATAGTCCATTTGATTTGATCCTTGTTAGTGTTCCTAATTCATTTGATTTAGTCTATGTTGTTGTTCTTGGTCCATTCAATTTAGTTCATGTAGTTGATATTAATTTACCTATATCAATCATAGATTAAGTCTAATTGACTCCTATTTATGGATATGTAGTTCAAAACACATAACAAGTAAATCAAGAGCCCTCACCTGATGCCTTCCAAGGCCATACCATCAAAACTGGAAATAGTTTGAGTATAAATAGAGGAGATAGGATAATGTTAATATGGTTGTAAAAAAGGAACCTAAGGTTGAATTAAATTATTAAGATAATAAGATAAGGTCAAACACCAGATGCAATAGGAAGACAAAAGATAAAGAAGTAATGGTTGAAAACTAAGATCTTGGCAGATTTATCAAAAATCAAGGAGTCTACCATCCTTTACATGATGAAAATTTTCAATGTTGTGACTGTAGATTGAGTTACTAATGATTATGATAAATACACTAAGAGAATTTCATAAATTTATAATGGATTGAAATAATTATTATCAAGAGAACCATTTGGAATGTGTTTTCTAATACTTACATTGATTGAGTTGTTTTCAATCTTTCTAGATTTACAAGAGCGGTTTTCCTAGGTGAAAATGGCACATAATAGGTTGAAAGGAAATATAATTAAAGGGAATTATAGATTGCATTGACAATTCCCATATAATAAATAACTCATGCTCCCTATATAATGTAGATTTTAATAAATTAGTATCAAAGATGGTTCTAAATTTGTGAACTATCACTCAAGAAGTCTGGATTTTAGAATCAAGAAGCCCAAGGTAATGATTGATATAGTGGAATCCCTTACTAATAAAACTAGGGATATATTTTCTTTGTTTATAATTATTAATTTGTAGAATGAATATAGGAAATAGGTTTTCAAATATATATGTAAAGGCATGGTTGCCAAAGTCGTCAGCACAGTTATAACATAAATAACTAGCTAAAAGAGTCGAGGTTAATTTTATATAAGGCTAAATTACTTATCCTAAAAAAAGGTGAAATGTCATAATATGCTAATAAGAGATGTTGCACATATATTATATTAGATATGAAGATGGACCTTCTCAAAGCTAACATGAAACTTGGAAAAAGTTGGCAGATGGATATTACATTTATGAAAGAATACTACCGAGGATGTAATAATCTATTGAGTGGAATTTTAGTGCCAAGATAATCCTAAGTTATTGTTTTTATATTTAATGTCTTGAATACCCACGTGCCAATTGGTAGTTAAGAAGTTATAATATTTGATAATTGAAAAACTTTAATTATTTAAGGTTCTAGTTTGTTGTATTGAATGGATCAAATTTTAACTTTATATTAACAAAATTCTAAAGTCAAGAGACTTGTAAATTCTTTTTGAGATTTTTCATTTTCTTTCCATGCTACTTAAAAAAATAAAAGAGGTAGAAAGGATAAAATAAATTTGATCCTACAAAATGTTGTTTGGATTTAATTATTATATGATTCTTTACTGTTTAAGTTTTTGAAAGCAATCTATCTCATTGGTATTTATTAAATCTAAAAAATGTGATTTTATACAGTCGAATGAGTGAATAATTACTAGTGAATTTAATTTTGTTAGTTAATGATCATTTTAACTTATGTTATTTGATTAATAGTTGATAAAACGTTTCAAATTTGTAGAGATTATGAAGTTATTTGGGCTTATGTTATTTGACTAGACAATGTTTATAATTTAAAATGGCACTATTTTTATAAATTTCAGATTTTTTGCTATTTTTGTAAAAGACCAATTTATTTTTCAAGAATCTTTCAAAGTATTAAACTGAAGTATAGTTTGCATGATCAATAATTTTCCTTCTAAAAGCTAATTCTAGATTAACTTATTTATTGTGTATATGGGTGAATTTAGATTATTAACATAAAATAATGAAGGTCACTTTCTTATTTATTTTTAAATACCCTTGTTTATATGTAAATAAATATAATTGCATAAAGTTAACCACAGGATAAGTGTTAGAGTATATTTCTCATGCTTGCTAGGTTCTAGCTAGGATTTTCATCCTTTGCCTACTTTTGTCTTATGTGAGGATTTATCACACATTGACTAGTTAGGCTTGAGTCTTGTTTCTCCTTTCTTACTTAAGTAAGTGATCTACATTGTATTTATCATGCTTTTTATATGTTTTTTGTATAACAATTTATTTTTTGATAATTGATTTATTCCTTGTGTGTATGCTAAAGCACTCATGGTTGTGGTAATGGTTTATTGGAGAGATCTTGGTTGAAGAGTGTTGTGAACTCTTTCATGGTATCAGAGCCTCCTTGGAATAGCCATTACTCAATGATTTTATGTCATAGCCTTTTTTCAGGTGGAAGAAGCAGTAAAAGCTTTATCTGTGGGTCAACTACATGGAGTGATAGAAGCTTGGTTTTTGAACTATGTTGGAAGGTGATGATCTATAGCATTAGAGGAGACTATCTTGAAGACCAAAAAGTTGAAAGATCTAATATTTTATTCATATTTCCATTATGGTAAAATCATTTTTTAGCATAACTATAATTTTTACCAAAAGATGATATGTTTTGATCAACTACTCTTTACTCGTAATGAATTTTATGAAACTATTTATTGGTTATGAGATTGTCTCTCATAGCTTCTAAAATATTTTACAATTTTAAATACCAATTAGTATTAATAAATTTATGGTCATTTTAATCTAATGTTATGGGCACTCCTCTTCTACCATATAAAAATGGTTGGTTTTCTGTTAAATGATCTTAATCTATGATGAATCATGCCAAAAAAATTGAGTTTTGTGAGTCTTGATTTCAGATTTATATATCATTTTTAAATTCTTAATTTCATTGAGTGATGCAAAAGTTATGGCAGTTTTACTAACAACAATTTTTATTTTTCTTTAGTGGAAAATAGGTTGTTGTTTTTTAGCCCTTAAGTGGAATTATTTTTTCATTAAATTAGACATAGGGGTGTATGGTAGGATCGATTGAGTATTTATAATTTTCTATGGTTCAATTCCAGTTTCAATAAGTGGTTGGAAGGCTATCCTCGTTTTTTATTTGGTCACTAAAATCAGCTTATAGTGTAATTTTAAATGTTTTGACCCATTTACAGTGATTTGTGAAGCCTATATCTTTTGAACCATAATTCAGATTTAAGTTTAGTTTTTTTCAAAAGGGTATGGTTTTTATCTCTATCCATTGGTTTCATAACCTTGTAAAAATGAACTACTTTTATAAAGTGCCATATTTAATGGGGTTACATGTACTATGGGCCCTACTATTTTTTGCATTGTACTTTGTGCATGCACTATCTTTGATGCATTATTAACTGAAAACAATGTCCTTTTGTATGTGATTTGTAGGTTGTTATTTTTGGCTATTGATCATTTTTAGTGATTTTTTGCATATATGATGGTTTTTTTGCCATTTTCCACACTCTTCCATCATCCCATGACATGTTAGTTTGCACATTGACACTTTGACACACTAGAAGTTTGTGTCATGTCTCCTCAAGTCCCTTTATTAATGCCTTGCCTTCTTCTATGGAGACAAATTTTAATCCCTTATTTTTATAGTATCCCTCATGATTATTGATGGCTTATTTGATAAGTAGATAGTCTCCTCATTTGGAGCTAATTTGGTGAAGCCTAATGTCTTATTTTTATTTGGCATTTTTTTTTGTATGGGTTATATTATACTCACATTTATTTATAAAGTGTCATGGAGGGTTTGATGATTCAACCTTGTTTACCTTCATGTGTTTGTGTGCTCTATTCTAGGCACATTTTCACTTATTCAATTGCTTGTTTCTTCTATCACCACCATGGGCCATCATGTTTGAGAGACTCTATCTATATTTTTGACACTATTTGTTTGATAGTTTTTAGTCTCCCACAATTTTAAATATAGCTATTCTAGTGAATCCCAATGCCATCTTATCTTTTTCGATAGTTTAACAGTCTCTTTCAGCATGACAAGGAACTATTCTGGTGTATATAGTGTCATTTTGCGTAGTGGATTTAGACCACTTATATAAACCTTTTTTCTCCACTCCACCCAGTCATTAGTATGGGGAGTGTGGTGTACATTCAACTTATTAGGTGTTGAGTGTTCCTTGCATATGCAATACTCTTTTGTACTTTCATCACCACTAACAGTCTTTTGGATTGAAGTTATTTTGGTGAATCCCAATGTCAATTGTTTTTGTGATCAAGCAGTGGATTCAGACTACTCGTGTAGATTGAGTTTCTTTGTGACTTTTGAGTACTTAGATTGTGTATTAATTCATCATCATCTTTAAGGGGATTTATAGCTCTCTCTTCTTTTCTCTCTTTTTTTTTTTTGGGTGGGGGGGCAGGGGGGGGGAGGGCGGGGGCGGTGGGTTTATATGGGTTTTTTCTTTTTTCTCCACTTTATGAGAGTTATATGTATATGTTGTACTTTTTAAATTATTTTTTAGATTCCTCCTTTATACATGGGTATCTTTTTCAGGTACTTTATTTGTCAAAACCCATTTGAATATTATTACTTGACTCCATGGCCTTCTTGGTGATTCTTATAATGACACTAGTGTGGTATCCCCACCAGTGACACCAGTGTGGTATCCCCACTAGTCTTTATGCTCACTTCTCACCATCTTGTTAGAGGGTGTTCAATAAATGTTTCTTTGAGCTCATCATTCTACCTGGTATTCTAGAGCTTAGTGTTCATGTTTAGTGATCCTCATATTCATCACCATTCATACTTTAACTTGGTGGTTACATCAACTCGACATTCATGTACTTAGGAAATATGGATTGACATACATAGGGATATATGGCTTCACACTACATCCTCTATTTTTAGCCTCTAGCTTTACTTGAGGGGGGTGTTAAAGTATATTTCTTATGTTTTCTAGATTTTAGTTAGGATTTTTATCATTTTTTTAGTTATATCCTATGTGAGGCTTTATCCCAAATTGGCTAGTTAGGATTGAGTCTTGTTTATCCTTGCCTACTTAAGCAAGGGATCTACATTGTATTTATCATGCTTTTCATATGCTTTTTCTATATAAAAATTGGTTTGTTGACAATTGGTTTATTCCTTGTGTGTATGTTGAAGCACTCATGGTTATGATAATGGTATATTAGAGAGATCTTGGTTAAAGAGTGTTGTGAACTCTTTCAGTAAGATAAGTTATTAAATATAGAAAATAAATATGTCCTTGAAAGTCTAAAATAACCTGTGCACTAGTCTCCTCTTAAAAAAGGCCTAAAATGGGAGGGTTTCTAACAAACCCCTCAAACTTGCATCTATGTAAAAACATTAACCAATGTTTATTTAGTTAAAATTAGGATCCTATTATACATAAGATGGTAAGAGAATTTGACAAAAAAGGATTAAAACATCAAAAAACAAAATTAAGAGTTAGGATCCCACACAAGACAAAGGACCCAAACTATAGTGGTATGGTCTTAATCAACTAGGAATTTACTACTATGGTCCAAATAAACAAGGATTGTGCTACTAAAGTCTTGGAAAAAGATGGAAAGAGATAAAATAGAAGAAGGAAATAAAAACCAAATGAGGATGGATATTACAAAAAGAAAGAAGATAAGCCATGGCTAAATAGAGAATAATAGAGAGTCAAAAGGAGAAGTATATGAGCAAAAGTTTCAAAAGTTTTACAAGTCATATAAACATAAGGAAATTAAACCAATAAGAGCCTAATCTAGAGAAGTTATCAATAATAAAGTAAGTACACATGCAATAGAAAATAACTAATCTTTTTTAAAAATTAGGTGTCTATAGTCATACCTAAACATTTATGTATTGTCATAACATGTATCATCTTCAAAGGTTATTATTTGTGACTCCCTATAGTCACAAGTGTGATAAGTACATGTTTGGGTTATTGGCATCCCATGGAAGTGTTTTAACTTATGTTGAAATTAGTAGTCTAAACAAGTTAAAAACCTTTGAATATTCAAATTGTATGAGTATGTCTAAATTGTACAGATCTAAATGTAACAAGTAGATTTAGATTGATAAATTAAACATGTTATTTATAGAAATGACCAATATGATAGGGTAATTATCTTGTTTCTATTATGTTAGGATATGTGTCAATGTACAAAAATCAAAGATTCCCTATAATGGATCTATGGTCACACAGATTAAGAGAATGACTATCAAAATTTGCTTGGATGGATCTAGAAATGCTCAGATGCCTATGAATACCAAACATGTTTATTTGTTGTTTAAATTATCCACTATGATCTTTCTAGTCTATTCCACCATAAAGTGTTTCACCTTGTTATCAAAATGTTTCTTATGAAATTTTAAACATTTGGTCTTATGTACAAATTTAGATTTTTCTTCTTTTACCTTGAAACCTTAGATTCACATTAGACACTTAGCTTGGACTATTAAAAGGGGTTATTAAGATGGGTTTTACAACCCCAAACATAACCCATGATATTTTAAAGTGGCACCTACATTACAATACGCCAAAGAGGGCTCAAATCACATGTAGTTCTCCCACCTATGTGGATGTGTGTTTAATAGTGATCAACTAGTATGTATGTAATGTATTAAGATTTTGACACTTACAAATATGTATATTTTACCTTGATTTATGTGTTTAAACTTGGATTAGTGATTATTATTTTGAGCAATTTTAGGTTTGGATGCTTTAGATTAGTGTCTCAAGGATGTGCAAATGTATTTATCAATGTGCAAGTAGTTTTCCAAGTGAGTTCCAAATAAGATTAGCGTTAGGATCCATGTGTATATATATAACTCTTTAGATAATTTCACTATATAACTAACATGTAAAACATATGGTAAAATCTAAGGGGAGATTTTTAAATTGAATTAATAATTTTTTGGATAACCTAGGACACCTCTAGTGGAGGTAGATGCTACTTAAAACCAGATGCTATCAAGTGAAACAGAGTCATCAATTAACTCAAGCTATACAGATTGTAAAAATGTAACATTGTTTACTTAATTTTGATTATATTTACTAAACTTGAAGAATTTAGTATGTAAAGGTTTGGTTGTTAAATCATAATACTCATCATGAGCATTAAGAGTTTCATGACCATGTGGAAGGCTACCTCTTTAGCTTGGGTCTCCTTACCATATCTAAGCCATAGTTTGAATTGATGAGGAATTAGGATAATTACTTCTTAAATACCTTTTTAATTTATTCCTAATCCTTGAAATTTGTATCCCATTTTAGTTACACGTGTATCATATTCCATATTTTTCTAAAATAGATTATACCACAGTAAGAGGTTGTTTTGGTTTATCAATATTGAAGCAAGTGATTGTCATAGTTTGTTTACATTTATCATCAAAGGATGATATATTATTACACACAAACGATGGAAATTTTATTCTAAAGTATTAGGAAGTGCAATATAATTAGTTAATACTAAAAGTATGCATAATGTCTCTATATTCCCCAAGACTAATAGGAGTAAAATAGAAATTAGATAAATGTTCATCTATATTATCATCACAAGTGTCACTATCCTCATTGATCTTACTAATTTATCCCATATAATATATATTAATTAATTCCATGGGATTATATTTTTTAGGAGATATTATTATTGGTTTCAGACTATTAAGGTGTAGAATGACAATTTTTTTGGGTTGAACAACTTTAAAAAACTTGAAAGGAAAATCATTCGTGGGACAAGTATAAATGTAACTCTCATGAATAAATTTTAAGAATATATGTTTTATATGTAAATTAATTAAACTTATGGATATATAGCCTACCAAGTACAATATTATAGCCTGCATCATTAATTATCATATGACATTATGTAGTTAAAGTTTTAAGTCCAATAATTATGTTTAATGTAGCAATTCCTTGAGCTCTTCTTGTTAGTTATCAAACCCTTTTATTACCATATCTATAGTTGTAAAGAATTATAATCAATCCCAATGGTATGTATATAATATTCACTATAAATATTCAATCTTGAATCATTGCCTATGATAACTTGTTTGACTCCCTTGTGGTTGATAATAACTTGAATGTATAATGGTAAGTATTGGTGAAGGTTGACTTATATATAATGACAAGGTTTATCTTAATTTGATTGTAACTATTAAATCCATCCATATATAATGGAATCCTATATCTATAGGTAGAGTAAACAATCATATCAATTTTTGGCAATGGGAATTCATCCTTGGGACAAGCTTTTTTCAAGTCTCCAAAGTCTAAAGTTACCCTAATACACCTATAAAGTTTCGTAACTAAGACAATATTAAAAATACAAGGTGAATAATTGATAGTTCATAAGAAACCCACATTTAATAATATTAAGATTCAATTTTTAACCAATAACAAAATTTAGGATGCATATTTCTAATTTTGTTATTACTTGGTTTGGCATCAAAATGAATAACTAGATTATGAACACAATGGATGGATTGATACCAAGCATGTTAACATAATACCAAAAAAATAATTCAATAAATTCATGTAGTAGTTATCTATGGTCTTTATCCTATTGAGCTATCATAAAATTACTAACACAACTTTAGTATCTTCTTGAGTATCATAATTAAATTTGGTTGTTGCTTCATTTTATGGTGTGGATCGGTCCTCAATATATGGAGTAGTGGTTAAGGAATTAGGAATATCTAATGGAATGTCTTCATCAAAAGGAGAGGACACATGATCACCAAAGTAAGCATGGTAACTCAAGTTATATGAGAGTTTATACTTATCATGGAAAGATGATAAATCTAAATAAGATCCCACATATTCTTGAAGAGCTTCATCATTTGAAAACATTTCAAGAGTAATAATATCATGTGAAGTGTCTCCATCAATTAACTTAGGATATATGAGTTGTAAATATGTAAATAAACCAAATTTTTTATGAGATGTACTAGACTTGGAGAAGTGACTATGTAAAGGTTTGTATATTGAAGCAAAATGTAAGGTACCTCTTTAGTTTGGATCTCCTTATCATATCCAAGTCTTGTTTTTAATTGATGAGAAATTAGGATATAATGTTTTTGAATACCTTATTCATTTCTTCCTAATCCTTGAGTTTTATATCCCATTTTATTTACACATGTTCATCTTATTCCATATTGTTCCAAACTAGTTTGAGTTAGCACAGGAAGTTTTTTTGGTTTATTAGTATTGAAGAAACTATCCATCGTTACCTTTATCATACAATGATGGAATATTATTAAACATAAATGATGGAAAATATATTATAAATTATTTGGGTGTGAAATATTATTGGCAAATATTGTAAAGTATGCATGTCATCTCTACATTTCCCAAGACTAATAGGAGTAAAACAGAACTTGGACAAACGTTCATAAATATCATTATCACAAATGACACTATCTTCATTGGTCTTACTACTTTCTCCCACATCATATGTATGTATTATTTACATGGGAATGGATTTTTTAGGAGTTATTATTGTTGTTTAAAATAAATTAAGGTGTGGAATGACAATTTATTTTTGTTCAACAACTTTTTAAAACTAGAAAGGAACATAATCTATAATACAAGTATAAATGTAACCATCATGAACAAATTTTAAGCATCTATTTAATGTAGAGGGAACTAAATTCATAGTATGTATCCATGGCCTATTAAGTGAAATATTATAGCTCACAAAGTTAGATATCAATTGACATTAATTTGTTAAATTTTATATCCAATGGTTATGTGTAATGTAATAGTTTCTAGAGCTCTTCTTAGTTGGTTATCAAACCCTTTTATGACCATATGTGAAGGTGTAAGATAAAAATGATTAAGCCCAAGGGAATCAAAAAAAATATTCATTAAAAATATTCAATCTTAAACCATTGTCAATGAATACCTATTTAACTCCATCATGGTTGATAATATCTTGAATCTACAATGGTAAGTATTGGTCAGTAATCTCCTTAGAGGGTAAGTCCTTCAATTCAAAATAGATAAGGTTTTAATTATCTTGTAAATTTTCAAAAATAGAAGTAAAAGCCAGTTTGGTATCATGTGCAAAAGTAGAGTCACCTAATGTCTCGTAAAATATATCCTTATAAACATTTCACCTTTTAAAAAACTCTATGATATAAATTTTAGTAATGGTATTATTAAATTGATCCACAATATCATAGTTCTTAGGTAACTAAATTCTAAACCCAGTAGGAGTAGGATGGATATTATAAGCTTGAGTAGGGTGATTTGTTTGACCCCACCTTGAACTTGAGAAGGAGGCGGGATAATAGCATTGCATGCTCTACCCTCCCAGGTTATTGATGTTTTACCAAAATTTGAATTAATAGGTGAATTAACCTTAATTTATATAAATTGAATGAAATATAACATAATGTTGTAAATGAATATGAGACAAGTAGAGTGAAAGCAAAATATTGAATTAAACAAAGTATAATCGAAATAAATATGACAAAATTTTAAAACTTCATTATTTTTATCTAAGATCTAACTTTGTGAAGATAATTGACCCATGAAATAGATAAAATTAGGAAACAACCCTATAAGTGCACAAAAATTGGGATTAAAATTAGTGCAACACAATTTTTTCCAACTTGGGATAAGATTGATTACCACTATATTCCTAAGTTGGTTGATCTTATCTTTTGTTGAAAATTAGGAACTTGAGTCATGAACATTTGTAACATCTTAAATTAGGTATGTTTTCGAAGATTTGACCTTATGATGTGTTTAAAAGACCTATAAATAAATTCTTCAAGGTTGAAACCCTACTACTATTTGAAATAATTAAAACTTGTAAATAGAAAAATAGGGGAATGTAATGGGATAAGCTAACCCCAAACACCCCTATAATGACTAAACATTGCTTATGTATCCAATACTCTTAAGTGGAAATTCAATCCCACATAGTTCTACCACTTAGAGTGATTTGTGTGATTATGTTCCTTTGACTATATGATTTAATAAATAAATGGATTGAATAATTGATTATGCTTTCATTTTGATTACATAAAATAGGTTTTGGACTTGGTTGAGGACTACTTCAAGTGATTAAAGTCAAAATTGGGAAGAATATGGAAGCTTTTCTCAATTTTTAGTAGTGTAAGTATGCCTCTGTATTGAAATTTCCAAGTGATAGAAGAGATTACTAAAGTGTGAATTTATAGCAATCCAAAATGGAAAATCCTCATGCTACTTATCCTTAAAAAAAAAAATTGTAAGAGAGGGTCCAAATTTAAAAATTAACCATTAAAAGAATAAAGGATATAAACATCCCATAAGGGAAAAAAAAAGTCTGCCATTATTGTCCCTTACTAAAAAAAAAATTCCTTAAGGGAAACATGTGGTTTTTTGGTCCAATATTGTTTATACATAAGCTTAGAGGTGTTTTTAACAATTATAACATTTTTTTGGCCTTCAAATATAAATTTATAAAAAAAAGTCCATATAAGTGTTTAGGATAGAGTGAAGTGGTGAAATAGGTTATGATTAAGAGCTCAAGTCAATTAAAGCAAAATAGTGCCAAAACTTACATAATTAAGTATTTGTGACCAAATTTGAGTGGTTAATGTTATAACATCTAACTCATAGAGAATCATCATACAATTATTACTAAAGGGATATCACTAAGAAGAGGTTAAACAAAACTATTAGTTATAATGATATCATCACATTAAGCATCTCTATCACAAACCTATCACGATTCAATCCATAATCTTGTATTCTAAGATAGATGTAAGGAAATAACATGGAAACATTGTTAAAAATTTTGTATAACAATCATATCATAAAGTATAAGATCATGTAAAAACTATAAACCCCCCATGCATATTCCATTTCAAAAATAAATGGTATATATAAATATTATCTACCCATGAGAAAATAGAAGAAACACAAGCCTACACAGGAGCTACCAATGGAAATATGACTAAGGATTAGAAAAATTGGAATGGTCCAAGAAAATGAAATCCTAATAATGACACACAAATAAGAAGAGGATTTGAAGGAAACCATGAACATTTAAAACTCAAAAAAAATAAAACCTAAGGGGATAAGGATTATGGAACCTAGGTTACATGATTACTAGGGTCATGTTCACTAAAATTCTTTAACAAATTGTGGTTAAGTAGTAATCACACTATTCATGACTAATTTAAAGTAAGGCATAATGGAGATCTAAGATAATATAATTCAAATATGATATAATACCTAAAACTAAAAAAAAATCATAATTGAACCATGAAAAGGAAATGATAATGAAAACAAAAGGGAAGTGTTGTCACTCAATCTTACACCCTATAGAGGTTTTTCAAGCCTGATCCAAATTGATTGAAACATTATATTATCTCTAGGCTTGTGGGTTGCCTATATCAGAGGTAAACCTCTAGGTTTAAGGGCTAGCTCCCTAAATATGTCTTTGATAGCTTATCACCTACACTACTTGCTTGTTTGGATGAAAAGAGATAGAGAGAACATGAAATGAATCTATCCTAACAAGGTTATGTACCAATTTTAACTTGACCACTATCAACAAATTTTAAGTACACTTCAAACAAAAGCCTAATTTGCATATGACACTACTCCAAAACTGCCCTTGCAATAGTGTTTCTCATGAAGGTTTGTGAAGTTAACCTAAGCTAGGAGGACTAAACCCAAGGTTATGACTTCACACTTGTGAAGAGACAACTCACTAAACTCATGAAAACTACATTAGAACACTTCAAGAGACCTAAAACATACTATTAAAGTTGAATATGGATGCAAGTAAGGACAACATGTTAAAGAAGAGAAACTATCATTTAGTAAGATCAACTAACTTAACATACATATTGAAAACAAATCATGGAAAAGGTAAATAATCTCATTATTTATTGATTCAAGGCTGAAAATTAGTATGTATTCACCATACTCAGGTGTAGGATACATTTTCAAGTCAAAGTAGCTCAATATATAGCACAAGTGTGAGAGAAGAGAAGAAGTGTGCAAGAGAGAGAAGATAGACAAGTGTCATATAAGCTACATAAATAAGAGGAGTTAGAAAACAATAATAACATAATTTCAAATCCATGTGTATCTCCTCTTCATATTATCCAGCTCTCCAAGTGGCATGGGAGGTTGAAATGCATGCTTGACACCTTGATTAGCTTCTTGAAACTCTCCTTCTTCTTGACATGTTGAAGGACAAGTGGCCTTCTTAGTAATAAAATTAGTTTCTCATACATGTTTTCTCTAATATTGACACCTTTCAATAAAATCCAATAGGTTCTCCTTGACACATCACCTCAGTCTCTTGTAAGGTGTCTAAAAGGCTCTTCATCTCCTTAGGCCTAATTTGTATATAAGAGTCAAAACTTGGTTTCAGTTACTCTAGCTCACCCAAAATTCATGGATTTCCTATTGATATCATATTTTACATAAATAAATCCATTTTTATGCCTCAAAAAATCTCCAATAGGTCAATTTCTACCAAAAGCCTCAATTAGGCCTTATTCCTTATCATGTGTCTTCCTATTTTAATCCTTGTGTGGAAATTTTATGGATTATATTGATAAACTAAAGGAATATTTTATGACCCTCTATCCTCATACAATCCCATCTCAAGTTTAATATTTTAATCTAAGTGGAAGTCAACTTTTTATGCCCATCTCTTCTGCCAATTAGGCCTACTTAGGCCTCTATCCCTGAAAAGTGAATTTTGGATCTAAACTCCTCCTAAACTTTTGAAATATTTGGGAAGTATTTGATTCAATTTACCCATTATAAAACCAACCTCCATGTTGAGTTTTATCTTTCGTAATAATGTTCTTATATCCAAACCATGGAACAACCCAAAAATAAGCCCTTCACAAGCCTGTTTGGACTACCTTGCAAAATAGAGTTAGTTTGGTCACTTACAAGGGTTTCTAATCAAGTTTATTAATTTAAAAAATTATTAAAATTCTTAATTTACATAATACCATTATTTATAAGCTCTCACCTTCTTCAAACACCTATAAAAAACATAAAACACATACAAAATTAGGGTATTATGGGTAGTATGTATAATAGTCTATACAAGTGAAGTACATTTGGATGAGATAATTTGAGTCTAAAATAACCTACAAGAGGTTTTAGGAGCAATTTGTGTCATTTTATGTGCCTTAGGATTCCAACTCTATAAACTAGTCATTATGACTCTCATAGGCAACCTGAATGTGCTTCAACTTCTTAGCGATGATTCATAAAGCTGGATGTATGAATCCTTAAACCAATTTCGCAAAATTGAAGTAAATTAGGGTCCAAAACTTTACCTAGGAACACAATGTCCCATGCATCTTCTCTTATCCACATGAAGTGAAGTAAGATGATCTTTTGGGTTAGAAATAAGCATTTCTCTTATCCATATGAAGTGAATTAAGATGATCTTTTGGGTTAGAAATAAGCATTATGAGGGGTCTGAGATAAAATGAGGTTTGTTGGTGGTTTTCTTAGATTGGTTTTGGTCTCCAATGACCTCAAAAGGATCTAATATGTCCACCTCTACCTACACAAATGTCTATCTTATCACCATAATTCATCAAGTTTTTTCAACATCCATCTTTTCTTAGCCTAAGAGACCCTGACTACATATATGTGTTTTATTTCCTCACTACCAGGAGGTTTGTACCCTCATGGAAGGTTTGGTCAAGTTTTTTACCATCTCCTAAGGGTCTCAAGTCCATCCAAGTTATTGTGTCAAATTTACTAAGAGACCTTAACTACCTATATGTGTTTTATTTCCTCACTACCAAGAGGGTTGTACCCTCATAGAAGGTTTGGTCAAGTTTTTTACCATCTCTTGAGGGTCTCAAGTCCATCCATAGTTCACTCCCACTCACCACTTCATCTTCAAGATTGCCTATAGGCATGTGCCTAAAATTAAGTCTCTCTTGGTTGAATAGGGGTTTGACTACTTATTTTACCTCTTGTTGGATATGAGACTCTTATATGGTGTTATTCACATCTTACATCACTTGTTCAAACAATTATCCTATCTCAGATCTCTCTCTTTAGAATTTAAAAGCTAATCCTCAAAAGTATGATCCCTAATTATAACCTTTACTTTTTTCCCCTATATATATCCATTTTGTTCTCAATGGCTTAAGAACCCAAGTCCTCTTTTTTAACTCTAAACACACACACACAAATCACTCTCTCAAGTTTGAGAGTCCTTAGACAACTTTTTTGACTTGTAGGTAATGGGGACTACCTATGTGACTGTATAGATCCATTTATGTCTTCAAACTTAGCTACCCTATTTAGAGCCTCAGTGACTTAATGACTTAAAACCCTTAAGATCCTTTTAATCCTATAGATCACATATATCAACCATTGTCTTGGGTTTTGTATAACCTTTAGTCACTTGGGTAGACTGTATATCCCTATGTGTATTCCTCTAGGACTATTTTTCCAACATGGTTTATTATTATTCCTACTCATAGGACTAAAACTTTTCAATCTATGTCCATTATAATGATCCAATGGAAACTTCATCAAATCCTTTAAACTCAGTGTTTTCATCCTCTTTCACTGTATCAGGGTAGAAACTTATTGTCCTAT
The DNA here is from genome assembly GCA_037957365.1 of Torreya grandis. NCBI lineage: Eukaryota > Viridiplantae > Streptophyta > Pinopsida > Cupressales > Taxaceae > Torreya > Torreya grandis. The sequence goes on along the minus strand of JARHVA010001745.1, from coordinate 2,988,193 downwards.
TATAAGTGCATTAAGGTGGTCTGCAAACTTCAAACTTGGACCCTACTATCAACCTTCTAAAATTTATTCATGTTTTGGTTTATGCCTTGGATTCATCTCATTATCTTGAAGTGTCCAAACCTTACCTGCATTCATTATTTAAAGTGCATTTCCAGTACTAAATGACTGTAGATGTCAATTTGAGGGTTGATTATGTGTATAGGATTCTTTGGTCTAAAAACCATCCCTAAACCTTTTAAAATGTTTTGAAATAATTTTTTGTATGGTTTAGACACTTTTCTTACATGTTTAAACTTAGATCTATCATTAACCTAATTTTTTAAGACCAAAATAGTATTTGTTGGTTGTAGGTGTTGATTAGGGGTTCGAGTTTGTATATAGGCTTCATTTTTTCATCTCGTAGGTGTTGTGACCACTCCCAAACTTTTTCATCAGCTTTATTTATTCTATTTTTACCTTAAGGACTCTTCACTACCTTGAAACTTGCATTACATCTCAAAATACTAATGTTTAAGGTAACTTTTCAATGGATGGCTTTAGGTGACAGTTTTTGGACAAAATTGACTGTGTATAGGACTTTATGACCTCTAAAGACTCCTTGGTTATCTCAATGACTATGCTTCATTTTTTTTGTGAAATATTAATATCCCATTGATTCTTTGAAGATTTTTGTCTATCATCAACTTCTCTTCACTATTTTCCTACATGCAGTCATATAGGTGACTGAAGATTGCAAATCACTATTTTAGAACTTTGAAGGTGAAACCAAGACTATAAAGAAGGTATAACCATTTTTAAAATTGTATCAACATGTCAAAAAAAATAACACAACTCTCAAATTCATTTGAAATGCATATCAGAACATTTTAGCACCCTGTTATGCAAACACAGGAATACACAGTCCACAAAAGTGAATGGAGAAGTGACCATTCCTAGAACTTGTATAGAATATTTATAATCAATAAGACACGATGTATTGAGAGATTATTTTATGACCATGAATAAACAAATAGATGCATTTGACCACTTGGAAAACTAAAAAATGTAAGAAAATGATAGTCACTTGCAGATAATGCACCAAAGCTAAATTGCTTGCCAAAAGGACCTCCACACATGCCACCATGATGAAATAAAGTTTGTTAGGCATATAAAAAAATATTATAACATCCTCCAACTAGTTTCATTCATATAATATTTCTTAATTTATTCTAGAAGCTCAATAAATACCCTTGTCATGGTTGACTAATAGATTTTGGAAACTTAACTTCTTAGTGATTGTTCATAAAGCTACGAAGATGAGTCTAAGAACCAATGCCAACAAATTTAATCTAACCAATACTTAAATAAATTCCCAAAGTTTTAGGCTCCTAGCTTCTCTCTCATAGTCATACCATCTACTTCAATTCTACCTATGTGAGCTTGTAAAGGAAACAAAGAAGGAGAGAAGTGATCCTCTATAATTTTTGGATCAATAGCTTCCTTTCAAGCCTTTTTATGACCTTTATAAGACCAAAGGACACCTATAAAATGTTTTCACTTTCACATGACTTTAACATATCCATACAACTTCCTCTAACTCTTCAAATTGGCATTGAACTCCAAGAAACTAACCTTTTCTAACAAGTTGATAGGTGTGGCAGTTGAGTAACTAATCCAAGCTGTTTGGAATGGGTCTCTTAAATATTTTGAAGTTTTTGAACTTTGAAAAACATCAAAGTTAGCCAAAAATCACATTTTAGTGCATTTTCAACACCTTCAAGTTAGCAAATAGACCTTAGATTTTCCAAAACACCATGAAACATTATTAGAAGATATTTTAGACATTGAATTGAATTAATATACCCCTAATCACCTATGACACAACTTGACCATGTTTTATCACCAATTAAACCCCATATATCATTATATGACCAAAAGATGACATTACCTTAACTTCACTAAACTTATCTTAATAAATGCTAATAAGGTATTTGAAGGCTTCTAAGGACCATATAATCATGACATGAACACATGACAAGTTTGAATGTGGAGGGGGTGGCCAAATTTCACTTGGGGTCAAATTTGTTCAACATTATTGGCAATTCATAGGGGTAGCATGCCTTTAAAAGATAATAATACTAGTAGCCTTGCATGTCCATTATGTAATAAGGTCTCTTGCACTCAGTTTCAAACCTTGACAGACCTTGAACAAGCCCTAACAAATTGATTACATTTATAATACACACAAAGAAAGAACACATAAGACACACACATGTACTCTCAAGCACTTAGGAAACACAAAGACAACTTAAGCAAACTAGACTATACGTAAACTAAACTGAAAGAGAACTCTTCCTCCTAGATCAAAGGAGAAACCTATACCATATTTATCTCTATGAGATGAAATAAGGAATGAGGCAAGTTGCCTCTTTAGTCTTGGCCTAGAAGTCTTTAACTCCTTCATGCTTGCCAATATTATTGGCATGTCTTGAAATGCAATGATGATAGTTGTAAACATGTCACCTATGAAGGTGAACTCTTCTTGATCTTCAAAAACCTTCTCATGAACTTCCTTGATGTTTGTGATTATCTTAATCATTACCACTTCTTGACTTATATGGGAAGCCTCTATCTTTGTGTTTTCAAGATTGTCATGTTGTCCTTCAATAAATAAAGCATCTTTAAGAACATCTTTAGACTTCTCATCGGCTATAATCTCATCAAGCTCTTTAATAAGATTAGCATACTCCATCTAATCTTAATCATTGTCCTCCATGAAGACATCTTGTTCAAGTTCTTTGTGCACCTGACCTTCAACCTTTAAAATGTCTTCAAGCTCTTGGAGAATCTCAACATGTTGTTTCCAATCATCTTTGTCTTATTTCTCTTCAAGACACACAACCTCTTCAACTTCATCTTCTTTGCTTAAGGATTCTTTAACTTCTAGGTTGGTTGCAAATTCAACAAGTTTGAATGACATAAGATCTTCTTTTGGAAGCACATCATCAAAAGGTAAGGAAAATTAAAGAGTGCCTTCAACTTCATCTTTTTTTATTTGATCAAACTCTTCATTGGCAGCTACAACTCATCAAGATATTCTCTTTTTTCACTCAAAAATATTGACTTGTGTTTATCTTCACCAAGGGGAGTCCCTATAGTGAGTTATTCATCAGAAACACTTGAGTCATATTCTTGATTAGTTACCACTTCAGCTTTCTCTTCTTCACTAATCTCCCATAGGATGGGCTCTCCTTCAAGAAGGGATGTGGTGGGAGGGTGGTGAACAAGTTCATGGGTTGAAGAGGGAGTATGAGGTGTGATAGAGGCTTCATGAATGGACTTGGGAATGGAGACTTCTTGAATGAACTCATGGGGAGATGATAAGTTGGATTGAGCAATGGGAAAGACACTTTATTCAACAAGAGTTTCAATTTGCTCATACTCTTCTTGAGGATCTTCAACAACTACAAGTTGATCCTAAACCTTTTGGTTTTCCCAACTTTCTAGTCTATCTATTGACCATTGGATACAATTTCTCACCAAGTACAATTGCTCATTGATATCATATTGGGTTTATTCTTTAACTAACCTCCACATGTTCATCAAGTTTTGAATTTAATCTCTTGACCACTCTATGATATGAATAGGGATCACATCAAACTCTTTGTCCCATGTTCTCATCTCTTCCTCATTATCTAGCAGATTTAGGATGAGTGCTAATAAGGATCGGTAATGAGATGGGATTGAAGTGGGAGGAGGAGGGGAGGAATAGGGGTTTTGGTGAGCTCCTAATTATTGATTTATTTTCCTAACTTGAGCTTGTAAGAACTTAAATCTTGCTTTTAAAATAATGACATCATCTAATTTCTCCTTACAAGGCTAACAAGAATCATGTTGAGGTTGATATGCATCATGATAAGGCTGGTAGTAGTCATGTTGGGGTTAATATTCATCATGATAAGGCTAGTAGGAATCATATTAGGTTTGATAGGAAGGCACACCTTGATACTCTTATTCATAGCCTTTCTCATAGGCTTCTTCATAGGGATACACAACAACATCATGGTCATATGAAGGGGAAGTAGGATGACCATAGGAATGCTATGACTCATAGGGTTGATAATAAACTTGATATGTCTATTGAGAGACATAATGTGGGTGATGACAAGGTTTTTATGGGGATATATAGTGTAAACTCTCATCATATCCATCTATGCCAACTTCATTATTCAAATGAACACACAAGATTATAGAAATTTTTTCATAATAAGTACTTGGGATACTAATAACCAGCTGATTACATTTAGAATCACCATTGGTATTTGTTTAATACTTCCCAAAGTTGATAGGTATATGAACACACCAAAATTTTCTTCCACTCTTTGGACCATAGGTCCCACTAGGTGTGCCAAAACTATTATCACTTAACCTTGCACCTTGTAGAGGTTGTTCAAGCCTTCTCTAAATTGAGTGAAACATTGGATTACCTATAGGCCTATGGGTTTCCTATAGTAGGGATAAACCTCTATGTTTAAGGGTTATCTCCCTATATATGTATTTGAAAGATTATCACCTACACTACTTGATTGTTTAGATGAAAATGGATAGAGAGAATATGAAATGAATCTAGCCTAACAAGATGATGCACCAATTATAACCTAACCACTACCAACCAAATACAAGTACACTTCAAACACAAGCCTAATATACATATGACACTACTCTAAAATTACCCTTGCATTAGTGTTTATCATGGTGGTTTGTGAAGCTAACTTAAGCTAGGAAGACCAAACCCAAGTTCATGACTTGAAACTTGTGAAGAGACAACTGACAGGACCTATGTTCCACAAAGCTCTGACACCACTTGTCAAAATTAAGAGCACACTTGATTACCTTTGTATAAGCAACTAAATGTAGAATTTAACCAGAAGTACAAGTAACTAGAAATAAGAAATAACACAAAATATGAGAGGCAACACACAATTATATTCAACTCATTACAAAAGGAAATTACAATAAAGAGATCACACTCTTCTTCCACTTCATGGGCATACCAGTAATCTTCCCTCAAGAGTAATCTTCTCTCAATACAGGTCATAACAAATGACTCAAGCACAAAGTTGTTGTTCACCTCAACCAGTCAGTACAATACTGCAAGTACAACCGAGTACGAATTGGTACTCCAAGTAGATCTCACCATGATCTTGCTCCTTGATGTGTTGCTGTCACCTTGAATTTTACTCCCCCGTAGATCTCTTTTTGACCCTCGCACACACACACCCCTACAGACCAACCTGATCTTACTTATCACATGTAGATCTCCACCATGATCTTGCAACACCCTGCAGATCAAACCTGATCTTACATACCTGGAAGAACCCCTATGATTCTACCATGGGAAGAACTCTCATAGTTCTACACTTTACAATACAGCCCATGAGTCTATTATATAGATCTCATGCATACAATGATTAGACTTGCGACTCAAGACTCGACTCAGTCTTTAACATGCAAACAACTCATTTAACTGACTGTTTGTCAACAACCAGTTCTGGAACCGCACAGGCGACTGACATCGGTCCCTGTCTAACTGGAGGTGATCGACGTCAATCGACTCCTGTCAATGTCAATTTCTCTACCTGATGTCAGTGATCCTATCGATGTCAGTGACTATGACACTCAGCACCCTCCTCCATGTTTGCATCCAAGTGAAGCTTTTTAGCTCCACAACCTAACAATCTCCCACTTGGAGATAAACAGTTGCACTTGTACCTATACCAATACATTGTCTAATCTATATGATGGCTTGTATTCCTCTTCAAGCTCAATCTTGAAGACCAACCACCACACACCTTGTGGTGAAACCCTTGTGTCTAAATTTCTTCATTCTCAGCTTACCTTCTTCTGTCGTTGCTATACTCCCACTCAATCAAAAACCCCTGAGAGTGACCTATAATCAACAAACACTAACCAAATTTGAACCACCTATTAGTAAACCTCGCTCTGAGAACCTCCAACCTGGCTCTGATACCAATTGATAGGACCTATGTTCCACAAAGCTCTGACACCACTTGTCAAAATTAAGAGCACACTTGATTACCTTTGTATTAGCAACTAAATGTAGAATTTAACCAAAAGTACAGGTAACTAAAAATAAGAAATAACACAGAATATGAGAGGCAATACACAATTGTATTCAACTCATTATAGAAGGAAATTACAATAAAGAGATCACACTCTTCTTCCACTTTGTGGGCATACCAGTAATCTTCCCTTAAGAGTAATCTTCTCTCAATACAGGTCACAACAAATGACTCAAGCACAGAGATGTTGTTCACCTCAACTAGTTAGTACAATACTGCTAGTACAACTGAGTACGAACCAGTACTCCAAGTAGATCTCACCATGATCTTGGTCCTTGATGTGTTGCTGTCACCTTGGATCTTGCTCCCCTGTAGGTCTCCTTTTGACCCTCACACACACACACACCCTTGCAGTCCATACTGATCTTACTTATCACATGTAGATCTCCACCATGATCTTGCAACACCCTATAGATCAAACCTGATCTTACATACCTAGAAGAACCCCTGTGATTCTACCATGGGAAGAACTCTCATAGTTTTACACTTTACAATACTGCCCATGAGTCTATTATATAGATCTCATGCATACAATGATTAGACTTGTGGCTCAAGACTCGACTCAGTCTTTAACATGCAAACAACTCATTTAACTAACTGACTGTTCATCAACAACCAATTTTGGAACCGCACAAGCGACTGATGTCAGTCCCTATCTGACTGGAGGTGACTGACATCAGTCGACTCCTACCAATGTCAGTTTCTTTCTGTCAACTCCTGCCCGACATCAATGATCCTGTCGACGTTAGTGACTATGACACTCAGCACCCTCCTCCATGTTTGCATTTGGGTGAATCTTTTTAGCTCCACAACCTAACAATCTCCCACTTGGAGATAAATAGTTGCACCTGTACCTATACCAGTACATTATCTAATCTGTATCCTGGCTTGTATTCCTCTTCAAGCTCAATCTTGTAGACCAACCACCACACACCTTGTGGTGAAACCCCTATGTTTGAATTTCTTCATTCTTAGCTTACCTTTTTCTGCCATTGCTATACTCCCACTCAATCAAAAACCCTTGAGAGTGACCTGTAATCAACAAACATTAACCAAATCTGAACCACCTGTTAGTAAACCTCACTTTGAGAACCTCCAACCTAGCTCTGATACCAATTGACAGGACCTATGTTCCACAAAGCTCTAACACCACTTGTCAGAATTAAGAGCACACTTTATTACCTTTATATTAGCAACTAAATGCAAAATTTAACTAGAAGTACAAGTAACTAGAAATAAGAAATAACACAGAATATGAGAGGCAACACACAATTGTATTCAACTCATTACAAAAGGAAATTACAATAAAGAGATCACACTCTTCTTCCACTTCGTGGGCATACCAGTAATCTTCCCTCAAGATTAATCTTCTCTCAATATAGGTCATAACAAATGACTCAAGCATAGAGCTATTGTTCACCTCAACCAGTGAGTACAATACTGCCAGTACAACTGAGTACGAATCGGTACTCCAAGTAGATCTCACCATGATCTTGCTCCTTGATGTGTTGTTATCACCTTGGATCTTGCTCCCCTATAGATCTCCTTTTGACCCTCGCACACACACACCCCTACAGACCAACCTGATCTTACTTATCACATGTAGATCTCCACCATGATCTTGCAACACCCTACAAATCAAACCTGATCTTACATACCTGGAAGAACCCCTGTGATTCTACCATGGGAAGAACTCTCATAGTTCTACACTTTACAATACAGCCCATGAGTCTATTATATAGATCTCATGCATATAATGATTAGACTTGTGGCTCAAGACTCGACTCAGTCTTTAACATGCAAACAACCCATTCAACTAACTGACTGTTCATCAACAACCGGTTCTGGAACCACACAGGTGACCGATGTCAGTCCCTATCTGACTGGAGGTGACTGATGTCAACTGACTCTTGCCAATGTCAGTTTCTTTTTATCGACTCTTTCCTGATGTCGGTGATCCTGTCGATGTCGGTGACTGTGACACTCAGCACCCTCCTCCATGTTTGCATTCAGGTGAAGCTTTTTAGCTCCACAACCTAACAACAACTCACTAAACTAATGAAAACTACATTAGAATACTTCAAGAAACCTATTGTCACCAAATTTTGAACCTTATAGGATGTTGTTTAATCCTACTCTAATATTTAGGCAACATTGGAATACTTTTAGGCCTGTGGGTTGCTTATAGTAGAGGTAGACCTTTAGGTTTAAGGGCTAGCTCCATAAATTTACTTTAAAGCGCTTATCACTTACACTAACTAATTGCTTATGGGAAAGGGGCAAAAGTATGCATGAAAGAAAGATATTCTAAGGAGGTAATACACCATGAATATTTCCAAAAGATCGTCATTATTCTTTCACTAAGAAATAAGGCCTACAAACTAGCTTCAAATTCTTAAGATGTTCTAACATTAATATTTTAATATAGAGGTGATATGCATGAGACAACTCAAGGTAAGTGGAAAAAAGGTCATATTACAGACACTAAGGACACTTTCACACTTGAAGGGAGTCAAACACATAAGCCAAACTCTATATGACCTATTTTAATGAGAATTTCTTGCACCAAAATGAAAGGACAAGGAGAAGTAAGAATAGAAGCTTATTACTAGACCTCACCATTCATCACTTTGCACACTTAAACAAGATGTTTATGAAATCAAATCGAGATTGATTATATTATTCAAAGGTAAAGCACAACTTCAAACTAGCAAGGCTTCACTATACACGGTGTGGAATTATGAAATAAGAGCCAAAATGGCTGGTACTTATAGAATGAGATAGAGGAGAGAGAATAATGAAGCTCAAGAGTCATAAAAATAGATGTAAAGATGAGAGGATTTATGTTTATAGGATAATGGATTATGAAATAGACCATGCAAGGTCTCTATAGACAAATGTATCTCCAAACATGAAACTCCTCAAATTTGGCATAGGACTCTTCAACTACCTATTTCAAAATTGCCTTCATCATTTGGAATCTCATGAGCAATCCTTAGTAGACTAATAATAGATGACATAATTTCACAATTAATTTGGGGTTATAAATAGGATCCAACATGCATTACATGTGTCTCTAGTCATAAAATTTCTTCTATAAAATTTTTCTCACTATCTATAGTCATAATCACCCTTCTTTCACTCATCCCTCACACTTGGCACCAAGGTGGTATTTAGTTTCTCAAACTAATCCATACAGGTGGTGATGTGATACTTTTTAAGATTCCTCCTATCCTTATATCCATCAAGGAGATCTTAAAAGGCCTCCCAATTGGAGTTATCACCTTGTCGCTTGGTGGTCACTCTTCATTCACTATGCCATTTTGGACTACCTAAAGTGAAGGTGCTTGTAGAGGTACCTATGTGCTCTTATAAAGGAATAAATGGATATGGGGAGTTATGTTAGGGATCATTATATCTCCAAAACTGATCCTCATCCTTTAAAACCCTTATGTACATATAAAACATCAAAAAATATTAAGAAAAATAGTTTTGTACCCTATCCATACAAATAGGGTACATGTCAATATGATGGGAAGGAGCCCTGGAGAGTCCTCTACAATTTCAAATCATTTCCCTAACCAAACTAGCTCATTTTGATGCCTTTCCTTCTTTCCTTTCTCCATCGGGTCATTAGAAAGGCTTTTGGAGGGTTTTGAGTAGTTTTACCCCTTAAGGATTGTTCATAAATTTTTGACATTGACCCTATGAAAAAATTCCAAAACGATGAAAATTTATGACCTTGTCCAACATATCATAACTCCTCAAACTCCCATGCTAAGCATCTATATTATTATGAGCTTTTAAACGTGCCTTCTCGAGCCCTTCTTTGCATTCTACATACCCTGTCATGTTTCTAATCCAAAAATGGCTTCTCTATGACCTTATCTAAAAATTAAATGTTCTCACACACTTCATATGTCCATATGAATATGTTATAATTCATTATAATGTTTATCTAGTGATAGAAATGGAATTGAACCCCTGCAAGTATCTAAGCCTAGTCAAGGCCTAGTAGGTTTGTTTCCACCTATGTGGGTTTAGGCCACCCTATTTGGTGTCTTAGTGTTGTGAGTACTTAGTCATGATTTTTCATGTTTAAAACAAATTTTTACCCACTTTTAATGTTTCCACAATCTTCAACTCATCTCCCCAACCTTTTCATACTAAGCATGCGAGATATATCCTTTTAGGAGTGCCCTCTATCTAAGACAGAACATACGGTACTTACCCTATTGTCCCAAAAAATATGAAGAGATGAGGGGCTTAAATAGGTTATGGGTACATTATTCACAATATTTCAAAGTTTTTATCATGTTTTTATCACCTCCAAACATTCCAAAACCCAAGACATACTTTTATGTAGTACTCACTAGGCAGGATTTTGTGTGTTGACTATAGGTTGTTCTTGAGAACCAACTCCTACCCTGTTTCCTTATCTTTAGAATTCATGAGATGGTCATTGTCATTTTTGAAATCACTCCAAGAATGTTAATTATCAAAACCTCTGCTAAATCCTTCAATGCATACCTTTTACTTTGATAGGTCTAGACTACAGTCAACTATGACTATGTTTCCTTACTCATAAACACATGCCTATAGGTGTATACTATACTATTAGACCTTGTGTTATTAATCTAAGACCTATTTGAATATATCAAGGCCACTTCTTAGTCATTTGGACTTGTTCTCATCATACATATGTTAGGCCAACATCAAGATAGTCATACTTTAGAGCACTATCATATTATAGTCAACTATAGTTTACTATTCTTGCAGCAAAAGGGATCTTATAGATTAGATTTCAATTATTGAACCCTATACTTCACATCCTAGGATACTTTTGAGGTCTTGGGGCTAATTATAATTATCAATTTTTCATGTTTTTAGGTTCTTAATCACTAAGGTTCATCTTATGAGCTCGTAAGTACCTACAATCAGCCTGTAGGTGGAATTTTTGGGAGCAAGGGTACACTTGTAGATGATGATATAGGTAAATACCTTGTAATTCCACCTCTCTCCAAGTTATTTGAATCACCAGTGTTTTTCTTACCCCAATAAGATCACTTGACATTAATGTATGCTCATTTTGGGCCACCTTAGACTATAAGACCATTTGAATTTCAAGATATAGTAGATAGCACTAACCTTCTATAGTGAAAGAATGCATGGATTAGGAGCCTTCTAGCATCATACTCTATTGGCCAAACCACTCGTTCTCTTTTACAATGTCTTTCCCTATATTATGGGTACATGATGGAGTCACTTATTCTTGTCTATACCTCCTTTTACCTTATTATATGAGAGTATCAAAGGTGAACACAACCTTGTTTCAAAGTTTTTAAGGTAACAAGTCTCTAAACCTTCTTTCTCAAACTATGAACATGATTCAAGTCTACCTGCCACTCAATAGCTCCCCTATAGACTACCATTGCATTCTCCAACTTCCCAAATCTCTATAAAGGTATAAAACTTGTCTAAATACTAGCACTCCAACTGCTTAGACCTCTGTGGAGACTTGTACTTGTACATACAGTAGTAGATAAGGGTAGTGAAGGTATAACATGGATAACATGCCTAGTGTATGGCCTTATGATCAATATTATACCTATGAAAAGTCTTCAAATTGATCTTTTTAACCTTGAAATTATTCAAACAAGTCAAATGCCTCATTTTAATATGCTTAGCCTCCTTTAGGGCACTTGTAGTTACACATCAATGGTGCAGGACTATGTATGGAGTCTGAATTAGTTATCATAGTATATCATATGTCATTTGGAAAGAATATCTTAATTGATCAGGCTATAAGAATGTGTCCAACCTCTTAAAACTCTTTATTACATTTCCATAAATGTGCTTAGAAGGTTACATACCTCATGATGGGTGTCGTTATGCCCTTCATTTAATCAACTTTCTGTTGATGTCATATTTAACCAGGGCTGTGTCTAAATCTATATGCAACAAGACGAATCTTAGCGATTTAGTAATTGATTGTAGGTATTTTTACTTTTGTTTTGTTTTGGGGGTTTTTTAATGTCTTAAGGACTTCTTGTTCAAAACCTTATTGGAATCAAACTATAAAAATTGCTGAAAGTAAACACATGTTTGCAGAAATGAATTTACTGGAAGTAAACACACATTTGCAAAATGAAATAGAATGCTTGGAAATAAACACACTTTTGCAGAATAAAATAGATTGCTAGAAAATGATTGCAAAGAAATGAAAATTTAATCTAAAATGCCTGCAAGAACAAATTTACAATAAATTTTAACTTTAAGGAAGTGGAAGCATTTATAAATTTAATAGGGTTACCTATTTGCTTTTGTGAATAAAATATAAATACCGACCAAAAATGAAGATCCTAGTTCTTTGGAGGAGTGGGCCCATGCTCCACCTAAAAATAGGGTTGAACAATTTAATTTGCTTCCAAAATAGAAATGGCTATTTTATTGATAAAGTGTTATGTATTACAAAATGTACTAATCTATCCTTATCTCTCTATTCTTCAATGTTTTTCTATTATTTCCTAAATTCCCAGGTCTACATATATAGATGCTTTGATGGCTATAACTATTTCATAGAGATGATGGAACTAAATCGTACCCAGAATAGATGTTGAATCAAGATGTGGTTGGATGTCCAGCTATGTGATAAATGTCTTAGATCTGCAAGTATAGAAATCAAGAATTTGCTCCTAATTTAATGGGATCATTAACCTAACAGATCGCCAACCATTTGGAATAGATCCTTATCAGTTCCATATCTAGCCGCAAAAGTTCTGAAGCTTATCTGCAGGAGTACCAGAGCTAATTCAAATAATTCAGGAGCTAAATATAGAGTTCCGGAGCTAAGTCTAAAAATGTAACAACTTGAAATAGTATGGTGGAGTTATAGACCTAAGCTGAATTGATTCTAATGCTTCCAAAAACATGCAATCTACTTCATATTTGTTCTTTAGCCTGATGATGACCTATTTTATTGCAAAACATGAATTTTCCAACACACTTGTTAGGAATTATAGGGTTTTTTTAAATGTTATAATCACAATCAACAAAATATGGATAATTACATCCTAACTCATCTCGAATCAAAATAAAAATTACAAAATACAATCAAACTTTAATAAAAAAGAGAGTAAGAAGAGGTCATTTATTATACATTTAACCGACATATCTTGGCCTCATCATTTCCCCCATACTTACTTATTTGTAAGTCCCTTTACAAACATTACTCTTCAAATTTAGGATTGTATATGTTGCATTCCATTTGATTGCTCAGATCAAATAGCTGGAACTGAATATCCTAATGTTTAGATTCAGAGGTACTATACCCTGCTCCTGCTTCTACTTTTATTTTCCATTCCTCAAATTGAGTGGGGTTTTGAAGTTCTCTATTTTACCAAGGAGATATGGGGGTGAGAAGTAGAGGTGGCCTTGTCCGCATGCCTATCCATATGCACAGGGGAGTTTCATTGATCCAAAGAATTATTGTGTATAAAGCTTTTGCTCTTTCTAGACTACAGATCAAATTTGAAGGGGATATTACTTCCCTTCTTTTCAATGCCACTGGGAGAAATTCCCATCTTTTTAAACATGCATCATAGATATTATCAAAATTTGCTTCCTCATAAGAGGTGAAGACATCCATGATTTTCTGTAAATTGAAAAGATAAGGTCCCCTAAATTTGTCATTAAATGCATGGGATTGGAAATGTGTAGCAAAGGCGAGTGGGTTACCATAATAAATTATCATACAGAGACCAGATGAACTAGCCTTTGACCAATGCTCTGACTCCATTTCTTTTCATGTAATCTGATTTTGAAGAACAGAGACAAATGTGTTAAGTTGTCTTTCCCCTACATACAAATTGATCATAAAACCTGTATTTCTTTCTAGTATAAAATTGCAAAGATAAAATTCACAAAGAAAATTTTTTTGTTCTACATTGGCTAAGGAGTAGGCGGCTGAGAAATCAACTTCATCTATTATTTCATGTGGAAGGCCACATGTTATCCTTACCAACTGCCAGTGAATGAATTATTCCTCTAAAAACATGCTATAAACAGGAGAAGGTCTTCTGCATGCAAGCAGTTTCTCACTCATCATACAAACAATTTGTATTTTCACAAGACATTTATACTTATCATTTTCCTCCTTGTAAAATTTGTCTTCCCATTCCTTCCTTGCTTTTTCTTCTTCTGCCAGTTTGCCTTTCAAGTCTGTATTGGATGCCTTGATTACATAGTTCCCTACATGTATCATCCCATAACTACTTGAGTGGTAGATAACTCAATTCAATCTGTGTAGAGACTGTTGACACAGAGGTCTGTATTGTGCATTTTCCTTCATTCTCCATTAGTTGCCTTTTAATCTCTACTAATTCCTCATTCTTGGTTGTGAACTAGTTTGTTAATTCTTCAAGGAACATTTCTTTTTTTTCTAATTTGAGTTTAAGGAAGTTTAATTCCTCATCCTTTTCCTTGATAATGAGTTCTACTCTAGAAAAAAATAGAGCCTATTTATTCTACTAGTTTTATTCTTTTTCTAAAATTTCTTGGGGAGTTAAGCATTCTTCTTCCACCATAGGGGATTTCCCTTTCCTTCTCCAAGATGCATGTTCATCTTCTGCATGTGATGGTGCTGTTGTCTCACCCATTTCTTAAAAAATTGGATCCTCAAATCTTTCATCTCCTTTTTCCTTTTCTGTTTGGCTTGGTCCAGAAGGAGCCATGGCCATGCTGCCCAAAATATTAGTAGCTTCAGTTTCCAGCCTTTCTTGTTCATTCATCTCCTCTGGACTTCTTTTAGAATTTTTATGACATCTTCTTTCTTGAGGAGCCTCAAAATGTGCATACATAGGTCTCCTTTTAGAACTTCTTCTGATGTTCACCTTTTGCTCAGGCTTAGGTGAATTGTCACTGTCAGAGATAGGTATCAATTCTTTTGTAGCTTCTGTAGATAAAGAGATTTCTTGAGAAGGCACAGTAGGGTCTACAATTTTAACTTTTCTTCCAAATTTTTTTTCTTTTTGGTATTTCTTCTTCCCCTAATCTTTTCTTTTCCTCAGCAATGGTATCAGTTTTCAAATGAACTGAAGGGGTAGGAGGAGTTGTTATTGTTCTTCTAGAAATACCAGGGTTTTGCCCAAATTTGCCAAGAAATTTGTTCCACATTTCTTCCCCATTTTTCTTTGAAAAGAAATGGTGCTGGCATACTAAATGCACTAACCCATGATGTTTGATTATTCCTACACCCTAAGAATATCTCTAGGCCATTGTATGGATGGAATCAAAAAGAAACCCTGGAAGGTTTACTATATATTTGGGTTTTTCAGCTCCATATCTAAGGTGTATAAGGATTTTCAGGACTTCTTTTCCTACTGTCTCAAATTGTCCATCAAAATTTAAATACTTAACTATCCAAAATGCTACTCTGTCAAAGGGTTTGGGCAGGCTAGCCCTTTTGACTCCTTTAATGATTTTCTTTGTATTATAAATATACTGGGGTTCAGCTTCCCCTTCTTTCAACAGAGTTTCATCCAAGTCTTTTAATGTCCCCTTGACAAGGTTTGGGACATGCACTATTGGTATTCCAAACATTTCACAAATTATATTCACAGAAAAAGGAATAAAAACTTTCCTAATTTTTGTCCTTGTTTGCTCTAAATTGATAACAAATTCTCTTACTAGTTTATCATTATATTTGAGAAATTTCTTTAGAAACTCTAGCCATCCTGCCTGTTGAAAGATAGTTACTACTTCTTCATCTGCAAGGAGCTGGATATCATTTTCTAGTTCTGACTTCTTTTTGATTCCTATGATTCATTTTTCTTAAATATTACATAGGTTAGCTGAAGATTGCTTCTCTTATCAGTGGAACTGATGATTTTGGCTTTGGAACTAGTGGATTCGACTGTTGATCTCATAAACTTAGTTGTAGAATTACTATACTCAGCTACGAAACTTAGTGATTTTGACTGCAGAACTACTGTATGCAGCTGCAGAACTGATGGAGGTAATTTGTTGTATCTCTTTAAAAAAAATTTGTAGCTAGCTTTTACTTTGTTGATTCAATAATAAGAATGATTCTTTATGACTATCTGCCAACTCATTCCATCATTAATATCCTTCTCATGATTTTGCACATTTAACCATGATGTACAATAGATGACTCATCATACTAATCTTTTCTAAATCAAATCTAATCACACATGCAAACTTTCAATCTAACCTTTAACAAGTTAAAAACATAATTACAATCCTTGATGATGTAATCCCTTCATCATGATGACTCATCATTCTTGCAAAACAGTTAGAAAATAGTTAGAAAAAAGTTTTATTTGAATGAGCCATTTATTTGAGAAGATCAACCGCCATCACTAGTTTTCAATTGACCTTGGTTTTTTTTTTTTGGAGAAGAGAATGCCATTTACTAGTTTTCATCCTCTTCACTTTATTCTAAATCTTTTCATCTAATTATTTGATCATTTTGGAAGAAATGGGTTCTTTCATATGATCAAATTCTTTGTTTGCTTCAATCTGCTTCAAAAATTCATTCTTAGTAGGAGGCTTTCTATAAAGTTTTAGCCTATGTCCATTGACCAAGAGTATTCTTCTGCTGCCATCAATGGGAAGTAACTAGATAGAACCATTGTCAAATATATGCTTGATCTGATAAGGTCCCAACCATCTAGTTCTTAATTTGCCTTTGAATTGTTGGTACTTAGAATCAAACAACAATGCCCAGTCTCCTACTTTGAATTGTCTTTCCTTGATATGTGAATCATGTCATTACTTCCTTTAACCTTGAATTATCTCTATCTAGTGAAGTACTTCCATTCTGAATTCATCCAATTCATTGAGTTGAAGGATTCTCTCCTTTTAAGCTACATCTAATTCAATTCCCACCTTAGTTGTTGTCCTCAATGTCTGTAGTTCAAACTCAATATGCAACAAGGGCTTTTTCCCATAGACTAACTCATATGGTGAAAACCCTGTTGTGATTTTCCAAGTTGTATTGTAATCCCAGGCAGCTTCAGGTAGGCTTTTTACCCAATATCTTTTTTCAACTTCAAGCATTTTAGTGAGGATGTTTTTTAATTCTCTATTTGTTACTTCAACTTGTCCATTTGCTTGAGGGTGATAGGGAGATGACTTCTTATGATTGATCTGATAATACATTGTGAAGGCCTGGATCATGTTGGACATAAATTATGGTCCCTGGTTTGAAACTAAGCTTCTTGGTGCTCTAAATTTACCATAATTTTGTGCCAAAGGAAATCAACAACTACTTCTTTAGTGGCATTTTTAAAGCCTACACTTTTGCCTATTTTGTTACATAATCAATACACACAAGAATGTGCTCTTTTCCTTGTGAAGGAGGATTAAAGGGTCCAACAAAATCCAATCCCCATCTCTCAAATGGTTCAATCACTACTTGTGGTTGCAAAGGCATTTCATTGGTAATGATTGGCTATCCCATCCTTTGACAAGGATCACACTGCCTGATATATCTCTTCACATCTTTGTACAGAGATGGCCACTAGTAACTAGTGCCAAGTATCTTGTGAGCTTTTTTTTCACTAAATAGTGTCCTCTACTTGGTTTATCATGACATGCCCAGAGGATGTCAAATATTTCATCTTCTCTTACACACCTGCATAAAACCAAATTAGGACCACATTTAAATAGCATTCCATTTAACCATTTGAATTGTGCATTAGTTTTAATTAATTTTTTTATTTGTTTTTTAGTGAAAGAAAGAGGAAACTTCCCTATTGCAAGATAATTTTCCTTGTCAGTAAACCATGGTGTATCATCTAAAATAATAAACAATTGTTTATCCAAAAAGTTGTCTTTGACTGAATCATGTTCCCCTGTAGTGGTCAATCTTGACAAAAAATCAGCTACCACATTAAATTTGCCTAGATTGTCCACAATGGTAATATCAAATTCTTGTAGAAGTAATAACCATCTAATTATTCTACCTCCAACCACTAGTTTGTTCATTAAATATTTAATTTTTGAGTGATTTATATGTACAAATATTTTGCACCCTATAATGTAATGTC